>MU227059.1:80744-115946 GCA_018584345.1 Thuja plicata
AAAGAGGGTGAATTTAATTTAATTAAAGTGCTAGGACTTTATTAATTAAATTAATTCGATCATAGGGTTTGTTTAGCCAAATAGATATTTAGGAATTAAATATGATGTATGATTAATACATATTTAGTATTTTCTGCATTTGACACTCAGGTCGAGTAGAGTCTGTTTAAAACTCAGAATTGCCTAGTACAATAGGACTTTGATGATTTAGAAGAATGAAAAATGCAACAAAATTGGTTAGGGTTGCAAGATGCCAATTTTGGAGTGTTACAACACCTTCATGACTGGTGAGATGCACGAAGGAGTTCTCTAAGTACTTGCAAAGATGAGAAATGTTTCAGTGCCTGAGGAAAGGCATTAATATTCACAGGGGCATAAATGATAAGGCATATTAATGCCATACTTTAGAATCCTTAGGAATAATTTCACTAGGATCTTTTCCTTGTTTTCATCATACTTTTCTAGATACTTTTACTTATATTTACTATTATGTGGCATGTTGCCAGCAAACATATTTTGTGGTTAAAAACACTTAAATACGCTACGCTTGGATGAAAATGCTATATTACTTATTTTGGAATTATGGTTATGTCTCTTTGAAATGAATTAGTTATTTAAACATGAACAATGTATGCATGTCTTGGTGTTTGTTATCATAAATGTCTCTATTCTAACATTTGGAGTGCAGTGCATCGATTTAGCAATTATTGCCTTGACCAAGTAAAACACGCCCATGGGGTGGACGCTCGACCCAATCTTATAGTAGGTGCATAAGGAAGAACCTCAGGCATAACACCAATAGGTGGATTTGGGATAATCAAGGTGACAGTGGATGAGTGAAGACCCAGGCATCATAATAACTTCTTTGAGGAAATCTAGGAAAGAGTGGGAAGATAGATTTGTTGTCAAAAGAATTTCTTTCCTCTTTCATGGATCTATTCAATCTCTAGTTTTATAATTTCCCTTCATGTTTAATAGGGTTGTAATAAAATCTCCACCTATCTCTATGGCATGACTAGATAGCAGTTATATGTTTTTCCCTTCTTTCAATAAAGCCCCACTCCTACGTGAGAAGGAGGGCGTTATCAGTTATAGTTTACATTCTATTGCTTTACAGTTGAATTTTGTTATATTTTTTTGATCAATAGAGAATGAAGTTTTAAATCTACAATTTAGTCTAATTGAGTTTGGACACTCACTTAAGGGGGCCCACTTGGTGATTAATCTATGTTAGCTAGATAGGATCATTTGCATATAGTTTGAGTTTCTTGCATCTTGGTTTTGTAATTCTGGTGTTAACACAGTTCTTGCAGCCAAAGTGGTAGCATAGTCCAGCACTTCCTGCAACCAAAGAGGCATAAATGTTGAAGCATTATGATTATGTCTTCAAGTCTTTATGTTTTTAAGTTGTAGTATTCCCTCAAACACTTTCACTTCTGTATTTCCTTTCAAAGCAATTTGTTTCCTGCAGCTATAGAATAGTTTCCTTTAAAAAGAAATTTGTTTCCTACAGCCATAGCATGATCTGAGTAAGAATCCTTGGTGCATATAACGTTCTGACCCATTTCAAGTAATACATCCCTAGGTTGATAAATTAAATAAGTTTCTATAAAGAAGGATAGCTTCTCGTTCAGATGTCCAATCCTTGAGTTATGGTACTTGCCTAATATTTGATACCTTAATAGAACCAATCAATAAATATGGGTGTGTCTAGTACCATGTCTAAAGACCAGGAAAGGTCCAAAATTTAAAACTAAATCTCATGCATGGGACTCCATTTTAATGTTGAGACTTCTGCATTAACATTCTTTGACACCATATCCCCTCTATACATACACTACACGCTATTTGAGATTAGGAGAAAAGGGAAGTTGTGAAGTATGAAAACAACCTAAAGACATGTGATATTGGGGCTAATCGGGACCAAAGGAAGGAATACATTCCATTGTGGTGTGTTCTCATCTTGCCAACACATCCATCATGAATCTTGCAAATTTTAGTATATTTCAGCAAACACTAAAATTTGTCCATTACCATTATCCTAGCTGATTAAATTAATATATGTTATTTATTTAATCTTTTTTCTTAACCTTTTATCCCTAATTAAAAAATCTACATTTATTTAATTACATTAGCCTTATCCCACCTTTAATTAAATAAATTTATATTTATTTAATTAGAATTCGCATTTCCCTAAAGTTTAATTATTTCCTAAATTAATTAAACTAACCTAGCTTATTCCCCTTTTCTCCCACTTGAAATTAAATATTACATTTAATTCTATTTGAGCACATGGCTCCTAACTTTAACCCTCACCTAACCTCACTTACCTAGCCTAACTTATCCTTTTACCCCACTTGCCACTAATTAATCCTATGTTGGATGATATCAAATTTGGATACCATCTATGTTGTTGATATTCATGTTTTGTCACTGATGTCAACATATGTTTCTGTGGAGAGAACATAATGGTTATGTTAACTGACAGAAGTGTACAAACACTATACAGATAAATCAAAATGATAGAAGATAAGGATATGAAGAAGTATGTGTGATGACCTTATTCCCAAGGTCTCTTGGCTTAATATTGCATATTGGTGATGTTACAGATGTTTTAGTGAAGACTAGTTTCTGGACTGTGATAGTGATGCTTGAAAAAGCATGTCTCTATGTTTTGGCTATATCTTATAGGTGAATATGTTTTAGGGTATGCGAGCTTATGGGATGAAAAAGGACACAATATTATAGAATTTTAGATATTGATCGATAGTTGTGGTCATTTTGGTGACATCAGTTGTGGCGTGTATTCTGGAGGAGATCTATTTGGTGGTTGACTTCAGATATGTAGTGTGTATTATGGATTGTGAGCATGGATTATGGATTTTGGAGTATATATGATGTATTGTAATTGATTTTTACTTGTTTTAGGTACCTTGTGTATCTTAGCGAGGGGTTAAATAATTATTTCTATATTGGAAAGCCTTAAGTGGTTGACCTAATCAATTATTTATATTGGGAAAGCTTAATTGGATGACCTAATCAATTATTTTAATAGGGTATATATGAGATATATTTTCTTTTAAAAAGATAGAAGTGTGATGAGAAGGTAATTGTAAAGGAAGAGAAGTGTGAAAGTTGCGAGGTTTGTTTTTCTGCTGGATGTAGAGCAGAGTTTGTGATTGCAATACTTCATTGGAACTGACCAAGCAAAGACAGTTGCTATAAGAAAGTTCACTGGATTGTATATTTCTCTATATACACCTATTCAAATTTTTATTCCTTAAGGGTGGCCTTAACCTTCTTTGGATAGTGTGCTTGGGTAGTGAGCCCATTATTACTCTTGACTCCTGACAGGGTCTGTCCTTTAACAGGGACTATGTACTATAATGTTGTAATAAGCTCCTAATAGGGATAAATATTTTAATAGGGATACTATACTCTCAGTACATCATTTTTTGGTGCTAATTCCCATTGGGGTTTTACCTTTAATAGGGTTTCCTCAACAAAAAGTGTTGTGTTGGCATTTACTTTGTTATCATTTGCATTGAAGTTTTATTTTATAAAGTTTAAAGTTTAATATTTTGTATCACAACTGATTCACCCCCCCTCTTAGTTGTTCTTGTGGAGTATTATTCCTAACATCCTAATCTCCCACCTATTCACTCTCTAATCATTTTCACAATCCTAATCAGGAAATTAGCAAACCCAAGTCACATGTGACTCTTACACAACCCAAGTCACATGGGACTCTTATACACCTCTTACATATAGCCTTACACCTCTTACATAAAACCTTACACCCTTATACATGTAGCCCCCTTCACATGTGAACTCAATCTTGGTCATCTCACCCTCTTCAACCTTTTTACCATTATCATTGAGCCATCACTTTCCCAATTTTCTCATACATGTGTGAGAAACTTTGATCCTCTCACCCTCTTACACCTTCTTACATATTGTCATTGACCCATAAATTTCAAAGGTTTCTCACACATGTGTGAGCATCTTTCCCCTTTTGAATGGTCAAAAACCTAATCCACTTGGCTTCCACTTTGTTAGGGTTTGATAGATCTAGAACAATATAAATTAAACAGTTATATGCAAAAACAAAAGAATAAAACTAAACACAGATAACACATAGATTTAATGCGGTTCACCCAAAACCTTGGCTACATCCACCTACATAGCGGTCCAACCTTTCTTATTATCCATCAAAATAGTACACCAACATTACAATGCATTATTCATCTCAACTGCTTATAACATGCATTTTAGGGCAACCTCTAAAATTGACCATTTTAGGGTTTTACAATGTCGGTCTTCTTTTTCCCAAAAAAACAAATCTTATTCCCAAAAAAGCACAAATTTTTTTTAACACCACAGTATCAACACCCACTACATGATCAATCACCACAATATCAACACACTTGACCTCCACCTCATGACCACATCATTGATCCTGAAGAATCTTATCCCTTCATCCAACTTTGAATATCAATCATCCATTTTTCTCAAAAATCTATAATAGGAGGGCCCTCTCCTCATCTTCAATAACCACTTTCATCACAATGTTATGCTACTAGTTTTGAGCAACCACATTCCATCTACAACAAATCAACAACACTTCTTCATCTTGGGAGTTTTTCATGTGTTAATAGAGTTTAATCTTGTTTTCTTACTTTATTTCTTCATATATGCATGTTAGCTTCTTGCATATTTTGAGGCATGCATAGATTATGTTAGAATGAGTTTAGTTTCTTAAGTTTATTCTTTTATTTAAATTTTTATGCATTACATTCTGGCACACCTAGTGGGACCCACTTCATGGGTTTTTTTGTTTACTAACCCCTCTAAGGTTTTTTTGAGTGTTTCTTTAGTTTTTGAGCTTGTAGGTTGGAGGCTTGCATTTGGAGGTCAACTTTTGAAAAAGGATCAAAATAAAAAAATAGCTTCACCATTGTGCTTGGAGCATCCAAGAGATTTTTATTGATATATAACTCTCTATATCTTCTTTATTTTACTATTTTTCATTTGTAGGAAGTATTTTTATTGTGTATATATCTCAAACTTCTTATTTTTTCTTCACATTTTTATAGTTATTAGAAAATAATAATCTCTCTTGTTTATATCAATCTTTAATTTTACTATTTTTAAATATATATATATATATAATAAATAATAAAAAACTAATTAAAAAAATACATATATTAATATATATTATTTATGCATGTCCAGGGGCTTTGTAGGGCTAAACCTATTGCATGGGATCATACAAAAAATCAGTGGCTTCCACCGCCGTTGAGCTGGATCAAAGTCAATTTTGATAGAGCTTCAAAAGGGAATCTAGTCCCTTCAAGAGTAGGCTATGTGGAAAGATTAGAGCATGGAGACATACTGGCTTTGGGTGCTTCACACTTGATGGATGGAACCAATAACATTAGGGAATGCCAAGCGACACTTGGAGTAGCCCAAATCTCAAAGACCCTAGGGGTGCAAAAATTGATTTTGGAAGGGGATTCTTTGCTAGTCATCAATGGGATAAAAAAAGGTGAAATGGATGTGTGACATATAAACCAATACATCTGAAGTATATGATTCTTACTCAATAGGATCTCAGAGGTCCAAAATGTCCATGTATGATGGGAAGCCAGTGACTTAGCAGATTTACTCTCAAATATAGGAGTAAGGAGGCCACATAACAAGAACAAATAATTCATGGAATATTTTAGCAAACTCAAAATTGGATGGGACTAGATGATGCAATTGGATTTGTGCCTTGGGACTTTAAAACATCAGTTTTTATGAAAATGGGGGCATGGGGATTAATCACAAGGAGATCTTGTGTACTTTGAGCTCTTGGCATGTGAAGGAGCCCATTTTAACTAATCAAATTTCTTGGAAGCAAGGCACCATGGGAAGACAAGTGGCAGTGCTCAGTTTTGCATGAGGCTAAATTGATGGAGTGACAGTTTTGGCAACATGCCATAATGAATACTCAGTTCTTCCCTCCTCTTTCACACAAGGCCACGGGTATTTTAAAAATGCCTCCATGATCTCTTGTATAAAGATCAATTATTGTGACAGTCTTTTTGGGGGATGAAACTAAGGAACGCCTCTCTTTAAAGTGAGAAGTTTCGGAAAGTGAAAGCTGAGAGAAGAAAAAAATTTGGATTGACAAAGGGAGGTCATGTTCTACATTCAAATTTGGGAAAAAGGTACTAGTGGCCATGGAGGTGAACTTCTTGCTTGATTCCCCAAATCAACTCCCCGCATTCAAGGATAAGATTATGACACACAAGCTGGGCAATGTCTTTCGGTTTGACAACCTAGAGTATTTGGAGGCAGTGTCAACAATATTTGGGGAAGAGTTCCTCAACTTTGAAGCAAGGCCGTAGACCAATTTGGACATCTCCTCCCTATTCATGGTTCTTGGCCTCATGGTTGGGAACACAGAGATAGAGACTCTCTCCGTGGTGAAGCAATGTCTGGAGCCCAAGTGGTCTGTTGGCCTGGAAGGTATTGTGGATTGCGTTGTGTTGGGGTGGGGCTCAGGATGATGAATGCCCCATGGTGCTTGATTGGAGGCATCCAAGGATAAGTTCAACCTTTGGTGGTGTGGATTTCTTTGCAACCCATGGAGGTGCACCTCTTAGAGGTAAGGCGAGGCTGGGTTATGATCCAAGATTTTATGGAGAAGGTGGAGGAGCACTGAGTACATGGTAAACCAGCCAACATAAAGTGACAAAAGATCACCTTGGTGAAATCAACAACACCATTCGATAGCACCGGTAGGCCTCAATCCTTCCATCAACTTCAAAAGAAGGAGTTGATTGGAGGAGCTACTGCATCAGGGTCCAGGGCCATTCCAAACTTTTCTCGAGAGGAGATGCATTGTTGGTTCCTGTAGGAAAGTGGTGATTTTTTTTATGTCAAACAGGAAGATGAACTAGTTTTTATTGTAAGCACTCGATGCATTTCGGGACTGGGAGAAAGTCTTTTTGTGGGTAGTAGTGTTTAGGCTGTTCATGGTGTCATAGTTTGTTTTTTTGTGTTTTTTGTAGCATGGGAAAACATTATAGCATTTGCTAAAATCCTTTATAATCTGGACTATTATCAATATAAAATTTGAAATTTACCAATCAAAAATATGTTAGTAATAACTGAGAGGGGGGAGTAGTGGCCTCAAAATATTCCAATAATCAACCCTTAAAACTTAGTACCACAAAATTATATCTCTAGTTATCTTCAATCCTATAAGATGAATGCCTCCAAATACTTATATCAATTTACTACTCCTCGGAATGCTTTGTAAAACCTTCTGCTGTAGATTTATCGATTAGTAGTCTGTCAATTTACTGAAAGACAGTAAATTATCTAGAGTTTACCGATCAATCCAATTAAGTTAAGTGTAATGAAAAAAACTAAAGTAATGACTCATAAACACATTGACACATGGATTTTTAACGTGGAAACCCTATAAGGGAAAAACCACTTGGGACCGGTAACCCAAAATTTTCACTCTTCTGAAGTAAGCTCGGTGAAGAGCCAACCTTGTTAAAGTTTACAAATATACTGTTAGGTGTGACCTTGTTAGAGTATTTAAAAGTTTAGTCTGTCACTTGATATTGGGCATCTCTATGCTACCATCCTTGATCAAAAAATCACTTGGCCTATCAATAGGTATCTGGCATCTCATGCTGTCTTCATGATCAAAAATTTTGATACTCCATTGGATGTATCTCAATATTGAAAGGATCTTTAAATCCTGGTCAGTTGAGAGACTTTCTAAATCAATGGTTAAACTAAAACAGTATGATATGTTCACATATACAACTTATACTTGTAGATTTTTAGATCTATTGTAATCTCACAAAACTATTCTGATCAATATAACTCTATTTATACCTTTGCTACACTTTGATCCTGCTCAGTGATGTTGTGCTCTGTTGCTTGGTGTCCACAGAATTCTTTAGCTCTTTCCTTAGCTTGTTGATCAGCGTTGTATGAAGTTGCTCTTCATCAATTTCTCTTCGACATCCTCTTTTCTTTTTCTCCCCACACAAATTCATAATGAATTGAGTTGTCTCTTAAATAGACATGATATCACCGTTGTTAGTTTCTTGATCTTCTTGATCTTGGCGTGATCCACAATTCTCTCCAATTAGATTTAAATAAAAACTCCTATTTTATCTCGCTAAGATCTTCTTGCCAACTGGACAAATCAACTTTAAATCAATTACTTATCTCTGGCTTATCTTGTCAATGAAAACAATGATAACTACCAGTTAACTCTTTATTTAGCTCTGTCAGCTAAATATTTTGTCATTTCTAAACTCAAGTTAATTTTGGTTTAACTTTTTGATGGTGTTAGTTAATACTTTAGTTCTCCTCGGGCTTCTCCGTCAGTTGACACTATGTTTTTGGCCATCGGGTTTCTTGTGATTCTTCTCGTCGGTAACGCTCATCGGTTTTCTTTCTTGGGAATCACTATGAATTGATTGTCAGTGATCTCTATCCATCGAGTTGCACTGATCGTTAGTATTTGTAGTCATAATGTGAATGCTTTTATTTTATGCATTACGGAAAGCATAATATTTATCTCTCTAATTCTCTGAATTCTTTGACACTTTAATTATAACCGATTAGATTATATCAAGTTGACATCAATGACAATTCAATCCATTAACTGATTTAATGTCTTGCATTATCCTTCTGCATTTTGGTTATCAACTTAACATCTTCAAACATGCAATTAGTTACATGTCATCAATCTCTCCCTTTGGCATTGATGGCAACATACTACATTATCATGCTATACTATCACTAATACAATATGAAATATACAGTTTCATCAAGCTTTCCTAATGTACCTATTACAAATGTCTGGTTCTCAGTAAGCTTAAAAATAGCTTAGATGTGTTTCTTGTAGATTGGTTGTCTTCAATCTTTAATCCCTTTACTAGATAGATGTATCATCTAATATCTCTATTCTGATATGTGTTCTTCCTTGACTGTTCCTCTTCTTGATAATCTCTTTTTCCTTTGGTAGCATTCTTTCTCTTTGTTTGAACTCTCTCCCTTTGTTACTTCTCTCTCTGAGATCGATATTTCATATGTAATCAATTTATCTCCCTTAGAATATTGATTAACTCTTCCTTTCTGATTCTTAGGAAATTTTGTTCATGGATAATGATATAATCTCTCCTTTTATCATATCTCTCCCTTTTTATGATAATCATCTCTCTCTTTGTATGATAAAACAAATCTCTCCCTGAAGATAATTCTCCCTTTTATATGATAATGGATATTTCTCTCCCTTTGTATGATAATGAGATATTTCTCTCCCTTTGACAACAGTGCCAAATAAAAATACTTCTTATTTTATCATCTATATCATGTTCCATTCCTTTGCATAATATATTCCTTGAATTTCCCTATCCACCAGCAATACAATATCTCAGGTCTTCAGTGCAGATTTGTACCTTGCAATGTATAGATGCATCTGTTTCTTTCCATTTCAATGTTTGCATCAGCATGATTGATCTTCATATTTGGTATATGGTGATGCAACCTCCTAGTCAGATTACTGACCAATAGACAAGGGTTGAACCCCTAGTCTCTGTCTCAGATACTCAAATGTATCCTTCAGTAATGGCTTAGTGAATATATCAGCTAACTATTCCTTTGATTGAACATATTCTAGTGTCACTTCTTTTGCTTGCACTTGTTCTCTCAAATAGTGATACTTGATAGCAATATGCTTTGTCTTAGCATGCATGACTAGATTCTTAGAAATGTTTATTGCACTGGTATTATCACAATAGATAATTACTGGTTCAAAAATCTTCATATGCATACCTTCCATTAATTGTTTGATCCATGCAATATTTGAGCAATTTGCAACAGCAACCACATATTCTGCTTCTGTAGTAGACTAAGAGATGCATCCTTTCTTCTTTCTTATCCATGTGACAAATTTGTCACCCATGAAGAATGCTCCTCCAATTGTTCTCTTTCGGTCATCAATGTTTCCATCCCAATCATCATCTGTGTAGACTTGCAGCTCAAATTTTCCTTCTCTTTTGTACCATAAGCCATAGTCCTCGGTGTTCTTCAGATATCTCAAAATTATTTTGACAGTAGTCATATGTGATTATTTGGGATTAGCAGAGAATCTTCCAGCTATCCCCACTGCATGTGCTATATCTGGTCTAGTGTGAACAACATACATTATTTTTCCAATCATGGATCTATATAAGATCTGATTTACCTCATTTATCTTGTCTTCTTTTTTTAGCTTGCATCCAGTAGCCATAGGTGTTCCAACTAGTTTGGAATCTTCCATTTTGAATATCCTTAGCACTTCCTTGATGTATTTGGATTGAGTGATGTAAATGTCTGCATCTTGTTGAAGACTCTGTAGACCAAGAAAGAATTTGATCTCTCCAAACATAGACATTTCAAATTCCTTGCTCATTTCATCAACAAAGGATTTTCATAACAATTCATTTCCCCCAAAAATGATATCATCAACAAAAATTTCAGCAATTAGAATATTACCATTTGTATCTTCTTTTAAGTATAGATTGCTATTTTCACTTGTTCTAAAAAATTTTATGCTAATGCGATATGAGTGAAGTCTTTCATACCAAGCTCTTGGTGCTTGTTTCAATCCATATAAGGATTTTTGTAGTTTACATGCCATGTTTTTCTTGTCTAGATTAACAAACCCTTCTGGTTGTTCAATGTATACCTCTTCTTCTAGTATTCCATTTAGGAATGCAGATTTGACATCCATCTAGTATACCTTGAATCCTTTAAATGTAGCATAAGCAAGTAAGATTCTAACTCCTTCTAGTCTAGCAATGGGTGCAAAGGTTTCACCATAATCAATACCTTCTTCTTGTGTATATCCCTTACATACTAATCTTGCTTTGTTTCTAGTGACTTCTCCATTCTCATTCATCTTGTTTCTGAATATCCATTTGGTACCAATGATATTCTTGTCATATGGTCTCAGTACTAGTGTCCATGTATTATTCTTCTCAATCTATTCTATCTCTTCATTCATAGCACTGACCCATTCTTCATTCTCAAGTGCATTGTAAACAGTTTTAGACTCAAAATCACAAAGTAAACATCTGGTATTAAGTGACTTACTTCTTGTTCTTGTTCCAACCTTTTTGTCTCATATGATTTGGTTCTATGGATGATGTCTTCTGACATCCTTGGCAAGTTTCAGTTCACCTCTATGTTCATCATTCTGATTATCTTCTTCACCTTCATTTTCATCTCCATTGTTTATAACATCATCTTGAGTATTATCTTTATCGTCGGTAATTGCAGCCTGCTGCTCAAGTGTAATGTTTTGATGCTTGGGAGCGACACACTATTGCTTGTGTAGAGTGTCAGGTTTTGTATAAACAAACCTATTGTAGTCCTCTGGTTCCTTTTTTCTTTCCTTATTATTCTTTTCTACAAATTCATCTACTTTCACATTTCCACTTTCCATGATTTTGTTAGATGACTTGTTAAGACATTTATAAGCCTTGCTTTTGGTTGAATACCCTAGAAAGATACCTTCTTCACTTTTACAGTCAAGTTTTCCATTTCTATCATCCTTTAATATGTAACATTGACTACCAAAGATTTAGAAGTAACTTACATTGGGTATATGACCATACCAAAGCTCATATGGTTTCTTCTTTGTGTCCTTCTTCAATTGTACTTTTTTTAGTGTATAGACAACAGTACTGATAGCCTCCCTCCAAAATTTTTGAGTGATGCTTTTCTCAATCATCAATGTTCTTGCACAATCAACAATTGATCTATTTCTCCTCTCAGCAATTCCATTTCTGTTGTGGTGTCCTTGGTGTAGCAACTTGTCTCTTAATTCCATGCTCATTGCAATAGTCAATGAATTCTTCTGAAGTAAATTCCCCTCCTCTATTTGACCTTAAGCATTTCAATTTATTTTCACTTTGTTTTTGTACCATTGCTTTGTACCATTTAAACATATTAAATGCTTCTAATTTATCTTTTAATAACATGACTATCATCATTCTAGAGAAATCATCAACAAATAGAATAAAATACCTATCTCCATAGTAGCTCTTTGTTCTCATTGGTCCACATAGATCTGTATGGACTAATTCTAGAATTGTAGTAGATGTATGGGTTTTTCTCTTGAAACTAGACTTTGTCATTTTACCTTTTTGACAATTCTTGCACATGATATGCTCGGGCTTAGTCATCATTGGTAAGCCTCTAACATTCCTTTTGTTGCTTATCCTTATCATGTTTTCAAAGTTCACATGACACAATCTTTTGTGCCGCAACCATAAGTCTTCATTTCTAGCCATCAAACAAGTGGTTTTAGTGTCATCAAGATAGAAAAGGTTACCTTTTGTTTTCTCACCAGTACCAATCAACCTTCGTGATTCATTGAAGATCTGTGCCTTCTTATTTTCAAATGCCACTCTATGACTTGAATTGTTTAACTAAGAAACACTTAACAAATTGTAATTCAGTCCATTAACCCAGTAAGCATTTTCACATTTAATCAGGTTATTCAACATTATGGTTCCTTTACCTTCAACTAGACAAGGTGTATCATTTCCCATTCTTACTGAACCACCATTATAGTATTCAAAAGTCTCAAAATTTTGTTTATCACCAGTCATATGATGAGTACAACCACTATCTATGATCCAAACATCATTTTTACTAACTTTTTATATGAGTACAGTTTCTACATACCTTTCTTCATCTTCATTTGAATCATCCTTCATGGCTACAAATACCATCTCAACATCTTCTTCTGATTCAGTGTCGGTGTCATCAGCTCTGCTCTCAGCTAGGTAACAATATTTCTTCATTTTGTCCTTGTAGTCTTGGGTATCTCTCTTGTCAGATTGTTGGTTGCTCTGATAATCTATATTTTCACCTTTATCAAACTTCTTCTCATAAGGTCTGTCATTTCCTCTATTATATTTTTTTCAGTTTGGACATCTTGCAGCAAAGTGTCCAACCTCTTTACAATTGAAACAAACAAGTGGTAATTTACCAATGTATCTGCCTTTGCCCCTCTGCAATCTTCTAGCCATAAGTGATTCAATTTCATCAAGTCCTTGATCCTCATTGTCACTGTCACTATCATTTCTAACAGCATGTCTATGACTTGAGTTACTTATCTTTAGAGAATATTTGAATGTAGATTCTATAGATCGTAAGACACTATTGTCAAAATTATTCATCTCAAATGAAATTAGTCTACCAATCAGACTATCTAGGGTAATTGTATTGTTTGCAACTACTCTCATTTCTTGAATAGCAGAAACTCTAATAGCATAAACATGCAATAAGGTTCTTAAGATTTTTCTTACCACTGTCTCCTCTTCAATTACACCTCCAACTCCTCAGATAGAATTTACTACCTCTTTGATTCTGCAGCTATACTGAGTAATGTTTTCTCCTTCTTTCATCCTTAGGTCATCAAACCTCCCTCTTAGGCTTTCTACCTTTGCTCTAAGTACATTGGCATCTCCTCCATGTACAATCTTCAACTTATCCCACATTTTCTTTGCAAAGGTGAAGGTTTTGACATCTTCAAACTCAACATCGGAGAGTGATGATGCAAGTTCTATCATCATGCAGTTATGCTCATACTTGACTCTTAATTTCTCAAGAGTATGAGGTCCTGTAGGAAACACATATTCAGTATCTAATTATTGAACAATATCATTTCCAATACCTGATAGGTGGAATCTTATTCCGCTTTGCCATGATGCAAAGTTGTCTTTATTCAACTTGGGCACATCTCATCTGTTCATGTTCTGATCTTTAGATTGATATTTTAAGCTCCCTTTCTAAGCACACAATCTCTGATACCAATTGTTAGTAATAACTGAGAGGGGGGGAATCACTGGCCTCAAAATATTCTAATAATCAACCCTTAAAACTTAGTATTACAAAATTATACCTCTAGTTATCTTCAGTCCAATAAGATGAATGCCTCCAAATACTTATATCAATTTAATACTCCTCAAAATTCTTTGTAAAACCTTTTACTATAAATTTACTGATTAGTAGTCTGTCAATTTACAGAAAGACAATAAATTATCTAGAGTATACCGATCAATCCAATTAAGTTAAGTGTAATGCAAAAAACTAAATTAATGACTCATAAACACATTGACACATGGATTTTTAACGTGGAAACTCTGTTAAGGGAAAAACCACTTGGGACTGGTAACCCAAAATTTTCACTCTTTTGAAGTTAGCACGGTGAAGAGCCAACCCTGTTAAAGGTTACAAACACATTGTTATGTGTGACCTTGTTAGAGGATTTAAAAGTTTAGTCAGTCACTTGATATTGGGCATCTCTATGCTACCATCCTTGATCAAACACTCACTTGGCCTGTCAATAGGTATTTGGCATCTCATGCCATCTTCATGATCAAAATTTTTGATACTCTATTGGATGTATCTCAATATAGAAAGGATCTTTAAATCCCACTCGATTAAGAGACTTTCTGAATCAATGGTTAAAATGAAACAGTATGATATGTTCACTTATACAACTTATACTTGCATATTTTTAGATCTATAGGGATTTGATCACCTCAAGGGATAACCTCAACTCTCATTTTCTGACAAAGTATAAATATCGGGAGGTGAATCGAAAGACACCTCTCTTGGAAGTAGAATCTTGTCACTCTTTGCTAAGCCCCAAAAAATTTTATACCTTTGGGAAGTGAAGGTGGAGATTTGGGTTACACTCTCTTCTCGGGCGCTGTGTGGCATTATTATCTTTCATCTATGGATTTGGGTGTCGCATACCTTGTGTATATTGAGGACATTCCCTTAGTTGAGCTTGTAAATCCTAGTTGAAACTTCAATAGGTTTTTTGGTATGTTTTATGTGCTTGAATGTTTAAAACCTTCCCTATTTGTAGCCAAAAGGGAACACACCATCCAAATTTAAGCCTTACAAAAATTTTTTTTGCATAGTTTCATTGTATTTTTGCATGTCTAAAACATCAAAAATCCAAAAACATCATAAATTTTCAAAAAAAAAACATAAAGTTTGAAAACTCAAAAACATCATAAAAATAAAAATAGAAAAATAGAAAACTCAAAACATTGCAAAAACAAAACAAAAACATTCTTCTTTAAGTCTATTCAAGATTTTCACATCTTCTCCACATCACTTCACATCATCCTCATACGTCTTATCCTAATCACCCTCTTAATCATCCAAATCCTTCCTCAAATATCAATCATTCCTAATTCTTTAAATCACTATCTCCTAATCATCCAAATTATCCTAATCATCTTCTTAATAATTCAAACCATTCCACTAATCCCAATTATCCTTAATAGTTTTAATCACCATCCTCTAATCATACACAAGATTTATAATCTCATCCCTAATCCAATTCAATCATCCAAATCATTCTTCTAAATCCTTAATCATTCCTCCATGTCCTAATCATCCTTCCTCTTAATCTCTTAATCATCATCGTTATCTTCTTTCATCATCGTCCTTGTCATCCTAATCAACCTTCTTAATCATTTCAATTATTCATCATATTCATCATCTCCTAATCATCCATGATATTCCAAATCATCTACCTAATCCAAAATCCAACCATCGATATTCTTCTAATAATCCTTAATCAATATCTACATCCTAATCAATCTTTCAATTTCTTCACTTGACCTTAATCATCCTAATCACCCTATCCTTGTCATCACATTCTTCATAATCACCCTTAATCATATTAATCATCCTTCATCTTAATAATCATCCTAAATATCTTCCTTTTTCATCCTAATCACTTCCTTCCAACCATTAAAATTCTTCTCTATCATCCTAATCATCTACCATTCTATTTTAATCATCCTAATCATTCACATTCTTCCTAAATATCCTAATCATTCCATCTTATCCTAATCATTTCATCATATTCTTAATCATTCAATAAAGGTCATAATCCTCATCCTAATCATCCTTCTAATCCACATCTATATCCACTTTCTTAAACCAATCTAATAATTCATCTTTCATCCAGCCTAATCACATCATCATTCTTCTAATCCAATCCACTTTTCAACCTCATGTCATTGTATCCAATTATAATCCAATTCATCTTCCTCTTCATCCAAAACCAATCACCCCTTAATTATTCCCTTGTCTTCACATATCCCTCACTTGTCTTCTAAAGTTCATCCATTCTTCATTCAAATCTTCATCCACATCACCTTCTAATTCCAATTTTCATAAAATATTCTACTTTTGGTTTAGGAGAACCATCATAATCCTTGGAATTTAATCTTATTTATCTTGATTGACCCACATCCAACCATAGTCAAGATCAACCCACATCAAATCAAACTTCATCTTTCACACCTTCATCAAGATTTTCACCTAAAAATTTAGGTTGAAAGATTTATCAAAGTTTTGCGTAGACCCTCATCATTAGAAAAAATCTATTTCAATCATATTGCTTTGAGAACATCGGTGTGTCTCAAGTATTTAATTCTCTTATTCATATCCTATTCTTCTTGGGATCATTAGTCTATCTCCAAGTAGAAGAAGATATCATCATCCAAATCACTCCTTTGTTTGCACCATCATAAGGTCTTGTTTAACCTAGGTTTGTCTCAAACCTTTAAATCCAAATCAAATCAAATCAAATCCAACCTTGAGGCCCTTCCCTCATATCCAAAAAATTAAATCAAATCAAAATCCTTGAGTTCATGCCCTCTTAAATCAAAATAATGTCTAAACTTTCTCCTAGTCCTAAGTTCATATTTCATCCATCCTCAAATCTTTCATTTCATCCACTCTTAATCTAAATATTCATCCACATCATATTATAATACAATTCCAAAACCCCTCATTCAAACATCATGAAGATGGATTGGTTTCACAAAATGGTTGGGGAATTTAAAGTGATAAACCCTAATCCTGAAACCATACCTCCAATCCAACCCACCTACCAAATCAATTCTCAACACATCATATCAAATTACAATTTCATCTACCATTTCTTATCCTTTCTCTACATTTGAAAAGGGAAACACATCTCATTATCCCTCACCAACACATGATTCCCTCCATAGCCACCTCACCCAAGAGATTCAAGAACTCCAAAACATTATCCTTAGCCTAGACAAAATGGGGGCAAAAGAAACATTTTTCCTTTGAAGATATATTTCCTTCTACATTTGTCCAAATTCATTTAATTCCCATCTCCCATTTAATCCCAATCCTCCACCTAATCCCCCAAATTTTAAGCTTAGTTTACAAAACCATAATCCTTATCCTTCACATAATCTGATCCTCCAAATCCTAAAAAATCCCCATCCCATAATAAATTTTCCATTGATTGGATCCAAGGACTAGAAGAGAAGTATAAATCCCTAATCTTGAATCAAGATGTCCAATCATCCCAAGAAATGAACCCACTACCATCCCCTCCAAATCCATACATATATACATCTCCTAATTCTAATGAGTCCTCCATCCACCCATGTTGAAGCTTCCACCTCCTCCGTCACATCACCCTCACAGGTCCAAACATGTCAAGACCTTGTTCCAAAGCATCATAATGTGGATTCCTCTTCTCCTCTAGATTTAAAAATTCCTCTATCTTATGACACTTCTCCATCTTATGACACCTTTCCATATGAAGATCCCCTCCTTCCATATCAAGATCCACTTATCCTCCTTAACCCATCTCATAATACTATTCCTAATCAAGATCAAGATATCTCCTCCACCCCATTGAATTATTACCTTCCATCTCAAGATCCACTCATTCCTTCCAATCCAACACACAATCCTCCCCAAAGTAAAGATCAAAGTACCCATTCAAATCCATGTCATGATCCCCTTCCATCTCAAGATCATATTATCCCTTCTAATCCTCTCATGAGCCTAATACTCTACATGATCCCGATCCTCTAAAAAATGCCATCACATCTATCCAATCCATCCATGAACCTCATACATATAAGCTTGGTTTTTCTACATCTATTCAACATAGCTTCCTTCAAGATCCTATCATCCCTTCTACCTCTCCTCCTCATTCACATGGACTCACATCTTATATTCAAAATAATAAGTATCCCCTTGGAAAAATAATATCTCAAGATGTTGGTAAACCTTCCACCCCTTCTAAATCCAAAATGCCTCCATATAAAATTAAATGTTCCCATCCACCATCCTCCAAATCCATTTTAGGCCCTTATGTCCAAAATTGCCTTCCTTCCTCATCCAAATCCATTTTGGGCCCCTATGTTCAAAACTCCATCCCTTCCTCATCCACGTCCATTTTGGGTCCTTATGTCCCAAAAACAAATCCTTCATCCCTTCCATCCATATTGGGTCCTTACATACCTTCATCTACCATATCCAAGTCCACCACTCCATCACCCCAAATCCCCAATAAATATCAACAAAGGAACACATCCTTGAATCCTTCCAACATTCACCCTCCATTATTCCAACCATAAATTCTCCATACCATCCATCGTCATTCATCCATACCATAGCTATTGGAAGCAATTTGGATGCCAAAGATAAAATGCTTAAAATCCAAAATCCACAAAAAATCAAGGATTAACATGTCCCATCTAAAAGACATGTTCAAGAAAAGAAAATATGATCCAAAAGAAAGAAAAATTAAAAGGCCACAAAGGCCCAAAATAAAAATTCAAAAATCATGTGGATTCCCAAGCTACTCATTGAAACAATGCATCTCAAAAAAAAATCAAAATTGGCATCCAGCCTTGCTAATCCAAAAGCTTCATCCACTCATAAATTCTCCAATCCTCCATCTAAAAATCCTCCATCTCCCAAATTCATTTTGGGCTCTTTTGCACCAAAATCCACTATCCTAAGTCCATCATCTCCTTCATCTATTTTGGGTCCCTAAATCTCAAAATCCACATTTTCTCTTCCATCTCCTTCACAATCTCCTCCTCCAATACTCCACCACCCTTCAAAGTGTGTGTCAATGATGATCTTTCCAACTCCTTTATCCATTTATTCACAAGTATTTCAACCTCCCATCCATTATCCACCAATCCTCCCTCATCCTTCCATCCCATTAATCCCGTCCTATACATAAACCCTTATCCCTCCCCATCTCCCCAATTAATTTTGTCCCCCTTCCACAATCCTACCAACATCTATGAAAAAATATATAAAATGCCTTGATACATTATACAAACAAAATCAAAAATATCAAGGGATACCATCCATGGAACTAGATGCTTGAGTCCTTCTGCCATCCTCCTATCACATATCCAATTTTCTTCCATATCCACTTATATATCCATTTACTTATCCTCCTCCCCTTTTAATCTTCACTTGGGAGAAAGATCCATCCATTATATTCTACCATACATATCTTCCATATCCCCTATCCACCACCCATCATCCTATCCATGCATATCATCATTTACCCATCTTTGATGTTGACTATCTTATCCATTCCCTCCATGTTTCATATTCACTATCCAATATCCCACATAACTCCACCCACTTTTCAAATATTTTATCTTGACATCCTATCCATGTACTCCATCTCATAGTCATTTTCTTATACATTTCCTCCATCCCCCTTCCATAATCCTATTTAAGTCCATCCTTCTATCCCATGTCTTTTGATCTTGATTATCCAATGCATTTAATCCATTCCATATTTCCTATTCCATCAATATCCTCCATATCATTATCATCTATCCTATTAATACCCTCCATATAATATCTCTTCTCCAACTCCATTCTACTTTCATACCTTTTCTCCTTCTTAAAAAATAGAGGCAATAAAACATCCATGCATGCTTTGGACAATACACGCCTTCCTCCCCTCCATGCCTACCCTTTACACACTATCTACCCATTTCACTCACTTTATCCACCATCTCTTCATCCTTCATCCTCCCACCTGTCGTATGGGGTCATCCTTTAAAACATAGTCCTTGGATCCTAATCCACTTATTCATCATCCTTTACTCCTCCACTTATATCTCTTATATACAATCCTTCCATTTTATGTAACCTTTATCCACCATCTTCTCATCCTTCATTTTCCTACTCCTAATGTGGGGAATTTCATTCCTTTACCATAAATTTCTCAAATCTCCATCCTTTAATCCCATATTACCTATTCATCCATTCCATCTATCTATCTCCCATCCAATCTAGCTCTCTATCTCCACCATTCCTTGGTTGCCCCTTTTCATTTGTCCCAATCCATTTTATCCTTAATCCATCTTCCAATTCAATTCTATCCAATGCATTTTTATTCTAATCTAATTCATTCATATTCCCTTACATCCACTCTATTTCTCTTCCAATCTAATCCTTTCATATTCCCTTCTATCCACTCTATTTTTCTTCTAATCCAATCCATTCATCTTCCAATTATATTCTATCCAATTCATTTATCTTCTAATCCAATCTATCTTATCTTCATATTATCTCATATTCTCCAATTCCTTTCATCTTCCTTCCATCCTTTTCAATCCATTTGATCCTTCATCAATCTTCCCATATAATTCTATCCAATTCATTTATCTTCTTTCAATTCAATTCAGTTATATCCAATTCATTCCTCTTCTAATCCAATCCCTTCATCTTCCATTCAATCCATCTTATCCTCCTATCATTTTATCTCCCACTTCCATTCTCTCTAATTCCTCTTACCTTTCTCCCATCCTATCCCATTCAATCTATTTATTCTTCCTTACAAGCTTCAATCCTGTTGGCAAGTGGTTCATTCAAGAATGTTTTAGAACACTTTAGGGTTGTAATTTATGGATACACATCTGTTATGGATGGTGTCTTGGTGTCAAAGACAATTTTGGAGTTATATCTTGCAAAATGACTAAGTCTAGAAAGTAGAATTACAGAGTATAGAAGTATAGTTTTGGTTAGTGAACACAATATATAATGAATGAAGACATGCAAGCTTAGGAAAATCTATTTTGGGATGTATATGACCTTCAGTTAAGGTCTATTATGTTTTGGTGTTGATCACAGTAAGTTACAGTATGTTGAAGACATGTGAAGACAAAGTAACGGTGATACATGACATATGAAAGGTTGCAATGATTAAGGGAGTATAATGCAAATTCCAAATGTGCTATGTTGGATTTAGATTGAGGATTACATATTTTTTGTTAGTGTATGATCTCTGACTTGTTATTTACCTTTTTTATAAGTGTTAACTATATTTTGTGATGCATTGGAAGTCGACTCGACATATAATGATGTATATATTTGAAGAGCTTTTTGTGAAGTGAAGTATGTATGAATGGATGTAAACAAATGAATGAATTGTGATGTCATAATAAGATAGATGGTGATGTGAGCTGCAACTAGAACTACCAAAGCATAATAGATGCTTGTATTGTTCACTATTGAGAAATCATTGTAACATAATCATATTTCTGATCGTATGAGCAGTGAGCTTAGTATACCTTTAGCAGGGTTTTTCTATTCCTCTAACAAGGAAATGTGCTAATGTAATAATCAGCTCCTAAAAAGGCCAGGTCTCCTAACAGGGACATAATAATTTTAGTACATATTTGTGGGTACCATCCCCACCGGGGTTTTCCCATGGACAGGGTTTCCTTGACAAAAAATTCATGGTGTTATGAGTTGTGTGTTTTATGTTTATGTTCTTTTCATTTCAACAATTATCTGGTTAAGTTTGAATTTACTAAGTTTAAGTTTAAAGTGTTGTAATATTGATTCACCCCCCTCTTAGTATTACTTAATCCTAATAATTGGTATCAGAACATTTGACCCTTGGAGATAAATTCTAAAAGCTTAAGGGAGATCAAGACAGATTCTGAAAGTTTGGAAGAAAACCTTGAAGCAACACTTGAAGACCTTGATAAGGCTAAAACAGAGAATGGTGACTTGAGATTCAGATTGAGAAGAGCTGAGGGTTTCATCAAGAAACTAAAGGAACAACTTGAACTATCTAGGATTCAGAGACAATATCTTATGGATACGATAGAAGAGGATTCAGACAATGATACTTCAGATCAAATAAAACAACTTGAACAAGAGAAAGATACTTTGAAGCTTGATCATGAAACTACTTTCCTTCATATGGATAAAGATATTAAAAAGGTAAATGATAATAGAAACAAAACATAAGAAACCTTAAAAGATGGAAATATTCAGATGAGACAAATGAAGACTAAACTTGATCACTAATAGAACAAGTATCTGGAATTAGGGAAATATAATCAGATCATAAAAGGAGAACTTGTTGAGGCAAATAAACCTAAAGGAGACATGACTAGAGTTGGCTTCAATGAAGCTGCATGTTCAAATACTTAGGAAGAAAAATTAGAATTAAAGACTGATGGAGAAAGACCTACTCTTGAAGAACCTAAAGATCAAATCAAACCTTTCAAAGGTAGATGTTTTGGATGCAACAAGATTGGACACATGAAGAGAGACTACAAAGGTAAAGCCCCTTACAAACCCTTTTCATGATATTATTTTAATTGTAATGCATTTGGACACAAGAAAGTAGAATTTAAGAAACTTGATCAATCAAGAGTCAAGAAAGATTGCAATAGTGAAGGAACAACAACTAAGATCACATGTTACAAGTGCAATAACTTTGGGCACACCGCAAAGTATTGTAAGGTGTAGGTTAATTAGAATAGACCACCTCCTACATGCTACAAATTTCATAATCTAGGTCACATAGAAAAGTTTTGAAGATATAATAGACTTTAGAAGATAAGTGATCCTCTACCTATAGATACAAAGAAGAGTACTGGTGATGTTAAGAGTATTGTCAAAGAATTTAAGAATCACTTAATAAAAGAAGAAGATGTAAACAATGGTAAGGTATGGAAAGTAAAGGAATAAAATGAGGAAATGGTTTAGGGAGAGTCAGTAAATGCTACTGAGTCTTCACCTGATGAAAATATTTCCACATCAACCTAGATGGCCAAGCATGGCCTTAGGGGGAGTATTGGAAGGAAAACTCAGAAATCTATCCAGCCCCTGATTGTGAGGAATAATCTCTTGCAAGCTTAGAGAGAGCATGTGGAGATATTATGGAACTTATATCCGTGATTGCATAGCCTTACAAATCTATATCTTGTGATCGCCAGATTGTTAATGGACTAGAATATGTGTAGAGATGAGTTTATTGGGAACTATGTCATTTCTTTACAAATGAATTATAAGGTCAATCGAAATAACTTTTCTAAACATCATTCAAAGAATAGAGCCTAAGGAGAACATGGATTTGAGCTGAGAGAAGCAAAGAAGCAAATTTTTTGAGCATTTGATCGAAGCATAAATTCATGAAATCGACATATAAAAGGTATTTAGATCATTTGTGAAGCTTTGGCTATGAATACTCTATTGATTTTTGATTTCAGTGAAAGGCCTAGGTATAAATTCAAGAAACACATTCAAATCAGCTAAAGATGATCCCAAAGGTCCATTTTAATAAACACCCTATGATTTTCTACATGTCAAAGACATTAGGGCTTACATTCACTGTAAGTATGAGTCTTTGGGAGAGTTTGAGATCTATAAAGAGACGACATACATGATTGGAGCAGATGGTAAGATGAAAGTCAAGCTCGCACATCTTGAGAACCTTAGTATAATGAAAATAAATAAACTCTAAGGATTTGACAAAGAGGAATGGATTAAGATCATTCTGAGTAGAGTTCATGACTAGTTCATATGGCTTGGAGATAGGCCAATGAATATTTGCAGTGACTTAATTCATGGTATAATAGGTTTGGATAACTCTGGTGTTATCCTTGGCGCAAAGAAGAACAAAAAGAAATAGGTCAAAACCCTAACACATTCGTAATGGGATAAGAGAATGATGACCATTAATGACATATTTTAGCAAGATGTTAGATTGATTTCAATGATTCTAAGTTATAAACTACATTACAAAAGTCAACCTAACCAGTATCAGCAGGAGTGATCATAGTGCCATATAGAATGGTGAAATAAAATTTCAAGTATAACCTTTGCAAAGTACTTGCACAATAGTTTTTGGAGAATGTGAGGCAAATCAAGAAGGATAATTCAAAGACATTCATGTTTGGGTCTCTACTAATACACATGTATATTCATTTTGTTCATAGTTTTCCTAGTATGCACCCTAGATCTTGGAAGGAAAATGAAATCACTAGAATTCAGATCACACTGAGCTATAGAAGAAATAAAAATACATGGGTTGATGGTGAATTATTTGGGATGATCAAAATCTTGCAGAGACCGATGAAGGAAAGAATGAGGGTCCCCGAGGCATTGGTATAAAAATACAAGGATACAATCTGTTTCATGGTCAAAACTGATTGTGTTTTCTTTGAGGAAGTGCAACCTAGGATGGAGTGGTGTTATCCTCTGGGATATGAAGTTAGTTCTGAGGTTTTGACCATGCAAGTAGAACACATTTTATCCTAAAAAATTGATCCATCTGAAGAAAGATGGGGTACCTATGAAGAGAAGTCTGCGGAGAGAAGACTCAAGATGCAAGAAAGAGAAAAGTAGAAAATTTGGTAGATGATCTAGTAGCCAAGGATGGTATAAAAAAGAAGAAGGGGGAAGAGAAGGAAATTGAAACGAAGAAGGAGAAGAGAATAAAAATGAAGAGAAGAAGGGAGAAGATAAGAAAGTTGAAGAGAAAAGCACTGATGTGAAACAACTCTAGAAGCCTGATTTGAAAATACTAGAGAAGAGAATAATTCAGTAGGGAAAGCTTATCTCATTTATCAGATACTATGAGTGGTATGATGCATTTGATAAATTTTTATGGAAGACATGGTAATAAACAATTTACTTGATTTCAAGAAGAACTTGTTAGAAATTGAAGGCAGTATAACATAAGAGCTTTATGAGAAATTAGAAATAAGGAAACAATTAGCACAAATAGAAGATGAAGTAGTTAGAGTACAAGTAGTTGAAGATACGTTACCTATTGTTTCAGTCAAATAAATGGAAAAGATATTAAATTATTTGAAACCTTTGTTGCGAATCAATTCAAGGTCTATGAAGATAATGGGGGGGAAAGTATGAATAAGTTATTGAGGAAACACAGAAGGCAGTTGATAAGGTTTTAATGGGAACTGAACCTGAAAAGTCCTCACCTCCCAAGGCTACTAAGCCTAAAATTCTAAAAGGTGAGTCATCAAGAATAGATGATGTAAACCTTTGTACATCAAAGGATGAAGACAATAGCCATTTTGTGAGTACTGTAAAGCAACCAGATTTCTTTATTTATGGTCTGCCTGTGTCTTTGGACACTTCACATGATGTTAGTGATCCTTTTGATAAGATTATTGACATCGATGGAGGAAGCATTGATCTAAAAATGAAAAAGAAAGAAGAGCAGAAAGTAAGCGAAGCTAAAATAGTGAAGGAAGAAATAGATAAAGTTGAAGTGAAACAAGAAACTCATGCATCTGTTCCTCATATTTATCATTGGCAAGTGGAGATAGAACTCTGAACACTGATGTTGAGAGTATAGATGAGGATGAGTTTATGAAGTTATCCTTCATTTCATTTGCAAAATCGAAGGAGAGATCTGAGAAGAAAGGTGAGAAGAAGTCAAGGGTAATGGAAAGAGTAGTTGATACTTTCAACAAACTCCTACCTATACCTCTTGCTTTCCAATCAAAGGAAAATGAAAATAATTTGAACAAGGTATTGGATGACTTTGAAATTCATTATGAGTCATTAGAGAAGATAGTTGAAGAAAAGGTAGAGAAGAAGTACCTTGCAAAGAAGTTGGAGGAAGTATGCAAGTCTATTTCTTGGGACTTAGGCATACTTACCAAAACCATATCTGAAGAAAAGAGTTGTGTGTTGCATGGCAGAAATTTATCCAGTTACTGTATAAATCCTATTAGTCACATTAAGAACATTGAGGATATAATAGAAAAGAAAAGACAAACTCTAGACAAGTTGATGAATAGTTGTGAGACCTCCTCACATACCATATTGGAGTTAGACAAAGAAGTGTCTAGGATATTGGATAAATTGAGTATTTTGGATACAAAGAAAGGGAGAGTTGTGGGAAGACTTGGTATATCAACATCCTCTTTTGCACTAAATGGATTGATTTATGTGAGAAAGATATTGGTAAAGACTTGGTTAGAGGAAGTGAAGATCTTGGAAAGCTCATTCCAGAATGTGCTAAAGATGGTATAAACTTTTTGGTAAGTAATTTTTTTATTCCACATTTTTGTATACCTTTTTCCATTGATGTCAAAGGGGGAGAAGAGAAGATATGAAAATTGTATAGATAAGAGATAGAGTAATATGTAAAGGAATTATAGAAGTACAATGTATATTATTTTTGCTATTGACACTTAGTCCTTTTTTGCTAAGTATTGCCATCAATGCCAAAGGGAGAGATTGTTGGCAAGTGGTTCATTTGGGAATATTCTAGAACACTTTAGGGTTTTCATTTATGGAAACACATCTGGTATGGATGGTTTCTTGGTGTCAAACATAGTTTTGGAGTTATAGCTTGCTAGATGACTAAGTTCAGAAAGTAGAATTACAGAGTATAGCAGTACAGTTTTGGTCAGCGAACATAATATATGATGAATGAAGATATGCGAGCTTTGGAGAAGATATTTTTGGATGTATATGACCTTCAGTTAAGGTCACTTATGTTTTGGTGTTGATTGCAGTAAGTTATAGTATGTTGAATACATGCAAAGATAAAGTAACAGTGATATAGGACAGATGAAAGGTTGTGATGATTAAGGGAGTATGATGAGGAGTCCAAACATGCTAAGTTGGATTCAGATTAAGGATTACCTATGTTTTGTTAGTGTATGATCTCCGAATTGGTATTTACCTTTTTTATAAGTGTTAACTCTATTTTGTGATGCATTGGAAGCTGACAGGACGATTAATGATGTATATAGAGGAAGAGATTTGTGTGAAGAAAAGTATGTATGAATGGATGTGAACATATGAATTCATTGTGATATCAAAATCAGATAGATGGCGATGCAAGCTACAACTGGAACTACCTAAGCATAGTAGATGCTTGTATTGTTCACTATTGAGAAATCATTGTAACAAAATCAAATTTTTGATTGTATGAGCAGTGAGCTCAGTATACCTTTAACATGGTTTTTGTATTCCTTTAACAAGGAAATGTGCTAATGTAATAATAAGCTCCTAACAGGGCTAGGTCTCTTAAAAGGGAAATAATACTTTTAGTACATATTTGTGGGACCATCCCCATAGGGGTTTTCCTTTGACCACAGTTTCCTCGAAAAAAATTTCATGGTGTTATGAGTTGTGTTTTTTATGTTTATGTTCTTTTCATTTCAAACATTATCTAGTTACGCTAAAATTTACTAAGTTTAAGTTTAAAGTGTTGTAATACTAATTCACCCCCCTCCCCCCTCTCAGTATTACTTAATCCTAAACAATCCATCTTATCCTCCAATCATTTTCTCTTCAAATTCCATTCTATATACTTTTTCTTATCTTTCATCCTATCCAAACCAACACATTTGTTCTTCCTTCCTATCCAATTCAATCTATTTAATCTTCATCCCCTCTTATCCAATCATTTATCCTCCTAATCTATTCCTCCAACAATCCCAAATCAATCCAATCTGGTGCAATCAATCCTAATCCAATCAATCCAATCTTGTAATCTAGCACACAAATCCTTAATCAAATCATCATCTTGATCCAAATCAATTTATAATTCATTGATCAAAATTTTCATCGAATCATCATCGTGAGATGTATCCGTCTCAATCCTTTGGATGTGCATTCTTCTTATCGTTAACTTTTCCATCCTCAATCAATCAAACAACCAATCAGTTTTCAACTTAACTGGGGGCAAAATTTTGGTTTGCGTTTGGTTTCTATGCATGCTTTCTTGTTTCTTGTATGTGTTATTATTTTATGCATTTAATCTATTTTTTTCATCCTATTGTCTCAAGGCATCATGGTCTTCCATATCGCAGTGTCATATAAGGCATATGAATGTATTCGACCCTTTTTATCACATACTTGACACAATGTGATCTTGGTTCCTCATACATTGCTGCATAGTGTCAAGTACAATTTCAAACTTAGGTTGATCACACCACTGCAACATGACTTTCATTTATTCTTCCTTCACTATACCTATCATTTCCCCTTTCCTTCTATACTCCTATCCATTTCGAGAGAACACTCATGTTCTACAAACCTGCATGTCCTCTCGAGGGGGCATCCCACTCCTTCCTCATCATCCTTTCTCATCCTTCCATGACTGGGTCATCATGATTCTATTCTTATCCCCTTTATCCACTATGTTTTATTCTTCTTTGATATAACATAATTTCATGATGCTACATCAAAGAGGGACAAAATGTAGACACTAAAATTTGTCCATTACCCTTATCCTAGCCGATTAAATGAATATTCATTATTTATTTAATCCTTTTTCTTAACCTTTATCCCTAATTAAATAAATCTACATATATTTAATTAGAATTCCCATTTCCCTAAAGTTTAATTAATTCCTAAATTAATTAAACTAACCTAGTTTATTCCCCTTTTCTCCCACTTGGAATTAAATATTACATTTAATTATATTTGAGCACATGGATCCTAAATTTAACCCTCACCTAACCTCACTTCCCTAACCTAACCCATCCTTCTACCCCACTTGCCACTAATTAATCCTAATCTCCCACCTAATCACTCCCTAATCATTTACACAATTAAGAAACAAGAAAGCATTACACCTTACACATTGTCATCGACCAATCACTTTCAAATATTTCTCACACATGTGTGAGAATCTTACCTCCTTTGAATGGTCAAAACCCCAATCCACTTGGCCTCCACCTCATGGCAACATCATTGGTGCTGAAGAATCTTATCCCTTCATCCAAATTTGAATCTCAATCGTCCATTTTCCTCAAAAATATATAAAAGGAGAGCCCTCTCCTCATCTTCAATAACCACTTTCATCACATTGTTATGCCACTGGCTTTGAGAAACCACATTCCATCTACAAAAAATTAACAACACTTCTCCATCTTGGGAGGTTTGCATGTGCAAATAGAGTTTAATCTTGTTTTCTTAATTCATTTCTTCATATATGCATGTTAGCTCCCATATTTTGAGGTATGCATAGATTATGTTAGAATGATCTTAGTTTCTTAAGTTTATTCTTTTAGTTATATTTTTATGCACTACAATTTCCACGAATGCTTGCTTGATACTTGCGGTTTAATCCATAGTTTCCATGGGACATTTTTTATAACCTTTGAACCTTTTGAGCCCGTTGAACCCATTGAACTTCTAAAAAGGTTCAATGTTTCTATTTATCATAAAATAAAGAATTAACACAAGGTTTTAAAGGGAAAGACATTCAAAGAGGCATGACACTTGGACAAATGAGACTAGACTCTAATTTACTAAAAGAGGGCTGCACAAAATTAAATTAAGGAAAAAATACTAAGAGTCGAGATAGAAAAGTCCTCTAACTAGTAATGATAAAACCAATAATGTGTTAGTGCCTTTTAAATTCCTTGATGTTAATTTCTCTCATCCTTCCTTGGGTTAAAATATCCCTGCATCACCTATTTCCATAATTCTATTTGTTTTCACTACTCTCATTTCTATATTTCAAGATTTTATAATATATAATACACCTTCACCTCTACCACCATCTAATCCTATGCTTAATACCCTATTTCAAAACATGTTTCCAATGCAACCCCAACTAGCTAATTTGACCAAATATGCTACCTAGTTCATGTTGAAACCATACTACCATCAAAGCATTTTATACTTTGATATCTTCAACACACTCATACCCCAAGGGATGGATATACCCAAGTTTAATAAATATAATGGGAAAGGAGATCCATATGCACACATGTATCTTCATTGAACTTTCTAGTGACACATTGTATCATGACCATCTGGTAGTGAAATTATTCCCATGGTCTCTTAAGGATAACATGTCGGAATGGTTTTTGTAATTTCCTAAAAATTCAATTTTCTTATTCATGTAGCTAATGAATTAGCTCTAAAATACTTCTGAGTTAACATTAAAACTATTTCACCTTTACTAATACAGTCTATTATAAGAAAAAAAATCCCATAACATGGTTAATGATTTCATATCTCGATATCAATTTATCTATTCCTCAATTCATTATGCCCTACTTGATTTTGACATCCAAAAGGTGTTCAAGGGTAATATGCAGTCTCAAAACTAAGTATAAGGTTCTTTTGTTGAAATATCTATCCTTCTCGCATATGTGTACTATGTGCTATGATTATTAGCACACTCTCATGTAGTATTAGGCATTTGCCTTATCCTCTCATCTCGATAATCATGGAGTCATGTCTTCCTATGGGGGATCTAAAAAGAACAAAGTAGTAGCCAATGCAATAATAATACCTTGGGCAATTGAGAAGGGTGCATTAGGGTCTCGGTGCAATCATTTATTTACTGATCTGTCTAATTCCTATTTTAGTGTCTTTCAAAATCTATTGAAGAATAACTTGATCACTCTCTACAGATTAGACCACTTCCTAAAAATAAACCATAACCTAGTTAGTATGATGCTTAAATTTTCTAATAATATCATTGAGTGTTAGGTCATGAAACCAAGTGTTATGTGCATCTTCATCACATGATACAAGACCATAAAAATAATGGTACCATCCTACTCAATTATAATGGGTAAGACTTGAATAAATCTATTACTACACACAATGATTTGTTATGGATTTACACAAACTCCTTTATAGCTCATTCCTCTAATTTTATAGCTAATCCTTCTTCTACTTCTACACCTAATAGCTTTGAGCACATCAATATGGTTACAATAGCTTTGATTTCTCCTCCCTCAAATATAATTCACAAAAAACCATCTTAATGTGTCATGGAGAGTATGCTTTTTCGTACATCCTTTCTTGAGTCAACTATAATTTCATCATTATGGTTGACCCTTTTATAAAGGTTAATTTCATAATGAAGGAAATCCTCTTCATTAAATTTTTATAGCGCAAAATATAAGTAGTCTAAGTTAATTATTTATGCTCATAATGACCTTTACATACCACCTTTTGGGTCTATCTCTTTGCCAGTTCTTTTTGGGCCTAAGGTGATGTCTATTTTTATTTTTATTTTTAAATTTTAGATTTATATCTATTCAAATTGAAAATAAGAATTTCTTGATTGTTTTTTTATGGATGCAATAGGTTCAATAGTCCAAAATTGTTTATTACACACACACACACACACACACACACACACACACACACACACATGTATACATATATGTATACACACACACACATGCTCACACACACGTGTGTGTATATATACATTTATATGTGTGTTTATACATACACATACACATACACATACACTATTAAAATAAAAGAAAACTAGAAACTATATATTAGATAAACCATACCATAGCATTACCCAAGCTCCCTAACTTGAAACTTATTACTCCCATCAATCCTCCAAATTTGATCGTTAAGAGGCAATATTTTTATATGAATAATTACATTGCTAATGCAAAAAAAAAGCATCATGAAATAATATTGACTTATGTGATAGAATCTTTTATTTGAGTGTTGCTTCTAGATTTGATTGTGTGCATATTTTTTCATCAACATTTCGAATCACAATAAATTAGAGGTCTAAACTCTCTACAAAAGAAATCAATATAAAGTCAAAGGAAAGAGCTTAAAAAAAAATAAACAAAAAAAATCTCTGTCACCCCAAAGAATGAGAATCTTTTATCCAAACAATGAAAAGCTTTGTCACCCCATGATATCAAAGAGGACAAACCGAACTATTACATATCAATAATAATAACAGCAAATTAATGTTCTACATTATGATGATTTGAAATTTAGAAATGTTTTCATCACACTATCTACACTTAGTGCTTCCTTCACTATCTTAATCTTTATAAGCATGGTGGGGCATAAATATTGAAAAGTAATCTCTTTCATAATCATACCACTACGTTGAAATCTTCACCTTCCAATCATGCCACTAGGTAGGTAGATGTCCCCCTTACTCACGTTACTCAATGCATTGGATTCTCAAAGTGAAGCTTTTATAATGACATTATACATTCTATAAATCACATTCTAGATTTTATAAAATTAAAAAAAGAAAATTATTACACTATAATACAAGAAGTCTTCAAGGTTAGGTTGATTCGTGGGTGTTCAATATTTGTCAGTATTAGGTAATGTACATTTCACTTTTAAGAATTTGTAATATTATTGTACAATATTACACAATTTATTTAAACAGTTCATTAGTTAATAAATAAAGCTTCCAACTCCTCTTACATTTAAAAAAACATAGGCAATAAACATCAATAATGATAAAAAAGATTTGGAGATTTGTCTTAATTAGATTTGGAAAGAACTGTTTACACCTTTTAAAATTCATGAATGAAATTATTGAATTTGGAGGGACCCAAAAAAAAAAACAAGTTTGCAATTATAAATAAATAAATAAACATAAAATTATAAATAAATAAATATTTTGTCTCATATATAGTATCTGGAAAAAACTGTGATCCGTCTTTTAGTGGTTGTGGGGTCCACACAAAATATATGTGGGAACTTCGTATCTCTATTCTCTAACGAGAAATTGTTAGAATAAAGAATAAATGAAATTATTTATATTGGGCGCTCAATAAAGTTGTACCTTTTATGATTCACATTACACACTACTTGTAAAGGTAATGTTTTCTAGTTAAGTATATTTTAAAAATGAGTTCTTGGCATTTAGTGTTGTATTTATTAGTGGCACCAACTTGTATTTAATTAATAATTAAAATTCACTATTTTTCAAAGAATGTTATATCTTTATATTTCATAAAGTAAATTACAAGATACTTACAAATTTAGTCTTATGAGCGCATTTTTAGGAATTAATGCTTTCAAATTCTAAGTAAGCAAACACAGAATATTATAAGTAACAAGTGCCACATAGTGGCTAATTATAATGTTTAGATAGTGCAAATTTGGAATATTGTATATAAATATTTATTTATAGAGAAAAATTAATTATTAATTAGTTTTAATTTTATAGTTTATTTGGTTAGAAATTTATTTATTGAGATTTGGTATTTCAAATCATTTTCAAAAATTAATTTAGAACTACATTGAATAGTTTGAATAGTACAATAAAGGAGGAAAGACAGACTATTTAAATAATAAAAATCTTTGATTTTCAACTTTTTCACTTAGATTTTTATTATGCTATTTGTCATAGTTCATTCATGTGAAATATTAATTTTTAAGTTTTTGAAATAATTTATTTTAATTTCTTCTTGTGCAATTTTATCAATTAGTTTTTATAATTTTTTAAGATTTTAAATTAATAAATTAATAAATTATAATATATTTTTTGAGAGATTGAAAAAAATAATACATTAATAATTAATTATATTTTAAACTTGTAAATAATAAATTCAATGTTTAATTTTTTTTTTTAAATAATGTTCTATTTATTTTAGTAATTATATTATAATATATAATTAAGTTATTTAAAGATATTGATTATATAAATTTTTTAATAGTATTATTAAGTAACTTTGTAACTTATTTATATATTTTTAAAATAATTTTCTATTTATTTTAATAATTATATTATAATATATAATTAAGTTATTTAAAGATATTGATTATATAAAAAATTTAATAATATTATTAATTAACTTTGTAACTTATTTATAAAGTTGTAACTTTACATCTAATACTTATTATTGAGGAAAAAATGGGGCCATCTAATACATACAAATATTTAATTTTAGACAATAACAACATAATGTCATCATTAAATTGTGGTGCCACTTTTGTTAATTTTAGAATCTTACTATTTAATTATATTTTTTTAAATATTTTATATTTTTTATACAAAAATAAATTCTCATATATAGATTTGAATTTTATTTTTAAAATGTCATATAATAGATTACAATTTTAAAAATAAAAAAATATTCTTATATTTTCAACAATTATCTTTTAGATATGATTGTAATTTTATTTCATCAATTTAGTTTTTTACATATCACTCATATTGTTTTTTCACATGATCATTCATATAATTTAAAACTGCTTTCTTTTACATTGATTTCATGTATGTTATTTTTTAACATAATTAAAAGTTGTTGATATAAACAAATAAACTGAACATGTATTACAAATTGTAAAACAAGCTTACATTACATTGGTGGAGCTAACATGTGAAGTGTATTAAATGTCATTAATATTAATAAATATATAGTATCCTTGATATTTTTATTTTAACCAACATAAATACTCAGTTATATCACAAAAACCTCATCCTCAACATAATGAAAATAATTTGGGTTTTAAAATTACTTTGCCTCTTTTATTATTCTTGTCATGCTCCCATTTTTTAGTCATATGGCTACCTTATTTTCGCCATATTGTTAACACGACATATTATACATGGTGACGTCTGTTGGAAACTCTGCTATTGGCTTGGGTGAATTTCCTGTGAAGCCCTACATTCAGTGTCATAAATTTCATTGTGTGGCCTTTTATTATTGCAATGATGAGTTCGAAGCTAAGAAGAGGCATAAGTACCACTGTTTTGAAACTATTTATGGTTAAAAGAAATTAATTTGTAGGTGAGGTTCTTTGCTTCTTTTGAGGTTGTTTCAATATACATTATTATTGTCGAGGCTATGATCTTCTTTAATGTTGTCGTGCTTTGAATTGGGTGCTTCAAATTTTTTTATATTTGCTAGGGTTTTGGAAAATATGCCCAGTTCAAGAGATTTGTAATTTGTTAAGGGTTGGCATAATCGGGCTGTCAGACACTTTTAGAAATGGAATAACTCTTAGCAATAAAATTTTGGGCAAAAGTAGTCATAATAACTACCCACAAAATACTAATGCAATCGACGGTATTTGTTAAAAATTCTTAGCATGCATTCATGGTTGTGGGCCATAGATAATGTACTCGAGGATTTGAAAGAATCGCTTAGGGCCCGTTTGGTTGCACCCCATAACCGGGTTATGCAGCCCATAACCCGGTTATGGGGTGCAATTCCTTGTTTGGTGACCTCTAAATTGAATGCGAATATGGATTTTCAAATCCCCATTTGTGCAAAAATGTGG
>MU227059.1:116013-210937 GCA_018584345.1 Thuja plicata
ATCCATCTTCCAGGTCAACCAAACAGTCCCAAAAAATGAAAACCAGGGTTTGCATAACCAGGCTATGGATAACCATGATTTGTTTCATTTTCCAATTCCCCAACCAAACGGGCCCTTAAAGAAATATCATCGCGTGTAATTCAATAAATACTGAATATGCACAAAATTGATTTATAACTTGTTAAGGGTCTCTGGACTTTTTGTTGGTCGGGCCTGTATTCTATAAATGTAAATCTTATCTCTAGAATTTGGTTGGTTCAAGAGATTTGTAATTTGTCAAGGGTTTGTGTACTTTTTATTGTCTATCCTTTTATTCCTTTCTAGATAGGGTAAATATTATTTATAATATTTTATTAGTTCATGATATTGTTAATAGACTTCATAGATGTCAGAGAAACAATAATTTTATTAGATAGGACATTTCTTTTGTGCTTATTTTGTCATTTGATTTACTTTTTTGTTGTTTTGTACAGCTTGGTAGAGATTATCTTGTTCTATGCTGATTTTGTTGTTGCGAGATTAGTGACAACTTCATTACAAGTTTTACAAGGTATGGACTTTTATTTTCAGTGAGGTTTTATTTATTTTATAGTTCTTTTCAAGTCACAACTTATTGTATTTTTTCCTTCTCTATTTGTGTGATTTCCCAACTTAAATGTGTAATCACCTAAAAATGTTCTAGCAAATCCATAGCCCCCTTTTCTCAAATAATTGGTCTTAATAAATCCTAAATCTAAGACATTATCGCTATACTCTAAATTATTGAGCATTTAATCAAACTTTCTTATATAATTTTAATCCTAACTCGTTGAATCAAATCATCAAACATCAAAGCCTAAACCCAAAAAAGCATAAAACATTGGGATAAATAAAAAAGTCCTAAGTTCAAAAAGTGAACCCATTCACACATGGGTGTGCACTCAAAAATCAAATAAAACAAATAAAAGGGAGAAAATATCAATTTTGTCTTATTCTCCACAAAGTTGACCAATCCCAAATCACTTTATCATCTCACATGGATTGAGAGGAATTGCATCTCCACCATTGATCAATCTCTTTTTCCTCTTAATCTCAACCTCTCATTTCTTGGAATCTCTTGTAAAAGGGATAGCTACCTTTGCTCATTCATATAACAAGAAGATTTAGAGTAGAGTTATAATGCTATTTTTTTTCTAGAGCTCATTATTGCATTCATAGTTCTTTGCTTTCATTGTAGTTTCTTGCATTTTTACATTGTTAGCTTCATTTCTTAGCTTAAATAGAATTCTAGTTTCCTTTTCATGGCTTAATGGTAGATGCATTGTTATTACTTTAGTAGCTTGCATTTGCATTTTAGTTTCAATATCATTCATAGTTTGATAGCTCATGGCATCTTTCATTTTCTAAGTTTTGAGAGCAAAAGTATGCAAGTCTATGTATCTTGCTCATCCTCCTTGCATTGAATCTTCCATTTTGGAGTAGTCAAGTCACCGATTTGTATATGTCCAATATGATGGACATCTATGAGAATCATACTCGCTTCAAATAGGAAGCAATAAGCCAGTTTCAAGGGTTTCTATGATAATGCTTTGAATCTTATGTTTTCACTAACCCCTTGATATAATGGTTTATTGAAGTGTCTGGTTGCAGATATTGATCACATATTTTACCACACACATTTTTGGAACCCACCTTGGGGCTGAAAGTTGCGTTTTTCCCACATTTTCATGCTTTTCTGCATATTTTTTATGAAACTGCACTTTCTGTCATACTGTTGTTTGTCCTCTGACGTACGACAAATCTCAGAATAATACTTTATCATCTGGGGATAGGTATACTGTCATATGAGATTTTATTCTCTACCTTTTTTCATATCAGACCATTAGATTTGTCGTATGAGGTTTTGTGAGACTCTGATTTATCGTATGATAACTGATGTATTTTCGTATGAGTTTTAATGACAGTGTGTATTATGTACTTTGTCATTTGGAAAACAACGAGCATTTTTAGGGTTTATCTTGAACTAATTATGGTTTTCTAACCTTTTGTGTGTCTTCTATGGTCTTTTTACTACCTAGTTTTGCAACCTAACTAGTTTTTGCAAGACGTTTTGGGGAAGATTCACTTGACAAAGTTACACTTGCACACCATTTTGATAAGACGACTAATGGTTTTGTGCTTGTAGGACGCTTTCCAAAGGAAAATTGAGATTACTAATGGTTGTGCTTGCAAGTTTCCTTGAGATTAGATCAACCAAACAAAATGTGTCTTATTAGTGGATTTCTTAGGCACCTAGCTTAATTAGAGTGTTATTTTGTTTTGTAAGATTAGAAATTAGGGGAGTATGCTCTTCTCTTTTTGAGAATAAAAAACCCAAACATGTTTGATTGAACTTGAACAAATAACATTTTTCTTTTGGTAAATGAACATGTGCTTGATGTGTTTGGGAGACATTGTGGAGTAGGAGAATATGCTTTTTTCCTCTTGGAAAAATAGAAATCTTGACCTCTACTAGCTATCCATTTACTTTTGATTGCATTTACCTTTAGAGGGCCTGCCAAGAGAGCAATCTTTTGGGAATGACCCAAGTGGGGAACAAGTGGACCTAACTACTTCCACCCCACTATAATCAAATGCTTCCTTCAATCCAAAGAGAGGGGGGACATGGCTATTTTCTATCTCTAATGTTTCTTCACTTGTAGGGCCTCGTTGCCTCAATATTTCTAAGAAAGAATTACATTTGATTGGGCACTTGTAGGGCCATTTTGGTCTTAATCTTGTTTACAAGACTACAAGGGATATACATTCAACTTGTTTAGGGCCAAGAGGTTTGAATCTTGCATGCAAGACTATACATTTTGGGTACTTGTAGGGCTATATGCCTTAATTTCACTTGTGAAACTACAAGGGGTAGTCATGAACGAATGAACTTACTAGACACTTTTAGATAAAGGCCACCCGATCTACCTCTAAAAGTATCATAATCTTTGTGCAAGGATTGATCCAAGTGGACTTTACCCAAATCACCCAAAGATTTTACACCCAACATATGTATTCCCATGGGTGTTTTAAAGCATGAATGTGGCATGGGGGAGCTTATGTGATTCTAGCATTGAGTCTCTTTCCAAAACCCACAATGTGCATAGTCTTGACAAAAGCCAATATCACTTTGTGTGAGGTGAAGGAATATCAAGCTTGGGAAAAGATTGTGATACTAAGACAATTTGACTATAGGGTAGAAAGTGTTTCGTTCTTCACTCCTTATGCTTGATGTGTTTGTACACCTTGAAATTGACATATCCTACAAAAAAAAACACTTTGACAAACAAAAACAACAAACGTTAAGATTTTTACCTCAAAAGTTAGACAACATTGTCTGAAATCTTTCATGCACAAGTGGCAAACTGTTCCAGAATCTTTTGTCATTTCATACCATTTCATTTGTCGTATGAGAAAACACTTAGAGGGCATAAACTCATATGAGGACCAGTGTATTGTCATATGGGAACTCATGAATTGTCGTATGGGATCTAGGTTAAAATCGGTCCAATCTTGAGATCTTTTTCATCTGGTCATGCTCTTGCAACAACATCTATCATACCTTTTCACAGTCTTTTCCAACTTTCAAATCTAGTGGTTATATCCGTCATTGCCTTTTTTCATAGCTTCTCACAATTCTCTCGATCATATTGGCTCTTTACTCTTGGTTACTTATCAACTTTGTCACAAGTGTCATCTAGTAGGTACTCAGACCTCAAACACACGATACCTTGTAAAAGTTCAACAACCAATCTCTTTCTCCATCAAACAAATATTTGAATATTTGACATTAAACTGAAAACTTGATCCTCTAGATACATTATTCACAAATTGTCATACATGGTCCAAATGAGAAGTCAAAAAGCTGATCTCAATTCTAAGAGAAAAGCTAGTACTGGCAACTTTGCTCAAGACCCACCTTCCTGTTAGAAACCCAAAATAGATTTCAAGATCTCACAAAAGGACACTTCAATTCCTTAACAAACAATACCCTTGTTTGACTCATCAACCTTGGTTGCGCACAACACATCAACCATGTCATCTTACGATTGGGGTCCTAACATGACCACTAGAGTCAACATTCCAGTGCTTCTTCCTCCATAGAGGAGCCCACTTTCGAAGACATTAGGAAGTGCCAACAAGATAAACACTTTCAAAAATTAATGCACACTCTAATGCAATTGGACAAAGACAAGTATTTCATGAATCTTGTGTCAACGGGTGTTAAGCTTCCACCTAATTTTGACATTGAGGGTCTCATACAACAAGAAGAAGAGTCACCTATTACTATTCTCAACCAAAAACTACGAGACATGAGATGTGAGTTGAGGGAACTAAATAAAGAAAAGGAAAAACCTCCTAGAAGGTACTCATTGGAGTCTATATGTCACTTCCCATTCGCCAAAAACTTGCATATGCCACCTTTTCCCCCAAAGGTTGAAATTTATAAGTACTAAAAATACAATGGGGAATGTGATCTTAAAGATCACGTAAGATAATTTTGTGCTCTTAGTATGGAGTTTATGCATGAGAAGACATATCTAATGTGACTATTCTTGTGAAGTCTCAGTGGCCAGGCCTTGGAATGGTTCACAAAGCTCACACTTGGTATTCAGACATTCGATGAGCTTGTACAAAGGTTCATCCAACACTACTCATACAACATCTTACAAAAGGTTACAATGCTCAATCTATGCAACACTAAGAAACACATTGGTGAACCATTTGTTAAATTCCTCTAGAGGTGGAGGAAGATATTTGAAAGATACCCTAGACAAATACCTGAACTAGAAAAGATTGACATCTTCATCAACAAATTGGTTCCTGAGATGAATTATGCAGTGCAGATGCAAAAACACACCTATTTTAGAGACTTAGTTGACAATTTGTATCTTCAAGATCTTTGTTGACCTTTGTTCGATCAAGTTCAAAGCCAATACTATCACTCTTAGTTAAATCAAGTGCGAGATTGATATATAGTGAAATACCATGAAATATCAAAGGAAAAGCACATATATATCACCAAAATCAACATATTTCTCCCTATCTAAGAAGAGTATGAAATATGCTATAATTTCCCTCATATTATGCATAAATCAACGACAACATCATTCTTAGAATAGAATATTTAATCTAAATGCAAGCTAAAATACTCAATCAAAGTTCATTTTAAAGCTCCAATTGAAAGATTATAACAATGCTAAATGTTAGATCTAAAATGCAATAGAAATCTCTAAGAATATGAGCAACATAAGTTTTCAAATGAATTCTAGAACTAGGGGCCCATTGAGCTCAAAATTCATTCCATTTATAGAAGAATTTGAGGAATGAGAGGTTAGGATTGAAAGTTGAAGAGAGGTGGAGATTGAATCTTTGGTGATCCAAGTGATTTAACTCCCATTGGCTAGGGAATTGAATTTCCCTTTTGCAAGTGAGGAGTTGTAATTGAGATTTATTTAATTCCTTTTTATTAATTACTTTATCCATGTATTTGATTGTTTTTTATTTATTTATTTTTATTTGATTTAATTGGCTAAAGCAATTAATTTAATTTAGTGATTAGATCACTTAGGAGATTAAATTTGATTTAAATGAATTATGTCAATTAATTGAAGAAGTGTCATGACATAATTAGGGGTATGATCACACTTAGGGAAAATAGGGTCTATGATCAGAGTAGACCAAATTAGGGTGTTTACATTTTCTCCGTTTTGAATTGATGTGCGAGCAGTGCATTGATTCAAAGAAAGTTTTGAAGTTGACTTCAGAAAGTTTGAGAATTCTGCACTTGATTAAATGAAATGTCTGATGAGATTAGTCTCACACTCGATTGAACTAAGACTGATAGTATTGACTTTGAACTTGATAGAACAAAGATCAACAAAGATCTTGAAGATACCAATTCTTAACTTCATCGAATGAGAATCGATAATATTGACGCTGAACTTGATCAAACGAAGGTCAGTACGAAGCTGCTAGGAGCTCTAAGGTATCAATTTTGAAATTGATCGAATGAGTATTGATAATACTGATGCTGAACTTGATCAAAAAAATGTCAGTATGAAGCTGTTAGGAGATTAATAAAGATCTGGGAATATGTAGACATAAGATATCCAGCTTGTGAGAACCAAAGCCTTCCATTCAACAGTCCTGACTTAGTCGAGGGAAACTGCCATGCACCTAGTCTTTTGATGACGAAGTCGTTTTAATGATTTTTAAGCAAGAATTTGAATGATTTAAGTGTGATCATGCCCCCTCAAGAATGAAATATAAGGAAAAAGAATAAAATCCCTCTTTAGAATGATATATTACTTGAATTGATCAATGGGATCGAGAAAGAATCAATTAGAAGAAATGAAGAAGCGAAGGTGTGTTAAGAGAAAACACAAGTTTACCAAGTCAATTACGTGAAAATGTGAGTTATGAGTCTGTTAAAATGATGTATGACCAATATTTTGATGAATAATGTGCAATTTGATGATAGAGAACCTGAAAAACTGATTGCGTAAAGCCTGCCAATCATTTTCGGAACATGTGGAATAATTCTGCTTTTTTGGGAAGCTATCATAAAATGTGTACTATGTTGTTGAAAACATCATCTGCGAGTTCAATTTCATTCTTGATAGATCAGAGAAGAACAAAATTGAATTTTGATAGTCTGGGAGGAGTTTTGGAGCTCCTAAATAGCTCAAAAAGTTTAATATATAACCCAAAATTCACTTTTTACCCATTCATTTTCACTTTTGTCTTTAGTAAATTTAGAGCTCTGTAGAGAAGATGGTGGTCCCCATGGATAAACATCCATTCAAGCTTTCCTATTAAAATCAATGCCTGACCGATTACGCACCGCCAGTGAGTACCTCAAAACCTACCTTTCCATGTTTTTTTTTTCATTTTATTCATTTTTTTAATAGTTATAGAGCTTTTAGTTTTGCGTCGCACCCCGCATATGGGATTGCATTCGGTTAATCCCATGTCACATCCCATTTTACCACAAAATATTGTATCACATCCCATAAATTTGAGATCACACCCTATTAAGTAGTTTGGCATCACATAGGGTAGTTTTTGTGAAGCTTTGAAGGTTTTTGCATCCTGTTGAAACAGGATCGCACCTTATTGCCTGTGTCGCATCCTGTTAAAATAGACTCATTTCCTGTATGCTCCATTACATCCTGGAAATCTTGTATCACATCCCATAAAAAGGATTGCAACTTGTAAAAATAGAGTTTTTTTCTGGTTTAGGAGTTAGATTTTTTTTGTTTTTGACTATTTTTCTCCTCCTGAAGGCCAAAAGTACGTATATGATAGTTTTTCTGTGTAGTTTCCTTAGTGAAAATACTGAGTTGAACCTATATGTGCATTCTATTGATAGATTGACTTTGAGGTTGTTTAATTCTGAGGTCCCTATCCAGGTCAGGTCCTTGCTTTTTCACGATCATTGACAGATCCAGAGCTATAGATCATAGCTCGAGTAGGATTAGCTTCACTTATAGATTTACTTAATATCAGGGTAAATCAAGGGTTGTTGACTACGCTTGCCAAGAGATGGCATTTGGAGCACAACACCTTTCATCTCCTGACTGGTGAGATGACCGTCACACCTAAGGATGTGTGATGTATCTTACGAATTCCAGTGATGGGTTGGGAGGTATAGTTTGAATCCCGTTCTGCTATAGCCATTACATCAGTGCAGAGATTCTTTGGATATCAGACCCTAGTGTGGCGATATTTGACATGGGATCAAATGTGCGACCATTGCGATCGTCTACCTATATATCTAGCAGGATTGATTGGAGGCATCCTCATGCCTGATAGAGGACAACATGGTTTTATGTGTGGCTGGGTAGATACTCACGAGTAGATGATTGGAGCATCTCACATATTCGCTTGGGGTAGCTAGATATTATCCCATATATATAGAGAGCTTCATGATATTTTCTATCAGTATTCCCGTAGCATGACTGTAGGGATTTTAGTTTTGCAGATCTAGGCCTGGGAGCATATCTGTGTGACACGTCCGATTGTTGATAGGAAGTGAGCAGTTTAGTTGTCATATGTATATATGTACTTCAAATTGATTCAGTAGCCCCATATGGGCAAGGTAGAGTACTGGCGCTAATTATTTGATGATATGACTATTGTGATCTGGCGACCATACCTTGATTGTGAGGAGTGGGCCACAGATAGATGGAAAATGTTGTATTTCTTTCAGATCAGGTACTTGATAGGCCATACCCGCTACATTATAGAGAGATTCTTGGTGACACATGTTCTGAGATAGTATGGCCGAGTATAGGGAAGATGTTAGGATATGGTAGTATATGCTCAAATCCGTGATGAGGAGCCACTTTGGGGAGCCTGATTGGTATATGAGACCGCTTAGCAAGCTATTGGTCAGATGGTTGTAGTTGGGTGGGACATTCTTCCAGAGGTTATAGATGCATGTTGTTATGATGGGTACCTCGCCCATATGTTACAGTCTCCATTCCCTAGATTCATAGCTCCTGATGAGGCCATTCATCGCATAGAGGATCCTTTAGATTATGATCCTGCAGATGACAAACCAGTCAGAGGTAAAGGAGGAGCCCAGAGAGACCAGAGAGGTGGGGGGAGAGACGGAGGGAGACAGAGGGAGAGATGATAGGAACCCACCTACGAATCATGGAGATGATGGTGGCGATGACATGGGTGGTGGTGCAGTGGGTGCCAATGGTAGTGGAGAGGGCAGATAGACTCATTTTAGGTTCGTGCCTCCATGGAGAGATCCTGGTCCATTTCTCACTAGAGAGTAGTAGAGACCACTAGGGAAGGTACTCAGTGGACAGGATCCATCCAGAGATACCGACAGAGGATCTGGCAAGGATGGTGATAGTTTATCTCAGTGCCAATGAGAGTGTGAGGAGCTTAGGGATATGGTTACCACATTAGAGGCATTACTGGAAGACATAGATAGTCAGCTTGAGTGCTTGAGAGCAGAGTGAGATACATAGGCCTGTATAGCAACACATCAGGGTTAGAGAGATAAGTACTATTTTGGTTTGTATTATGCTGCAATTCCATAGGGATAGAGAGCTCCTTCTTATTCTTAGGTATCACAACAGTCTGAGGGAGCTATGCCTCCACCAATTCATCCTGCACCACCTCCTCCTCCTCCAGATCAGGGAGAGGGTGGAAGTCAGACCTGATTTTGTACTTGTGAAATTTTTGAGACATTTTGTATATATTGATCCTGTTGTGATCATCTATTGTACTGCATACTCTTGATACTTGATATCTAATTCATACTGATGTTCTGATACTCTTTTTTACATTCTTTATCTGTTCCATTATTGATATATCTGAGATAGTTGTTCCTGATCTTGATATGTTCATGGGTTCTCTTTCTTTGATAGATGTTTAGATTAACACACATGTGATTATGTACTTGGTCTCTTAATGAGTTAGATTAGATTCTTGTTCATGTGATGACATCATTTATGGTCTTTGATTTATTACTAATATATAAATGTGTTTCAAATGATTCTAGATGAATATGCAAATGTATGTTTTTGGGATTTTCTTTATGCAAATATATGTATGGATGCACTTAGGATGTAAAAGTAAATGTAATTCTTGAATGCTTTGTTTTTTTATTTTCTCTTTCTCATTTATGAAATGCAAAATGTATGTCATGGATATGTAACGACATTGTTATATCGGTAATATAGATTAAGTAATTAACTTGGATTTCAGATGAAGTAGAAAATCATTTTGAGCTCAAGTCCCTTTATGTCATTTTTCAAAAATGAATCATGCAATCTCTAAATGCATCTACATGCACACTCTTAGGACTGTCACTGATTTATATACATTGTAGCATTTTTATCATCATTGGGAATTTTTCAACAGACATCATCAGATAGTACAACTATCACTAATACCCACTACTATCATGAGAGTATGAATACTATGTGTATTGGATGCAATGTCGGAAATAAACCTAAGCATCAAGGCATAGAGACCAGGAGGACAAGTCAGTTATCTCCTTTTGTTTTGAAGAATCAGGTTCTAGTCAAGTGTAATGTAAGATATGTGACCCGCAATGACCTTCAGTATTCATATCCTTGGGTACATAATGCGTCGTACATCTTACTGAGAATCTCATTTAGAAATAGACAAGGAAATTGATTCAACCTCGCTGTAGTTTACACATAACTAGGATCGAGATATATGCGGCTATCCACTCATGTTGGCATCTCTTACCATAAAAATCCAAGTTAGGTGAAATTTATAGGATCTTTGAAACAATTACCATACACAGAAAACCAAGAAAATGTTATGCCCCTATCCTTGTGACTCTTTGTCTTTGAATAGACATCATGGAGTAACTTGGAAGACATAACAATCACCAATTGATAATCAATCAAACAAAATTCATAACATATTACATGCACCTAGTTTAAAATATCATGGAAACATAAAAGAGTCATAATCAAACCAAGATCATTCTATGTGTTTAAGTAGTATTTGAGAAATACTGTGGATTCATTTTTCAAGCATAGTAGAGATTCATCAATCATAATTTGGAATCAAGCAACATGATTTTCATGTCTGACCATGTGAGATTAACTTTGTTAGCAATTGAAATCCAATGTAGTGTTTAGGAACATTGGTTGATTAAAGTGTTGAGAAACACTAGTACGTTTAAAGTGTTTGATTAAAGTGTTGAGAAACACTAGTATGATGTCGGTTACAGGTAGGTGGTGTTGAAGAAACACCTTTGTTTGTGATAGTGACATTTTGATGAAAGTATTGAGAAATAATATTTTGAGAGGCAAAACATCCTAGATAGGAACCTAGGACAACCTAGCAGATGCAAACTAAACATGCTAGCAAAGATGCCCCCAGTGTAGAATGACTATTCCTAAGACACAAATGCAGACCAATCCTAGGCAAGGATATAACATTTGTAAGGAATCAAAGTCAACCAATAGCAGAGGTGTGATCGTGAAGGATTAGTATCATCAATGTATTGATAGATGGAGCACAGTGTATGAGTGATGCCTATTTGCCAGGTTTTCACCACTCGGAAAAGCTTTTTATTTTTTCTACCAAGATGCCTATTTGCCAGGTTTTCGCCAAGGCACTTTTCTCTTTTTCAATTTTTATTGTTCTTTTTTCTCTATTTTTTTTTGTTAGTATCAAGGCACCTATTTGCCAGGTTTTCACCAAGGATACCCTTTTTTCAGGACTTTTTCCACTATTTTTGAATTTCTTCAGGATCAATTTTCTATTTTTTTGGTATTTTTTGAGAATTTTCACTGCACGGACTCTGTCAGCCAGATACCAAGCGTAGAACCACTTTAAATATAGATTATTAATGGGATCAGGAAGAAAATCTCCCTTAGGTGTAGCTAACTGATATGCTCCAGTCCCAAAAGTTATAGTAATGACATAAGGTCCCAACCAGTTGGGTTCAAACTTTCCTTATTGTTCTCTATTTGGTTGGTTTTTAGGATTCTCTTTTAGAACGAGATCCCCCACTTTAAATTTTTATGGTTTGACCTTTTTATTGTACCCTTTTGACATTCAGTTTTGGTACACTTTGAGATGATCGAACGCTTGTTTTCTGTGCTCATCAAGTAGTTCTAGTGCATTAACCCTATCAATGCAGTATTGTTAATCTGTAACAAGACCATGGAGAGATACTCGCAAAGATGAAATTTCTACTTCAATAGGCAGCACTGCTTCTGCATCATAGACTAGAGAAAATGGCATGGATCCAGTTGGTGTTCTAATACTTGTTCTGTAGGCCCATAGTGCTAGATTTAGTTGCAAATTCCATTCTCTACTAGACTGACTCACAGTTCTATGTAATATTTTAAGAATGTTCTTGTTTGATGCCTCAACTTGTCCATTACCTTGAGGATAATAGATTGAAGAACAATGTTGAGTGATATGAAACTATGTGCACATTTCTTTGATGTCTTGGTTTTTAAACTAACCCCCATTATCTATTACAATAGAAGAGGGTATCTCATACCTACAAATAATGTAGTTCAAGATGAACATAGCCACCTGTTTGCCAGTGGCTTTGATCAACAACATGACCTCGACCCACTTAGTGAAATAATCAGTGGCCGTAATGATGTACTTGTGTCCACTTGAAGAATTAGGATAAATTTGTCTAACCAAATCAAAGGCCCATTTTTTAAATGGCCAATGTGTTATAAATGGTATGATTTCTCTAGCAGGAGCATGGATGAGATTTCCATGTGTTTGACATTTGTGACATGTTTTTAAAAATAGAACATATTTTTCCATTGTGGGCTAGTAATAGCCAACTCTTGGTAGTTTTTAGCTAATAAAAGTCATTTGAGTGCGATCCACATACACCTTTGTGAAACTCTTTTAATGCACGATCTGACTCTTCTTGTTCTAACCACCTAAGAAGTGTACCATCGAGACCTCATCTATATACGTTATTAGTAATGAGGACATAACGTGATGCTATCCTAATCAAGGCTCATTTTTCATTCCTTAATAGACCATGTGGTATAGTTTGGTCAGTAAGATAGATAATGAGTTTGGCATACTAGGATTGGTCCTAGGCATTGAAAGCACAAATTACTTGGGATTCAAGTGTATCAAAAGATGGATAGGATAATTCTTCCAACAAGAAGTCATAGCAGAATTCATGTTCTTCCAGTTGTAACATGGATGCCAGTGTAGTCATAGCATCTACAACTTTATTTTCTATTCTTGGTATTTGTTGGAATGTGACAAAGACAAAGTACTTTTTCAAGTCTTCAACCAATTGTTTGTAAGGCATTAATTTCTCATCTTTGGTATGATAATCTCCATTTACTTGGTTAATAATGAGCTAAGAGACACCATACACATGTAACTCTATGAGCTTCCATTCCATAGCCAGCTTAAGACCATTAACTAATGCTTCATATTTAGAAATGTTATTTGTGCATGGAAACATCAGTTTGTATGCTTTGGGTATCTTGTATCCTTGAGGAGTAATGAATAGTACTCCTGCTCTAGATCCTTGGTGTGTGAAAGAGCCATCAAAATACATCTTCCATGGATGTTCAGTTAAATGCATGATCATTTCATAAGGAAATTCAACTATCAAAGGTGCATCATATTGTAAGGGTGAATTAGCTAATTGATCTATGAGTACTTGTCCTTTAATAGCCCTTCTGTCTACATACTCAATATCTAATTTGCTTAAAATTAGGACCCACTTTTCTAGACTTCCTATTAATGTTGTTTTGCTTAAGAGATATTTAAGAGGATCTATTTTTGCAATAAGCTTTACGGTATGGGACAACATATAATGTCTCAATTTCTGTGATACAAAGACAACTACTAAGCAATCTTTTTCAATTATACTTTAATTGAGTTCATAAGACACCAGAGTCCTACTGATATAGTAGATTGCTCTTTCCTTTTTATTTTCATACTCTCGTACTAGAAATACTCCCAGCGAAGTAGTCGTAGCTGAGATATATAGGAGTAATGGTTTTCCATGAATAGGTTCCATGAGAATGGGAGGAGTAGCCAAGTAATCGTTTAATTCTTTGAAGTTGTTTTCATAATGCTCATCCCATTTTAAGGTAACACCTTTATGCACCAATTTAGTAAAAGGTTGTGCTATGTCTTCTAGTTGTGACATAAATCTCTTGATGGATTGGAGTCTTCCTTGCAGCGTCCTCATTTGACAAATATTGTGTGGAGGTGACATTTCCATCATAGCTTTTACTTTTTTAGGGTCTACCTCAATTCCTTTTGCTGATACAATAAACCCTAGTAGCTTCCCCGATTGGAATCGAAGGGCACATTTATTTGGATTAAGCCTGAGTTGAAATTGTTCCATGCGATCTAGTATCTTTCTTAGGTCTTCAATATGAGTAGTCCTTGTTTTTGACATGGCTAAGGTATCGTCCATGCAATCCTCCATGTTTTTGTGTATCATATTGTGGAAGATGGTTTTCATAGCTCTTTGGTATGTAGTGCCAGTATTCTTTAATCCAAATGGCATGACATTCTAGCAAAATGTCCCCCATGTGCATGTGAATGTTGTCTTCTCTTGGTCCTCAGGAGAAAACTTAATCTAGTTATAGCCTAAGAATCCATCCATGAGTGAGTACATCTGATAGCCTATTGTTAGATATATAACCATATCAATGTTTGGTAGTGGGAAATCATCTTTAGGACATGCTTTGTTTAAGTCTCTAAAGTCTGTGCAAATCCTGGTAGATTTACCTATTTTAGATACTGGCACCACATTAAAAATCCATCCCGCATAAGCGATGACTCTTATGAATCCATCTTTCAATAATTTTTCTAGCTCTGCTTTCACTAGTAATGCAACATGGGGATGCATCTTTCTTAATTTTTGTTTCATGGGTTTGACCCCAGGAGCTATAGATAAATGATACATTATTAATTCAGGATCAATTCTAGGCATATCAGTGTAAGACCATGCAAAGTTGATCTTTTTCTCTTTCAGGAACTCAGTGAATTGTATCTTTTCATCTTCTGATAAGGATTGTGCTAGGTGAACAAATTAAGGAGCTTCTGTTGTTCCCAAGTTAACTGGTTGTGTCGGTTCTATCAAAACTAAAGATCTTTCTTGAAATTTCTCAAGGAGGATATCAAGAATCTCATCTTTTGGCGCCTCTGAGAGGTTTTCACCATCAGATATGTCTTTTATTTTTACTTTTTTAGAATATGATACTACCACAACATGGTTTTCACCATCATTTCTTTTCTTCTTTTTAATTTTCAATTTGTGACTAAGAAACTTGATATCCTCCTCTGTCATGTTCACGCTCCTTGCATTGGTGGAAGAAGGATAAAGTTCACAAGAATTTAGATAACAAGCCAAAGTGTAGTCATTAGGAAAGTTCATGATAGGAGTAGGGTCTGAATTAGTCCAATCAATTAAGTTAGAGTTTATCAAGGATAATGATTTAGAGTTTGGTAAAGACAGCATCACGTCAGCATCAAAACTATTAACTAACAAGACGTGTTTTGTTAAGTTAGCTTCTACACTATTTAGATCATCAGGAGTCGAATCATCATTAATAGGATCATTGTTAGTAATATGAAAAAATAAATCTAGAAACTCATCAGTTAAGATTTATTCTTCTTCTCTCATCAAATTGGAACTCATAGATTGTATCCTTTGAATGTCCTCTAGACCTATTAAAACACCAGTATCACCATAAAAAATCCTAGGCAGTGGTATCTCATCTGGCTCTGGGACAACAATAGTGTTAGGGGAAGTGTTATAACTCTCTCATCTCTCCAATAGAGATGAAAATTTGTGAATCACATCTATCTCAATGTCCATGGTAGCATCAGATAGGTTATCCCATTCATAATCATGTGAGTCTGTTATTTCATCATCAGATCTATTTAGAAACTCAACAATAGTTACCTGATGTACCCTATTACCAACTTGTAGATCAAAGTGAGGTAAATCTAGGACATGTGAAATTGTGACCAACTACCCCCAGTTAGGATGTAAATCTTGTTTTTGGGGTATTTCTTTAGGAGTTTCTTCTATCAGTGGGACTTCTGGAGAGTCTTTTTTTGCTTCCTCTACTTCTTGGATATTAGTTTGTGGAAATAAAGGAACATGAGTCTCTTGTTGTGCTAAAAAAGTAGGTACATATCTTTCTCCTTGATATTCAGGATACTCTGTACCAATATGAAATAATCTCTCATAGGTCCATGGTTCTATTGTTGTTTCTTCTTTTTCATCATCACTTCCTTCATCAAAGATTGGACCATCTCTTGAAGTAGGGTTTTCAGAATTGTTATTGAAACCTAAACCTATTTTATCTTTGGTGTTTCTGAATTCATGTGTATAGGGTCAAAAAATCCTTTTATCCCATTTGTTTGAGAAGTTCATATCCTTTATCATACTTTTTTGTTGATATCTCCACATGTTTTACCTCATTTTCTTTTGGTTCTCCTTTATAGAGCTAAGAAAAGACTTCTTTATCTTCTTTTTCATCCTCTTGAGAAGTAGAGGCTCTAACCATACCAGTTTCTTTATGAATATCTTTTTATTTTTATGTTGTAGGTGTGAAAGATGAGGAAGGTTTCCCATAAGATCTTGGAGACATAGGAAGTTTTGTTAATGATAGTGTCATGCCTAGCTTGTATTCTCCCATACTGGTTTCTTCAAGTTTTAGTGTCTTTCCAAAGCTTCTCATCACCATGTATTTTGACATTTCAGGTACAAATTATTTTGGGACTTCCTTATTATGAGGAACCATACTATCTTCTTTGACATTGTTGCAAGTATAATTAGTATCTACAGGAATTGTTACTTCCACCCCATTATGTGGGAATTTGATGTATTGGTGGTAAGTGGATGGTACAGCTTGCATTTCATGTATCCAAGGTCTCCCTAGTAAAATGTTATAGGCCAATGATATATCAAGAACTTGATAGATCACATTTTGTTTAATTGGTCCTATTCTGATTGGTAGAAAAATGAGTCCTTTGGATGATCTTTCTTCTTCATCATAAGATTTGATATTTATCTTACTCCTTGAGTCAATGGTTGTTTCTAAAATTCCCAACTTCTTTATTAGATTGAGAGTGCATATGTTCAACCCTGGGCTTTCATCTATCAATACACATCTGACACGGTATTTGTGAATCAAGACTTCAATGTGTAGGGGTTGGTTATACAAATGAGTCAATGATTTATCATCTTCTTCCGAAAAAGATAGGTAATGTGGAGCTGAGATATGATTAACCATTGCCTGGAACTTGTCTACATCAATGTCTTTTGGAACATTTGCAGAATGTAGGGCTTGTTGAAGAACTTCCTATGCACTGAAGAGATCTTTAGTAGATCAAAGATAGAAATCTGAGCTGAGGTTCTTTGTAGTTGATCTACCAAGTTATACTTTGCAAATGGGATTGTAACTGTTTGTCTTGTCTCTCCTGGTTTGGGAATTGTGACAACACGTACTTTGGAAGATGTCGCTTGTTTGGACGAGGATTGCGCTTCTTTGATCGTGATTTGTGCTTGGATTTGAGTCACTACGTTTGATTGTATTGACGTGTCTTTGGCACCTTTAATAGTGATCACATTGATTGATTCACTTTTAATGTACAACATGTTGATCACATTGTCAATATTGGAGTAGGTGTAATTTACTTCATTTGATTTTCCTTTAGAAGCATCCCCTTTTTTGTAGTTAGGGAACAGTTTGTTAAATGTTGTATGATCTTTGTTAGTGGTATGTACTTCCACTTTGATTTTACCTCCTTCAATAAGGTCTTTTATAACGTGTTTAAGCTTAACATAGTTATTAGTATTATGTCCCTTTTTTTTATGAAAGACACAATAAGAATTTTCATCCTACCATATTGGTTTGACTTCTAGTTCCCAAGGTTTTGAATCAGAAATTGTGAAAACTTTATTATCCAAGAGTGTCTTCAAAGCTATCTCAAGAGGTTCTCCCAATGGAGTGAATGTTCTTTGAGGTCTATTCCATGGTTTTCTCTTGTTATTCTCATTTTTTCTCTTGGTATTGTGGTTGTTACCTTAGCTTCTTTTTCTCTTGTAAGTTGTTCGTTAGATTGAACACTGTTGGTTTAGGATTAGCATTAGATGCGTCTACCACTCCATCATTAACAATGTTCCTATTTTGTTTCCACCACTTAGGCTTGTTGTTTTAGTTGGTAGATTTGTTATCACTTTGGAGTGTGATTTCTCCTTTCTTAACCATGCAATCTTCAGCACAGATGGCATTCTTGATCATCCTATCAAACCTTGGTGAATCTTGTATTTGCAATACATAGTTCATTTCGGGTACCAAGTTGTTAATAAAGAATTCCATCTTTTCTGATTTGGGTATTTCTCTTGAGTACCTAGCAAATATTTTCCTCCACCTTTGTAAAAAGTGTGTAAAGGATTCACCAGTTTGTTGCTTTGTGTTACATAGGTCCATCATGGTTATGTTATGTTGTATATTATAGGAGTAATGTTGGACAAAATATTGAATTAACACCTCAAAATACTTCACACTTGGTGTGAGTTTGGAGAACCACTCCATAGCATTTCCGCCTAAAATTCTCAGAAATAGCCTCATTAGGTATGTAGGTTCATGCATGTACTCAATTCTTAGAGCACAAAACTCTCTCACATGGTCATGTGGATCAGTTTCTCCCATGTACTTGTCATATTTTGGCCTTGACATGTTGGGAGGAAATGGATCCTTGTTGATACTCTTATCAAAAGGAAATGGACATATGTGGTCCAAAGAGTATTTTTTTGTCGGTTTGACCTTTTCTTGCTTGAGTGTTGCAAGTTCGGCTTGCATTAAGGTCAATTTTTTGGTGAGAATAGAAATAGGTGTTGGTAACTATTTCTCTTTTAGTCTCTCAACATCATAATCTTTAGGGATTTTGACGCCAAGAAATGCTAGATGTAGGAAGTACTCCTTGTCTTCACCATTGATTCTTTCCAATGTCCTTTGGAATTTTCTACTTTGTCTGAGTTTGTTGTACTTTTCGTCAGGTACATCTCCATCACTATCTAAGTCAAACAAAGGATGGTTGAGCTGTAGTTCTTCTTCGCTACTACTGTCTTGATCTTTTTGGTTTTGTCACTTGTTATATTCCTCAAAATCTCTACTCCATTCTTGATGGGGAGCACCCATTGCAGGTGAGTCCTGATTGAATAGGGGATTATGAGATGTCAATCCTTGATGATATTGTAGTACTAAAGGAGGTACTTCTGATTCTCCAACAAGATACTTGTTGTGTCTTGTGTTAACCATGAAAGTTGGATCTCAACTTTGTCAAATTTTTCCAATAGTGTCAAATAGAGTATCAAATTGTCCAAGTGTGTCCAAGTAGATTTTTTTTGTGTTTTGTGAAATTGAATGACTTTAGTGTCAGAGGGTTAGAATGCCCTGATATTGAGCTAAGACTAAAGAGTTTTTTATAAATGAGAAGACCACACACTTTGAGACCAATTATGAGAGTCCAAGAGGACATGCAAGGTAGACTCCTTAGAAAGTTGTGAAACAACAATAGGTGGGCCAATAAGAGCAACAGGACTAGACTAAAGAGCCAAAAGGGTATTGAAAAGTACTAAATTTCCCTAAGAAACACTTGTGTAAGGGACCACTATCCTAGATACAAATCCCTAAATGCGAGGTTTGATATTCCAGATGTGAGCTTTTGTTTTACTAGATGTGAGCTTTGACTCCCTAGATGCGAGAAAGTGTCATGCATGCGAGCCAGGAATGACCAGAAGCGATGAAATACCCTAGATGCGAGAAAGTGAAACCATATGTGATCTTAGACAGACCAAAAATGTGCCTCTGATGGTTTTGAGGTTTTTTTCAATTTTCTCTTGAAATATGTGAAATTTATCTGATAGTAGGGGTTTTCTCAGACTTTCCAGCGAGTTGCAAACAACATGTATGTTAGGGAATGAAAATTATTGCTTGTTTTTGGAGTTATCTTTTTTGTGATTCTTTTAGACACATCAGGAAATGTTCTTTTGTTAAGGGTGATCAAACACTTTCCCTATTCCCTAGATTCTAAGCATAGAATGAAAATATTTTCTCATAGACTCAGGTACACACTCACATGCTAATTAGAATATGACCAACACCAAGCACGCAATGGCTCCAGTCATGATGTCATATTAGCCAACTCCAAACACAAGTGAGGGCACAAAATGAAGAGTATCTTGGGGCAATTACTATTTGCCTTGCACAAAGATTATCACCCTTTCGGAGATAAAACAGGTTTGTTTGACTACAAGTGTTTATTATGTTGGGGCATCCGTTCACAATCATCTCCCATAAAATTTCACAAGGCAAAATTGAGGCGTATAGCCCTATGAGTACTCAAATGTGTGTAGTCTCGCAAGCAAGATTCAAGCGCCTCCACTCTACACACACTCAAGCATGTTCAAGGAATGATGTCAAAATTATAGGAACAAAAATGACTACGTCTTCTGAGGCTTTGGCCTAAAAGGAAGCATATTTATTATAGTGAGTTGGAAGGGTTGGCGTAAACCTATCCTCACTTGGGTCATCTTGGGATATTTTTTCCTCAACTGATAGGCCCTCTAATGTTTTTGAAAGCAATGAAAAGGATTGGTGAGCTTAGGAGTCTAGATTTATTATTCTTCAAAAGAAGAAGAGCATACTCTCCTATTCCATGCCGTTTTCTGCAACAAACCGTTTTCTCCAACAAACACACCAAGCATGTTCATTTCCTCAAACTAGTTCACTCAAAACTCAATCTACCATGACAAGTCTTTGATTCCTCCACTTGGAAAGAAGAGAAAATCCTCTAGTGAGACTAAGTAGTAAGCTTAATTTTGACTTTAAGCTCCTATTTTAAGAAAGCACAAAGCATTTGAAAATAAAATTTGTGTTGTTCAATTTCCCCAAATTAGGTGATTTTCTTGTTCATTTACTTTTCCCAAATTTAGACAATGAATTTGCTTTGTTCAAAATTTCCACAAGATTTAATGCTTTGATTTGTTCAATTACTTTCCCAAAAAGAATTATACAATGTGCTTGTTCATTTACCCACAAGATTTAATGCTTTGATTATTCAATTACTATCCCAAAAAGAATTAAACAATGTGAATTTGCCTTGTTCAACTTTTCCCCAAATTCTTCTCAAATTCTAAATTGACTTTTGAGTTTCTAATTTTCCTTAAAGGAAAATAGCATAATCCTCTGGTCAATTCAGTAAGTGATTGGAAAATGTACTTAGTTTTAAAGCTTTGAACAAATGAAATCAAATTGAACAATTCTATAACCTGCAAAACCACAAGTTAGTAGTTACTTTCCACCTTTTTTGAGAAAAAAGGCCCTGACAACAACCTGCAATCAATAGTTAGGTTGTTTAAAGGAAAGAAACAAACAAGATCACAAGATTAGTGGTTAGAAATTTCAATTTGAAAATAAAATAACTAGATACAATTGCCTTTCCTAGATGTGAGCCTAGATATCCTATACGAGAGGCCCTTTCCTGAGTGCAATGTTTTGCACAAAAGGCGATACATAATCTTACCATATACGATAATTTACCAGATGCGATATAGAAATCACCAGAAGTGAGTGTAGAAACCCGGGATGCGATTTGATTTCCCGTATGCGAGGCCCTTTCCTGAATGTGAGCCTTGATCAACTAAAGGTGACTTTGAACCTGAAAATAGAAAACCAAAATCAGCCAAAAAAGATAAGAAAATGAGGTAAAATCTGAGGATCTGCCCCACGATAGGCACTAGAAATATGTGTGTATTTTTTGGATCTGCTAGCTGCAACACAACACTTTAATATGTCATTGTATTAGTGAAATAACATGAAATATCAAAGGAAAAGTACATATATATCACCAAAATTGACATATTGCTCCCTATCTAAGAAGAGTATGATATATGCTATAATTGCCCTCATATTATGCATAAATCAGTGACAACATCATGCTTAGAATGTAATATTTAATCTAAATGCAAGCTAAAATACTCAATGAAATTTTATTTTAGAGATCTAATTGAAATATTATAACAATGCTAAATGTTAGAGCTAAAATGCAGTAGAAATCTCTAAGAATATGACCAGCACAAGTTTGCAAATGAATTCTAGAATTAGGGGCCCATTGAGCTCAAAATTCATTCCATTTATAGAAGAATTTGAGGAATGAGAGGTTAGGATTGAGATTTGAAGAGAGGTGGAGATTGAATCTTTGGTGATCCATGTGAGGTGATCCAAGTGATTTCACTCCCATTGGCTAGGGAATTGACTTTCCCTTTTGCAAGTGAGGAGTTTTATTTGGGATTTATTTAATTCCTTTTTATTAATTACTTTAGCCATGTATTTGATTGTTTTTTATTTAATTATTTTGATTTGATTTAATTGGCTAAAGAAATTAATTTAATTTAGTGATTAGATCACTTAAGAGATTAAATTTGATTTAAATGAATTATGCCAATTAATTGAAGAATTGTCATGACATAATTAGGGGTATGATCATACTTTGGGAAAATAGGGTCTATGGTTAGAGCAGACAAAATTAGGGTGGTTACAACTATAATGATTAAAGATGTTCTCGTAAGGAAACAAGATCTAACCTTGAACAAAGATGCTAAATCTTCTAATAATGGAAATAACAAGGACAAGAGTAAATATTAGAATAAGAATCCTAATGTGGTTAACGATGGTGTAGCTGACTCACCCAAGTTTAAACCTAATGAGACAATATTTACCTTACTAATAACATATAGGGTGCTAGGCATAATTTGGTTACTCCCAACTCTCCTAAGAACACTGAGGACTCTCAGAAAGATAAGGCACCTTTGATGCCACTACCCAAGAGGAATTTTAATCCTCTTGGAGAGCCTTTAGATAATACCTTAAAGACATTGGTTGCTAACAAGATCACCATGATTCCTAACTCAAAACCATGGGAACCTAATGTAAAAACTAAATGGTGGAATGAAAATCACTACTATGATTTTCATAAGAACAAAGGAAATTTGACAAACGATTGTATGAAGATGAAACATGTGATACAAGATCATAAAGCCTTCAAGAAACCCTTTCCATCTTATGAAAAAGGATAATCCTCAAAATCCCAAGGAACCATGGTGAATCATACCTATACCAACACTAACAATGTGATACACATGCTTGAACCCTCTGACAGGTCAATTAATGTCATCATTATTAAGGATAAAGAAGCTAATTCTGCCAACGTGATCACTCAAGGTCAATCCAAGGTTACTCTTAAAGGGGTGACAACTACACCTAAGAAAATAGTTGCACCAACAGACAAACCCTCATCATCAAAGTAAGTTACTATGAATTATAATCTGGTTGATCAGTTACAAAGAACTCCTGCTCAGATCTCTATCCTAGAATTGCTAAAATTATCACCATCACATAAATAAATCCTTGAGACTGCACTTGTGGAAACTAATGTTCCCAAAGAACATGATGTTGGTTGATTCCAGAACATGGTAAATCATTTCACATCCCCTCATTATATATCTTTCTTAGAAGAAGATGACAAAGCCCTTAGTCACCCACACAATCAACCTCTGCACATAGAGGTCTTGATCTACAAAAGTTAGGTTAAGTGCATTTTGATAGATGGAGGTGCTGGTTTGAATATCTGTACTCTCAAACTAGTCACAACACTAGGATTTTCTAAACATACCATTTATCCTCGAAATAAGATCACTATCAAAGCATATGATGAGGAAGAGAGGTCATAAAAAATACTAGTGGTGCTACCTATCAGGGTGGGCCATATTGAAAGAAATGTCACCTGTCAAGTGCTTGACTTTCCCCTTGCATATAAAATATTGCTAGGCATACCATGGATCCATGAAATGTAGGCAGTCCCCTCCACTTATCATCAATGTGTGAAATTTCCATACAATGGGGTAGAAGTGTCCATTCCACTTGACAGTGCCTCCTCCTATAATACTTTGAAACAAGCTGACAATATGATTCCACACATAAAGGAGGCATCACAAACTTCTGAAATCTCTTAAAAGGAACTAATGAAAATCTTTGAGGAAAAACTTAAGATTAGTAACACAAGCATGGGAGAATACTAGTTGACTTCTCTTCCTACTTCTCCTAGATCTTATGGTATGCCATCCTCATCTTTTCCACCTTCAAATGGTCAACAAGTAGAAATACATGAGGGAACTAGAATTGTAAAAGAACGTGTGTCTCTTTCAGAATAGAACAGAGAGAAAGTTATTCTTGCATGGTTGTACAAAGATGAAGAACAAGATAATGAAGGAAAACATATGGAAATATACCCACATAAATTTAGGAAAGGATATCAAATGGTGAAACAAATGGGACATAAGGAAAAGGACCCTTGGGAAAAGACAAAGGTCTTATAGATCCTCTTCAAGCCAAATTTCAAAGTCCCTCAGACAGGATTGGCTTGGGGTACCATGAGAAGAAGATCCATCCCTCTCCTAATAATGGCCATCATAGTAGCTCTCACATAGATGCATATGATACAGATACTGAAGATGAAACCAGGAGTACCCCTCTCCCTTTTGAACAACTGATGCATGTCACCACTGAAAATCTGACATATCAAGGGGAACCTTACGTTCCCTAATTTCACAAAGATTCCTTTGAACCAAATGGATCCAATGCTTCAACAAATATAGAGATATCAAGTCAAGAGCCATATATGAACCTAGATATAGAAGATAGACATCCTAGATAGGGGTATCTTGTCTTCACCTCTCATGTCCTTGATATACCTCATTTCTCAAATGACTGGGTGAATGTTGTTGAGGAGGCTTCTCCTCCTATCTCTCAAAAGTCAGAGGATGATTCTACTTAGTATCGAACAAATAAAAAACATGAAAACAACAACTATCTTAGTGTACCAAGGACTCTCTCTCTATTTAGAAAACATAGATCATTCTCCTATTCAATTTGATTATGGACAAGATAGTACTTCACAAGAACAACATCGACCTAACCATGGGAAAATGTTGCTCCTACACATGTGTTAGACTTACCTCATTCGACTGAAATAGAATCCAATGAGTATGAGTGGGATTCCTTCTCTGATGATACCATAGATATTGCAGTGGATGTAGTTCACAGGTTTGCACCTCATGTCCTGCGTAGAGAAAATGTTTGTGTCGATGGACCTCTAAGTGAACATCCTGAATGAGAACCCATCCTTATTCCCGATGATGACTGTTCTTCTGAAAAGGAGGGAAGGCTACCTCTTCCATCTAACACCAACTAGAATTTAGGGAGGGAACCTCATAATGCTCTCGCATTCACCAGAACTGATATTTTGACTAGCGCTCTAGTCATTCCATCGCAACAACTAGAAATAGAAGTGATCTTTCATTCGCTGGTTACAGAAATGATCTCACCAATAAACAATGGAAACAATGGGATCATGAAGCAGAAGAAGAAGAAACTTGGGATCTTTGAGATCTTCAAGAACTAGACATGGCTCCTCACCCACTTATCCCATCTTTAAGAATCAAGGTTATGCCAATGAGTGTTTTCCTAGAACACATGGCTACTTGAGAAGCATGAGAGGACGCTAACGCTAGGTCAAACAGATTGAATTTTCATACTACCAAAAATGAATCTGCTAGAAATGTTAGGATGAATTGTAGTCTAGAAAATCCTTCGAAGAGTGCCATCACAGATCTTCTCTTACTTATTGAAGACCTTAATCCAGATAACTTGGTGTTGTCCTTGGAACTTGTTGGATCTCTACCCCTTGTTGATCCCAAGCTCATTGAATGGAACCCAAATGAACCTTTGAACCTCATTTCCACTCGTAATTACTACACCTTAGCCTACTACCTAAATTTCATCAAACCCTTTACCTCTTCCACCAGTGCAATGAGTGTAAACATGACAGAGGGGGACATCAAGTTCCTTAGCCATAAGAGAAAATATAAAAATAAAAAAAGGTTTGATGGTGAAAACCACTTTGTGGCAGTATCAAAACCAAAAATAGTAAAAAAAAAGGTGTATCCAACAATGAAAACCTCTTTGAGGCGTCAGGGGATGGGGAACTTGATCTCCTTCCTAATCAATTTCAAGAAAGATCCTCAGGTCTAATAGAACCAACACAAGTAGTAAATTTGGGAAGAATAGAGGAACCTTAGTTAATCTATCTAGCACAATCTCTATCTAAGAAAGAAAAGCAAAAATTTGTTCAATTCTTCATGAAAAATAAAATAAAATTTTCTTGGTCCTATTCAGACATGCTAGGACTAGACACAAACCTGATTATGCACCACTTGTTAATTTCTTCAGGAATTAAGCCAGTCAAGAAAAAGCTTTGCAAAATGCATCCTCATGCGGCACTGGTAGTCAAAGCAGAATTAGAGAAGCTACTGAAGGTTGAATTCAAATGCGCCATAGCATATGCTGATTGGATTTCTAACATTGTCCCTATAACGAAACATGACAAGTCCATTCAAGTTTGTACATACTTCAGGGATTTAAACAAGGCTTGTCCTAAGGATGACTTTCTATTACCTAATATTGACATGATTGGGGACCTCACAGCTGGTTATGAGATGTACTCGCTAATGGATGGCTTTTACAGCTACAACCAAATATGAATAGCTCCATAAGATCAAAAGAAAACTTCTTTCACCTGCACTTGGGGTATGTTTTGTTGGAACGTCATGCCTTTTAGTATCAAAAATGCTGGAGCAATATATCAACGAGCTATGACTACTATATTTCATGATATGATGCACAAAAACATGGAAGAATACATAGATGACACCCTGGCAAAATAAAAAAAAAGAGATACTCATCTAGCGGATTTAGAAAGGATTCTAGACCGAATAGAACAATTCAATCCTTGATTGAATCCTAAAAAGTATGTTTTTGGTGTAACTTTTGGCAAACTGCTGGGATACAACATTTTAGCAAAAGGAATTGAGGTTGATCCCAAAAAATTAGAGGCAATAATGGGCATGCCACCTCCTCACAATATTAGTCAAGTTAGGACTCTTCAAGTTTGACTCCAATCTATTAGAAGATTTATCTCCCAACTTGTAGATAAGGCACAACCTTTTACAAGAACACTGCACAAAAGAGTTACATTCAAATGGGATGAAGGGTGTGAGAAACATTTCAAGAAAATCAAGTAATATCTAGCCAATGCACCCATACTGATGGCACAAATACCAGGAAAGCATCTTCTCCTCTACATTTCAATTACTGACACATCCCTAGGATATTTTCTAGCATAAAAAGATGAAATAGGAAAAGAAAGAGCCATATATTATATAAGAAGAACCACAGTGTCCTATGAGCATAATTACACTATTCTTGAAAAATATTTTCTTGCTGTAGTTTTCTCTTCTCAAAATCTAAGACACTATGTGCTAGCACATTCCGTTAAGATAATTGCTAAAATAGATCCCCTCAAATACCTGTTAAGCAAGCAACACTCATTGGAGGGTTGGCTAAGTGGGTTATGATACTGAGTGAATTTTAAATTGAATACATTGACAAAAAAGCAATCAAAGGAAATGTTATTATTGATCACCTAGCTGATGCTCCTTTGCAAGATACATGACCACTGCTAATTGAACTCCCTAATGAAGCCATTTAAATATCACAGAGCATACTTGGACAATGTTTTTTGACAGATCTTTTACATAGAAAGGAGCTGGTGCTAGAGTCCTTTTTATCACTCCACAAGGATACAAGATCCCAAAAGCTTATAAATTGATGTTTCCTTGCACTAACAACATTGCAGAATATGAAGCTTTAGCAAATGATTTAAAGATGGCTATCAAATGGAAAATAATTGAATTACACATCTACAGTGACTCACAGTTGGTAATCAACCAAATCAATGACCAGTATCAAACAAAGGATGATAAACTGATGCCATATAAAAGGATGATTGATGATCTTAAGAAGTATTTTGTGTTTGTTACTTTTCAGCAAATACCAAGACAAGAAAACAGAGTAGCTAATGCTATGGCCACCTTGGTCTCCATGTTGCAACTTGAAGAACATCACTTTCGCTATAACTTCGTGGTGGAAGAACTCCTTTTCCCTGCCTATGATTCCCTAGAATCCCAGTTCGTGTGCTCCCTAGTGGGTACCGATTCTTCCCTATATGCTCATATCTACTCTTACCTTCATAATTAAACATTTCCAAATGACCTCTCTAAAAATAAAAATAAAAATATTATAAGGAATGTATCTCGTTACCTGATTATGGCTAACAACTATAGAAGAGGTCTCGATGGTACTCTCCTTAGGTGTCTAGAACATGACAAATCTAAGCACACACTAGAGGAAGTCCACAAAGGTGTCTGTGGATCTCATTTGAATGGTCTTTCATTGGCTAAGAAACTCCTATGGGCAAGATACTACTGACCCTCTATAAAAAAGGACGCCATACATTTTTCCAAAACATGCAAAAAGTGCCAAACTCATGGTAACCTTATTCATACTCTTGCATGTGAGTTGTTACCTTTCATTACTCACTAGCCATTTCAGCAATGGGCCTTTAACCTAATTGGGAATGTTTACCCCTCATCCTATAGAGGGCACAAATTCATCATACCTGCCACTAAATACTTCACAAAGTGGGTTGAAGTAGCCCCTTTTATTAAAGCTACAGGAAAGCAAGTATCTATGTTCATTCTCAATTACATTATTTGCAGATATGGAATACCTTCATCCATTGTGACAAACAATGGGGGGCTATTCAAGAATAAGGGCATGGATGAACTCTATGACAAGTTTAAAATCACCCAACACTATTCTTCTACTTACTACCCTCAAGGGAATGGACATGCAGAGGCCTCCAAAGGTCCTACATAGAATAGTGAGTAAGACTAGGAAGGATTGGCACCTTTATCTCAATCCATCCTTATGGGCTTATAGAACCAGTATCAGAATACCTAGAGGAGAAACATCATTTTCTTTGGTATATGGTGCAGAAGTTGTATTGCCCATTGAGGTAGAAATGCCATTGCTCCGAATGAATCTACATGGACTCATTACTGATGAATATTATCAGATTTCTAGAATTCAGTAGCTAGAATTACTTGATGAATATAGATTAACAACAATCAACCATCTAAGGTTCTATCAAAAGAGAATATCTCAAGACTACAACAACAAAGTGAGACATAGAGAATTCCAGGTTGGAGATCGTGTACTAAAGGAAAATCCAAAGAATCAACAACATCATGAACAAAAGGGAAAGTTTGAACCCAACTGGCTGGGTCCCTTTGTGATCACTATGACATTCGGCTCTGGGGCCTATCAAATTTCAACTCCAGAAGGGGATACTTTTACTGATCCCATCAATACTCTCCACTTGAAGAAGTTATACACTTGAGGCATTTTTTGTTGGTTAGCAGCATGTGCATACATATATGATCCTGAAAAAATATTAAAAAAATAGAAAAATATCAAAATATCAAAAACATTTGGAAAAAGTCCTAAAAAAAATGACCACCTTGGTGAAAACCTAGCAAACAGACGCCTTGATGAGTCAATAAAAAAAATCAAAAAGAAAAACAAAGAAAAGAAAAAAAATAAAAAGAATGAAAAATACAAAAAAATTGAAAAATCAAGAAAAAAAGTTCCTTGTTGAAAACTTGGAAACAGGTGCCCTGGTAGAAAAAATAGAATCTCTTCCAAGTGGTGAAAACCTGGCAACATGCGTCACGTGTAACTTAGCAATCCATCTATCAAAACGTAGCTTGGCTCATCTCATTTGTGGGATGACCTTCATGCTTTTCTAAGATATCACATCAATCCAATCCTTGCTTCACTAATTGAAGCCATATTTAGGTCTTGTACATGCCTCCTTCTTTTCAACATCATGTCAGTCGACCTATCAAGTCCTCACAATTGGTCTCCTTTTCTAGACAGTTTCCCACTGACGCATTTGTGTTTCTCAACACCTTAATCAACAATATTTTTCAACACTCTATTTCAGGCAAACATGTGTTTCTTAACACAACATTTGATAACATAAACTCAATAACACACAACAAACTAGCGTGATGGTGTTTCTCAACACCCGCATCAACAAGTTAAAAAGACTGAAGGATTGCTGACAATTTTCTTGTATGTTGTCTGTTATCAATGATTTCCTATATTTTCTTTGATTTCTACTTGTTGGTGTAGTCCCAATGATCCTTATGTCAAGACAATAGGGTGTAAGTGATAAGAGCTTCCGCATTCAGGTGGATCAACCACACATCCCTCCATCCTACTCTCTTGTACCATAAGGTGAGGTTGGTCCTAGCTCCTTGTCTTTAATTTTGCTTGTTTCAACACCAACACACTCATGGTTATCTTGGCTCTGAATGCCTTGATACTAGTGTACTTTTGTTATATCAACTAGAAACAGTGTTTAGGTCATCTTGGCTCTTGTGCCTAGATGCTTACATTAGTTTCCTACATCTATCTGATGAAGAGTCATATTCATATCCTTATGGTTCCACTGGTACCAGTAAGGATTGTATTGACTCTGGTGTCCCAAATGTCCAAATGATGAAAATATAGTGACTAAGGGAATCGGTGACTTGACGCATGTCATAGGTTTCATTTCTAGGCTTGCATGATAGCATTATAACACACTCCAATAGATAATAAAAGCACAAAGCTATCCCTTTGACTAGTTGTCTCCTTTAATCCTTTGCTGACGCAATCAACTACATTTCATCTCCTTAAGGTTACCTATCTGTGCACAAATGGTTAGTAACAAGAATAAGAGCATGACATATATTCAGAACAAGATAAAAAAATTGCATGTGATCTACATCTGTCATTTATGGAGCTTAGTTATTATCACACATACATGATCTAAACTACAGAAAGCATATAACATTGAAAGATCGTACAACAACAAGAGATATGATAGGAGATATAGAGACAAAACAACATATCAAGCAATAAAAAGGATCATATATATATATCAAATGTTTTGGTGTATACAAAAGATGTGCTCTCATAAATATCGAGCAAAAATGTGCACCTTCGATGCAGATGGATCATATACAATCAAATGGATCTCAAAAATCAGAAGGGAATAAGACAAGAAAGGGGGATGACCAGGTCTCGCTTCCTCCCTCGCCACCATCAGGAGGTGGGCATGGAGGATCATCTTCTCTAGGTGGAGGGCCTTCTCCCTCAAATCATGCTAGGTATTGTGAATATGATGGCACCTACTATGCCATAGGAACTATTGTACTATACACTGCTACATAGTAGGCCACCCTACTAGTCTGATATGTTACCTAACTCTGCAATTCCTAAACTCTCTCATCATCATCTACAATCACTTGATCCCACTCTGTGATCTGGGATTGGGAAACTGCTAGCTATGTCTGGGAGGCTCAGAGTCATGTCCTCAATGACCTAATAAAATCTTGAGGTTTCTGTGGCTCTCTTTGAGCTCCCTCCTCCCTTTGAGGTCCCTCCTTCTCTGCATTCTCCCATGCCTCTCAGCACTACCGAACCACTCTCACTGCATCATATAGCCCTATATTGGGCTATGTATTTGACATCTCCTCCTCAGCAACCTCTATAGCTGGGAGCTATCCTCTGATCAACCCTATGGTACCCATCTCCCCGTGATCCCTCTTTCACCCTGACCCTAGTGTCTTGATCATGCTAGGACTGGCCTCTCCTCCTGCTTTGGGATGAGTAGGAGCCCTCTATGGTGGTCTCTAAGGTACCCATTGTGGTACTCTCTATGGAGAAATCTGTGCGTCTACTACAGGTGCCTTCTCTGGGGAATCCTCATCGATCCTAGGCACCCTCTCTACCAGATCTATAAATCTTAGAAAAGGATACCTAGACATATGGTCTCAGTACTCCAGAGTAACCCCTGCATCTTCTACTCCCTCTAGATACTCCCATGTTGGTTGATTAATCTCAATTAGTTCCTATGTACACAACGCCAGAGATAACTTGCATAACAAAATTTCAAATGGTCAATATATGATCTAAAAACTCCAAGATATCTACAAAGAAAGAAGAAGAGCATGCAAGACAAAATCATACTTGTGAGACCAACCTCTGCGCTCCTCATCTAGAAACTAAGCATAGACACTATACTCCATAGAGATGCTTTGAACATGACCATACTACCTCAATACTTGAGACAACACGAATATCTCTATCACCAATGATGTCTTTCCCAACAGTGGGTGTGAGATAAAGAAATCTCTCTCGAATATCCTCCACTCAACCCATACCTCTACCTATAGATAAGGCTACCATTTAACCAAGCTCAAGTCATGAAGTTGGCACCTCTGGTAATCTATCTTGCCCAAAAAGGGTTGTGTGATGAAACCCGAATACCTGTAGACATAGGGTTGTCCACCCTGCTGTGTGTCTGATGTGATAGGTCTATAGACTGGGAGATGCTCCCATGCCCATACCTATATAGCCACAACCCCTGCAGCCATGCCTCTAATCCCCTTGTAGGTCACCTCGTGCCTTTCATGATACATCTGTGCAAGGAGGCACTAAACCCAACCTAGATGCTCTGGATATGGAATCAATCTCTCCAGCATTCGAGCCCAACCACACAAGAACCCCTAGTATGACCAATTAGCCATGAGGAAGCAATCAATGAATCTGACAAGAACGCACTCCAAAGGCAACTTCTCTCCATAGCTCTCTACCAAAGTATCCCAAGTGATGGATCAATCTATAATCAATGGGTCTTGAAAGAATTGAGATAGCACCCGTACACAAACTAAAGGTGTGGAATCATACTCCATATGCACTCCAGCAAAAGGTATCCAAATAATCCTATAGATGTCCTCAAGAGTGATGGTCATCTCTCCCTTCAAAAGGTGAAATGTGTTGTCCTCACTATGGAATCTCTCCACTAGCGTGGTCAACATCCCATAGTTCACCAAAATATCAGGCATCTGAAGTAACCAAGAAAGACCAAAAGCTCAGACATGTTCCCTCTAGTCATCTGAAAAATCTCAGACTAACCACATAGTGGCGGGATAGGTAGATCTAAACTGAATATCAGGCAACTGCACCTGCATGAAGACAAACAACGGAAACAACATCAGTATCAACATCAAATCAAAGTGAAATCACTACAACATAATTAGAAAATCTCACAAACAGACTACTAAGCAAGATGAACATGCAAATGAATGACAAAATCATGAGAAAAATGCCTTTGTTCCCATACGACAAAAGGCAGAAATGACCAAACTGGCCCCAAGTTTCATACGACACAGGATTAAAGGCTAGACGATAAGGCATTGTGATACGACAATTGAAATGGTATGATGTGACAAAAGGGACAATAAAGAATGTTGTCATGAGATAGGTAGGTTTGTTTCGTGTGACAAAACTAATCTTGACATACGACACATGAGTTTTTAGCAGATTATCGTACGATCCCTTTCATAGGACCATACGACAAACTGTGGATGGTTGATAAAAACATGCAAAAGATGAAAAAATTGACTTAAATAGGAAAAATTTACATGCAAGGATGAATTTTATCAAATAATTATAGGTGGCACATAATCTCTGGGCCGTCCATGCCTCCACATACGCTCAAATCGATGAGTTGACATGGGGACCACCATTTTTCCTAGAGAATCTTCTCAAAACTCAAAAGGTGGACGGTGAAAATGATTTGAAAATGACCCTTATAGGCCTTATATAGAGATTTGACCTAATTTTCAAAGTGCTTCTATGGATGCAAAAATTGCACCGTTGGCTAATCATCCTACTCTGAATCCATTTTTTGGGACCAAAATCAAACGCTGGTGATGTTTTGATCCTCAAAAACATAATTTAGCCTATTCTAACAAATGCAGTTGATTATTGACATTTTTCTCATAGGATTCTAATTTGAGATTCCTCTTGATCAAATTTATTGTGCATTTCCCTCATGGATTCAAAAGTCAACTTAAGTCAATCTTGGTCAAAATCAGTCAACCAAACCTCAAACATGCTCACATCTCAATTTCTCAATGATTTTTGATCTATTAGGCTCTTGCCTCCCCTCATTTTGATTTCATTCCCAAGGGGGAAGTACAACTACATGAACAATTTGATTCACATCAACAAGTTCAATCTCTAGGGGCATCAGGCCCTGACTCAAATAGAAAATGAAACAAGTGATTCTCATCACTGCGCATAAAAAATCTCAAGCTCTAGGGGCATATCAGGTTCATCACACCATATCGATCTAAGATATCCCCTCAATCTAGTAATTGGATTCATCAAGACCCATATCAAGTCAATTATCCCATCAATCAGTCAAATGGAAATTAGTCTCATCGCACCACATCAGGTGGGTTTGTCATTCAAACTTAATCATAATCAGGAAATCTACTTGGAGGAGGGACATTCAGCTTCATCGCTTCACATAAAGTTGGATGCTCAAACTCTTTTATCATTCTTCGCTCAATCAAGCCGAGAGATGATATACTCAGATCTCTCTATTAGTCTTCTCTCAATCAAGTCTGGAGCTGATATCGTTAAAATCTCCAATCGATCTTCGTTCTATCAAGTTTGGAATTAGTTCTGATCTGTGGGATAGTTTCATCACTTCACATCAAGCTATTTCCAGATTCAATCAAACTTCAAATGTTCTTTGACCTAATGTGTTCGCAGATTGATCATACATAAGTCAAAGAGGGGAAAATTTAATCACCTAAAAATGGTCTAGCAAACCCATAGCCCCCTTTTCTCAAATAATTGGTCTTAATAAATCTTAAATCTAAGACATTATCGCTAGACTCTAAATTATTGATTATTTAATCAAACTTTCTTATATAATCTTAATCCTAACTTGTTGAATCAAATTAATCACCAAAAATTAAAGCCTAAACCCAAAAAGAATAAAACATTGTGATAAATTAAAAAGTCCTAAGTTCAAAAAGTGAATCCATTCACACATGGGTGTGCACTCAAAAATCAAATAAAACAAATAAAAGGGAGAAAACACCAATTTTTTCTTATTCTCCACAAAGTTGACCAATCCCATATCACTTTATCATCTCACATGGATTGAGAGGAATTGCATCTCCACCATTGATCAATCTCTTTTTCCTCTTAATCTCAACCTCTCATTTCTTGGAATCTCTTATAAAAGGGATAGCTCCCTTTGCTCATTCATATAACAAGAAGATTTGGAGTAGAGTTATAATGCAATATTTTTCTAGAGCTCATTAGTGCATTCATAGTTCTTTGCTTTCATAGTACTTTCTTGCATTTTACATTGTTAGCTTCATTTCTTAGCTTAAATAGCATTCTAGTTTCCTTTTCATGTCTTAATGGTAGATGCATTTTTCTTACTTTAGTAGCTTGCATTTGCATTTTAATTTTCAATATCATTCATAGTTTAATAACTCATGGAATATTTCATTTTCTAATTTTTGAGAGAAAAAGTATGCAAGTCTATGCATCTTTCTCATCCTCTTTGCATTGAATCTTCCGTTTTGGAGTAGTCAAGTCACCGATTTCTTGTTAGGAATGGGAACACTGAGAGCGGGGGGTGAATCAGTTTTCAACAATTTATTATATTTCAAAAACTTGAAACTTAGCCCAATAAATAGATAAAAAATTTAATAAGAAAAGCATATCAACCATAATACATAACACAAGATATGTTTACGGGGAAACCTTGATTAGAGGAAAACCCCGGTGGGAATTAGTACCCACAAATAATTTCACTACTCTTATGAACTTGTTAGAGTTCCTTTGCCCTATTAGGAGAAGTCATTACAATGCTGAGTACAATGACCCTGTTAGGAGTCTTTTACAAACCCTGTTAAAGGTGGATGACACACTACCAGAGCTCACTGCTCAATAATAAGAAGGCTACAACCTCCTGAGAATAAATACACACAATATCTGAAAGGTGAACTACTGTTATGACACTGTTGTCTCATCAGTTATGTTTGTGAGCTAATTCTCTAACCTCTTGTAGAGTTCTATCTCATACTGATTTCATAAATAGTTCTCTTCTTCACATATTATTTCTCTTCTATCTTTGTACTTCATGCCAATACAAAAATGTATATCAATTATATATGCATGCATTAATAGACGCAACCGAAACTAAAACTTAGTCAGCCCAAAATCATCATTCACATTGCTTCTAAATTAATTGGCTTAAGTGTCTTTACATGAGTCACAAAATCATGATTACAAACATATTAAAATAGTCACATAGCCATTACAAAACAAATTAATACACGCTAATAAAAAACTGTAGTTGGCTCCATGCTCTGTTCTGCTGAACTGATAGTGGCACTTAGACTTGCTGTAACTTCACCATCATGACATATTTGAACATGTGTGTGTAGATTTAGCAGAATAAAATATCCAAAATCTTATATCCAAAGGCGTAGACCATGACTCAATCATACACACATGCGCTATTGCTCTAATCGACGGGTATATCTCTATCTGCACTGTCTTCTATACTTAGCCAAATTATGATCTTCAAAGTTTATGAACTGACTGTCAAACACTCCATATGAATTTTTTTCCATAATGAAAACAAAAAAATAGTCATATAATCTCAGTAGAGTCAACTTTCCAACAATCTCCCCCTTTGTCATTAATGGCAACAAAGGAATGTGGCCAAGTTACTAAACTTTGACTTAACACAAAAATTGTAATTATACTGATATAGTCTCCTGTACATCATATCTTCAGCTATATACACTACTCCTCTTTATACACTATACTTCCCCTTTGACATTAATGACAAAGGTGTCAAAAATTTAAAGTCTCCAAGTACTTACTCAGAGTACACAGCTGGATATGCAATCTGAAGGTTTTTGACTTCTTACTGCCAAAACACCTTGAGTGCATCTACAGTCTGAAGATGGGCACATTATGCATAGGTGAGTTTCTCCATCTTTACCAGATCCATGCAGGGGCCTTGATCATATGTAACAATAGTGGCATCAATATGCCTAATATTTTGATTCAATACATCTAAGGAGGGCGCAAGTGCATTGCTTAGCTATGTTTGTCTTGCCCTTATCTTTGCAATCTCAAACTTTTCTTTTTCTATCTTATCTAACTGCCCTTGGTAGATGTTGTTACAAACATTGATGTCTTGAGAGGAGTCATTAAATGATTTCCTTATAGCTTCAATCAAGATGTCTGCTTCCTCAATCTTCTTGGTATGTTTTGAAGTGAATTTTCCTCTGTCCACACAATTAGCTATCAATTTTCTACCTTTTGCTGCTAACTCTTTCAAATTGCTTGACCAATTTTTAGTGAATTGAGAACTAATGAGAAATTATTTATTAACTCATCCAACTTTTCCTTATTGTAGTTGTCTTCTGCAATTATTTTTGTGGAGTCTTCTAGTCTTGTAAAAAAAATTTTGAAGCTTGTCAAAATACTATTGACATCATTAACTGATTGATATTTTCCAATTTCTTGTCTGTAGGTATCAAGTTGTTTATAATGTTGACTAAATCAAGAAAGAGAGGAGTTCTCATTACTTGCTTCTCCTTTTCTTTCTCCATAGCCAATAAACTAATCTTGACCAGATCTTCTTCTCCCAATGAATCTAAGCTTGTTGTATCAGGGGTCAAACTTGACAACAATGAAATAGATGGCTTTGTAGAAGGAGTGAAAATTGCATTCTGACTTATATCCATACATTCACTCTTCACTGGAATCTCAACAAAAGGTGGTTCATTAGGTTCATCCTTTTTATCATTATCCTGACCTGTTGTATCTTTAGTTGGGACTTCTTCTTGCTGCAAAGATGATTTATCACTACATAATATCTCAGCTTCTTCAGTACTCACAAATGATTCCTCAAAATTATTCAAATAATTATCTGAGGCTGACATGGTTATCTCAACATCATTTATCATAATGGTTTCATTTGTATCCTTGACTGTATCAGAGGGTGACATGACTTTGGGCACTAAATCCTGTGGACCTATCATAGTCATATAAGGTATCTCTGATTCTTTTCTAAGTGCAGTTGAAGGGTACATGTGTCTGTCCAAAAACACTTTCTCAAATTCTTTCTTAGTCTCCTTTGCAACCAAATCATACTCTTTTTTCATTATGTGTAAATTTCTGGTCTTGGATCTTAGATGAGGTTTTACCAAATCCAACAGTATCAACTTCTCATCATGTGAAAAAATAAGAAGGAGGTCATCTAATGTTGTCTCTCTTATCCTCATATCCTCTTCTAAGGCTTTCCTTTTCAATGTTTCAAGTATGTTCCATATTTTATCAGGGATGACTGTCTTAAGTTCCACAACTGACCTTTTGAACTTAAACATATGTGTGATAATCATAGAATATATTTATGATTTATCAATCTCTTGATACATATCATATACTTTTACAATTGAATCTAACTGGCCTTCATTAATGATTCTATTTCTCAAAACTCCCAAACTAGGTCTAAATCCTACCTCAGGAGGCGCTTGAGTATTCTTTACTTTGCTTCAAGTTGTCCTTGAGGATAGGTGGCTTGTGGGGGTTTTCTTCCTTCTTCTAGTCATCTTTCTTGGTATAGAAGGTGGATAGGATTCTAGATCAATGGTAGTTGAGGGAGTAGATGTGCTCTCTCTAGACTTATTCCTTTTCTTCTTATGGATATCATTAGATTTTCTAATCTTGACTTTTGCAGGTGTTTTCTCAAGTTCCTTAGCAATTTTAGCTTCCCTAGCTTTATCTAGGTCTTCTTGGGTGACACCATGAACTTTCAAAATATTAGAGGTAATCCTTGATGATTTCCTCTTATTTTTTGCACTGTATAGGACATAATCAACGTGATTTGTCTTTTCTCTATATGTGCCCCATCTAGGCTCCTTTGGATCTTTAGGCACAGATATAAGGACTTGTGCATATCCTTCCAGAATAAGTTCTTCTACCTCATAACCAAGTGGATGAATCCATTGAGTTCTAGGCTCAACTGCTTCCATGCATATACAATATGTTTCTACCATAAAGTATATAGTGTCCTTGTATTTGTCAACTATGTTCTTAGGTATTCTGAACCTTTTCTGCATCTTGATTTTGAATGTCTTGATCTCCAACTCCGTATGATCCTTAAGAGTGCTTTCAGATGTAGCTTTCAATAAAATTTGATGGAATGAAGGTTTAATTCTGTCTAGGTAAAGGTTAGAAACCTTACCAAGAATGTGAAAGTACATGTATATGATTAAGGAACCAAATCTGAATATTTTTCTTTTTTCATGCTTGATAGCTCTAATATTCTCTATCAACTCTGTGCGCAAGATCTCACAAAGGTTATAGTGAGTGTTGTCTTTCACTATCCTTATGGCTGCTAGAACTGTAGCTGTAGATACACTGTTAACTTTGCTTGCATGCTGAAGCTTGTATCCAAGTATCATATCAATGAGTTTGATGTCCTTCTCCACAATAGGATCAATAGCCATTATGCGCCTATCACTCCTAGACAAGCATGCCTGCTCAACCTATTTATTGACATCCTTTCTAGTGGGAAGAAGGGGACCATCCTTAGAGAGTCTAGTCATCTCATGAATGGGATCAACTGTGATGCATACAGGGACTTCTCCAATCCAAAAAAAATCATCATGATTCCTGCTAAGAAAAATCTTGATCTATTCTGTTTCATAAAACTTGTGCCCATTCACATACTCAATAATAGGGTTTGCTGAGAGATGTGAGAAATCATTCTTGAGTGAAAAATCAAGGTTTGAAATAGATGCCATTAGTGACATAATGCAGTCTATTCCTACATATTCCTTCTTACAGTATATGTATGCGCCAATGTCTTCAACATGCACGACTCCTAACAGAGTCTTGGAAAATGCTCCTTCTATATCATCTAATACTAAATTGAACAAGTGCTTCTTAAATACATCTCTTCCTTTCAGTGATATCCAAGACTACTGGAGTTTCCATTACTTACTTGTTGATTGCTTAAGTAGGGTTCCATGGAAATTCTGAAATGATGCGTCCGCACTAGGGTTTTGTTACAACTACAAATCACTTGGTTAACTGAACAACAGTAATATTTCAAATCTTAGATGCTTAACTCTTTTGTGCTCTTCAAATGCTTGATCTCAAATGTAGAAGTGAGGATAATAGATCTTTTGGTGACTTATAAATTGAGTTATTGCAATTAATGCTTGTTTTCGTAACATGGGTTTCCATTGTGAATTCCAATTTTAGTTCCTGCTCCACTTAGAACTATGAGCTCTTGCATACTGTATCCACATGTAACCAAGAACATAAAACTGAAGGCGCATACTTGGAGGTGAGTATACCGACCACACAAGGGTTTGTAGCTTGTCTAGCTCCCCCTATGACCATGAGGTTCATCTATCTAGAAGTAGAAGGTGCATCCACTATGGATGCATCTGCCACTTTGTCAACACCATCATATTTCTTTAATTCAACCCATATTTTGCCTGAATATTTTGTAGCTTTCACAAAATTGACTTCTGCAGATTCTTCAAATAGAGATCCTTGAGACTTATTAGGTCTTTCTTGTTTTTGTGCTCTAGATTTGCAAAACCTTGAGATGTGTCGAGCCCATTTACAAGAGTGAAAAATTACTGGAGGCTTGTTGATATGATTAACCATGTTGCACTATTTAGCTATGTGTCCATTGTAATTGTATATATGACATGTAATGTTCTGATAATTTTTCTGTGGTTGATTTCTCTAATTGTACTGAGTCTAACTTCTTTGATTTTGTTGTGTCTGATTCCTTAGATTTGATTTATAATGTATAGCTATATGACCAAATTTATTGCATGAATAACAATAGCCATTGAAAGGTCTTACCTCTTTATAATCCCTTGCCATATTTCCTTGCTTGTTACAGGCATAACAAGTATGGTTAACTAGTTTGCATTCATCTTTAGGTGGTTTTGCTTTAGCTTCTACAAGATTCTCAGTTGTCTTTGCTTTTGCAGATTCTTCTTGTTATTTCTTTCTTTCATTGCATTGATTTGAATTTGTGCTTCATTGTATCCAACACCAGTGGTATCACCTCTTAACTTTTGTACATAAAGATATGATTGTAATTGATCAGAACTTGTGTGCAATTTCTCAATATGATCCTTGGCTTCTGTCAACTCAGATTCTATATTTTTCTTGATGTTCTCCAACTCCAAGATTTTCATGTTTACTTGCTTAAGTTCTTCATCTAATTGATTGTTTTCTTTAGTCTTTTCTTCAATAGTTGTTTGGCTATCATTTATCTATTCATTCAAATCTTCAATCTTATCCTTCAGAGACATGTTTTCTTAATTCAATGTTTTAACCATTTTTCCAAAATCATTCGTAGAGCAATCTTTCAAATCTTTTCTTAATTTCTTGATGAGTATTTGTGAGCCATCAACTTTCAATTTCAGTTCTTCATTTTCTTTTTCAGATTTGTCAAGATCTTGAAGAGCTGCCTCAAGATTTTTCTTCAGATGTTTTACTTCTGTTGAATCCATGATCTCCTCAAGTGGTTAAACTTCTCTTAGAGGACCAGAGCTCTGATACCAATTGTTAGGAATGGGAACACTGAGAGGTGGGGGGGGTGAATCAATGTTCAACAATTTATTATATTTCAGCAACTTGAAACTTAGCCCAATAAATAGATAACAAATTTAATAAGCAAATAATATCAACCATAACACATAACAAAAGATACATTTACGGGGAAACCTTGATCAGAGGAAAACCCCGGTGGGAATTAGTACCCACAAATAATTGCACTAGTCTTATGAACTTGTTAGAGTTCCTTTGCCCTGTTAGGAGCAGTCATTACAATGCTGAGTATAATGACCCTATTAGGAGTCTTTTACAAACCTTGTTAAATGTGGATGGCACACTTCTAGAGCTCACTTCTCAATAAGAAGAAGGCTACAACCTCTTGAGAACAGATACACACAATATTTGAAAGGTGAACTGATGTTATGACACTGCTACCTAATCAGTTTCGTTTGTGTGCTGATGCTCTAACCTCTTGTAGAGTCCTATCTCATACTAATATCATACATAGTTCTCTTCTTCATATATTTATTCTCTTCTATCTTCATACTTCATGCCAATACAAAAATGTATATCAAGTATATATACATGCATTAATAGACACAACCAAAACTAAAACGTAGTCGGCCCAAAATCAACATTCACAATGCTTCTAAATTAATTGGATTAAGCATGTTTACATGAGTGATAAAAACCTGATTACAAACATATTACAATAGGTTCATAACCATTACAAAAAAAATTAATACATGCTAATCAAAAACTATAGTCGGCTCCATGCTCTATTCAGCTGAACTACTAGTGGCACTTAGACTTGATGTAACTTCACCATCCTGATATGTCTAAACATGTGTGTGTATATTTAGCATAATACTGTATCCAAAAGCTTATATCCAAAGACACAGACCATGAATCAATCATATGCATGTGCGTTGTTTCTCTAATCAACGAGTATATCTTTGTCTGCACTGTCTTCTATACGTAGCCAAATTATGATCTTCAAAGTTTATGAACTGACTGTCAAACACTCCATATGAATTTGTTTCCATAATAAAAACACAAAAATAGTCATATAATATCAGTAGATTCAACTTTCCAACATTCCTCTATGTTCGATCTGATGGAAATCTATGAGAATCATACTCACTTCAACTAGGAAGAAATAAGCCAATTTTACGTGTTTCTATAATAATGCTTTGAATCTTATGTTTTCACTAACCCCTTGATATAATGGTTTATTTAATTGTTTGGTTGTAGATATTGATCACACATTTTACCACACACAAAATGCAATTTGAATGTTTAATATTCTAGAACCCACGAATCTCTTTCTTCCCAGTATAATTGTGCAAATTTTGTAAATACCAATATTTTACTCTTGTAGGCCACTTATTTTCATTTGCAGTTTACTGCATAAACCTTAAAACCTCTAAATTGTAGCACACTAGAAATAACATAATGCAAAACATCAATATTATGGATCTAGAAGAGAGATCTCAACTTGGAACATAATTTTCATATGCGGTTGATTCTAGAAGGCTTTGACATCATAGAACAAAACAAGAAAAATAAGTCTAAAAGTACTACTCATTTATGTAAAAAAAGTACTATTCCCCATCTCTGTAGCATAATTCTTGATTTCAAATCCTTTCTATAAGTAATATTCAACATCTCTATAGCATAAAGGTAGCTTAACATGGTAGAGAGGCATGGATGCATCATGATGAACAATATCTACATTAGGGGGAGTGAAAACATAGAACCTAGTTGCAAAAGAAAAGTACCTTGTTCCTCCCACAACATGAAGCTCCTCTCTGTCTTGCTGATGCTTGTGTTGCTTCCCTTGGATGCTCACACTATCCTTGTATTTAGAAGTATTGATGTTAAGATTGAAGACATTGATTAATTTTTTTAGGTTCATTCCCCATTTGAAAATTAGTAGTGCTTTGAAATTGTAAGGTTTTGAAATATTGATTACTAAAAATATATAATCGTTGATAAAGATCCTAACTTTATAAAATACAATAACAATGCGGGAAAATTATAACATATAAGCTGATTCACAAATAAATTTTAGATCATACAACATCAAATATACCTCTTCTTGATCTTGTTTCCTCTCTTCTTCCCTTTCATTTCTAGTGGTTCCACTTTTTTAACCCTGCCTTTGGTTACCACTCACTGTTGGAGCTAGATCTGTCTTGTCTTGATACACATCTTCCTGCCAGCCTAAATAATTTAGTTAAGAGTTTATACAATCTATGATTATTCAACGTTTTTTGATTGTCCTAAACTTGTTTGTATGTGATCAGTTGTAAAAAATTCTAGCATCAAACTACTGTAAAATAGAATTTTGATAGATAGGAAAGAATAGAACTAGAAGTTCATATACACTTGTTACAAAAAGGGAAAAATATCTAAAGCAAAAATAGGAGAAAAATCACATAATTATAATCTGAGGTTTGTTGTGTGTATCTCTGTTGGCTTCCTTCTCTTAATATGCATATGTTGTTCTACATCCCCTCTTATGTTATAATGCAGAAATACATTGCCATTTCCTATTTATGCATTACCTATAGTAGAGTTTATGTGATCCTTTTACATATATTGAGATATTTAGTCAATCTAATAATGATTCTTCTTCAGAACTATCCTGGATAATTCACACATTATTCATCATGCCACTACTTGACTCAAAACACTTTTCACAACTCTCAATTGGGTCCATATCTCCTATATTGCCAACAACATCTAACATATAAAAGTGATTGTTTCCCATAGTCACGTTGAGATTGAAATCATTTACATTTGCTCTAGCTTGTATATTCAAGTACTGAGCATAATATCTTATATGAACTAGAACAACACCAAAAACAATGATCTTTTCTAGTGGGTGAAACATTGCTTGTCTCACTTCAAACTAAGATCCCACCCAACAGTCAACACAACACTATGATGGGAACACAATTTACATCTATGTTTGAAATAGGTAAAGTGTCTCGATCTTTGTCAAGTAGGTGGTCTTCAGAGCTTGAATGGACTGGGATGGCTGCATAATAATTGTTAGTTTTCCCTACCAAATGATGCTTTACTGAGAGGGGGGGGGTGGTTCAGAAGATATTGTAACTTAACAATTTAAAACTAAACCTTTGATTCAACCCAGTAACTCAAAAAACAACAACAACCAAAACTTGTAAACACTTCACAAGCTTGATAAACAACATATAACATAAGAAAATAAAATCCATAGTTATCAAGCATCACATGTAACACCAGATTTAACAAGGAAACCCAATTTGGGAAAAACCGCCATGGGAATTGTCACCCAAAAAAATAAATACTCTTCTAAAGTATGCTTGGTTAAGAGCCAATCCGGTTAAATATTACAATGCACATTTTTTAGATGTGACCCTGTTAGGGGATTCACCTTAGATCTATTAATATCTTCACCCTGTTAAGAGTGGCCTGGTCAGAGGGCTTAAACATTTATCCTAGAATGTCACCTTTCTCAAGGATTTACAAAAAGACTTATTAGGTCCATTCAGTTAAGATATTTTTTGTTACAAAGATTAGTAAGAAACAGTGTACTAATTTGATCTATGATTCTGCAACTATCTTTTGCTTGATTAGATCCCGTGTGTGCTCTCTGAAACTACTGGCATAAAACATTCATCACTCTCTTCTCTGGATTGGATCTCCACCTCTTTCACTACTCTTCTTGGTAGCTCTTCAACTCTTCAATTCACTGGCATCTTTGTATAAACATACCAACTCAACAATATATAGGCCTCTATTTTGCCTCTTAATCTCATTGATTAAGTATTCCTTCAATTGCACTCAGTCGTCAGACCATCTCTTATGAATTGATTCAATGTATTTCCAACTTGGTTAGGTGGTTAACCTTTTCCTCGTAACTTGCACTTTTCTTAGAACTCACAACTTTCCTTTTGCCGCTTAATCTTCATCTCAGATTTTGAACTTATTTTTTCATGACCGTAGATCTTGTAACAAACTTTTTCTTCATCCTTAGCATCTTCTTGATCTCCGTGCCTTTGTATTAAATGAATTATGATCCTTGAATTCAATCTATTTTCAAACTTTGTTCCGTTCTTGGTGACTCAGTGACTATCTTCACTCGGTGTTTGACTTTGCTTTGTTACCAACCTTGCTTGGTTGTCAACTTCGCTCGGTGACTAAATATTCTTTGCTTGACCAAATAAAATCTCGCTTTACCAATATACATCTTACTGCTCGATAACTAGGAATGTTCCCTTTACTAACTTTACCTTTCTGCTCTATCGACTTAACAACATCAAATATTAAGTAAAAATAATTATACCAATAGTACCTAATAATTGTTTGATCTTTATTATCTGCCCAATTAAGTTCCTCTCCAAATGATATGGAAAATTAATATAAACCATAAATCAATTGCTTAACAGAAATGACAAAATAATAACTCATATAACCATTCTACTTTCTTGTATTATTCTAAACTGAGTCTTCATCACCATTACCATCAGTTGGTTAACAATCTCCCTCTTTGGCATTGATGGTAATACTATCAATTGCTGATGGTATATTCTGATCTCTTTGTACTATCTTTTCTCCCTCTTATCTTGTTCTTGATCTTTGCCTTCAATCACATTCTCCCTCTTACATGTAGTCTCCTTCACTTGTGTATTCATCACTTACTTCTCCCTTATGTATTCATCAATTACTTACTTCTCCCTCTTTGAAAACAATACCAAAGATCCATACTCCCAAAAAAAATTTCAGGCAGTGAATCATACCTTGCATGTACTGATTTCTCTTTGCATACATAAATCCTTTTACAACTTCCGACATCATCTAAAGTTTGATCACTAGCATCAACTCAAAATTCAGATATTCTAATGTGTCCTAGAATTGATACAACATGCCTCTTGTATTAATGAATGTTGGATAGGGGTAGGACCCCTAATTTACCTCTAAGATACTTGAAATAATCCTTTGGTAGTGGTTTGGTGAATATGTTAGCAAGTTGTTCCTTTGAATTCACATATTCTAACATTACATGCTTGTCTTTTACTTGCTCTCTCAAGTAATGATACTTGATAGATATGTGCTTGGTCTTCAAGTGCATTATCGGATTATTTGATATGTTTATAGCACTTGTGTTGTCACAATAGATAGTGACTAGATTGGTGATCTCCTCTTGCATACCTTCTAGTAGTTGTTTGATCCACACAATATTTGCACAATTCATAGTTGCAACAACATACTCAACCTTGACAATAGACTGTGATATACAACTTTGTTTCTTGCATAGCCATGTAAGTATTCTTTGTCCTAGAAAGAAATATCATTCACTTGTACTCTTTTTGTCATCAATGTTTCTATCCTAATCAACATCAGTGTAGAATTTCAAGTCAAAGTCTCCTCCTTTCTTGTATAGTAGGTTGAAATTCTCACTTCCATTCAGACATCTAAAAATTCTCTTCACTATAGACATATGTGTTTCCTTCAGATCATAAGAATTAAACCTTGCAATAATCCCTACTGCATGAGAAACAATAGGACTTCTATACACTACATATTGAAACTTACCAATCATGGATCAGCAGAGTGCCTCATTGACTTCTTGTGACTCACCCTCTTTAGATAACTTGTAGCCAGTGACCATCGATGTTCCAACTGATTTTGAGTCATCCATACCAAAGGTCTTTAATATCTCCTTGATATATTTTGATTGTGTAATATAGATACCATCCTTTACCTATTGAATTTTAAGTCCAAGAAAGAATTTAATCTCTCCAATCATAGACATTTCAAACTCCTTTCTTATCTCCTCAGCAAAAGATCTGCACAATGTGTCATCGCCTCCGAAGATAATGTCATGAAAAAATATCTCAACAATTAAAACTTTGTTAGTACTATCACATTTTAGATACACATTGTTGTTGTGACTAGTGCTTTGAAATATTATTTTGATTAGATATCAATGCAATCTTTTATACTATGCTCGGAGTGCTTGTTTCAAGCCATACATTTCTTTGTGCAATTTACATACCATGTCTCAATTAGTATTCTCAAAAAATCCTTCATTTTTTTCAATATATACTACCTCTTCAAGAATACCATTGAGAAATATAGACTTAACATCCATTTGATAAACTTTGAATCCCTTATAAGATGCATATGATAGTAGAATTCTTACTCCTTCTAATCTAGCAATAGGTGAAAAAGTTTCACCATAGTCAATTCCTTCTTCTTGTGCATACCCTTTGTAAGATAATCTTGCTTTATTTATGATTACATTAGCATTCTCATTCAACTTATTTATGAAAATCCACTTAGTACCGATTACATTCTTATCTTTTGGTCTCGGTACCAGAGTCCATGTATGATTGTTTTGAATTTGATCTATCTCTTCCTTCATTTCTTTCATCCAATCTTCACATTCTAATGCATCTTTTACTTTTCTTAGTTCTAATTCATATATTAAGCATGTGTTTTCTCTTACCTTGCTTCTTGTCAAAACTCCAACAATCTTGTCTCCAATGATTTTACTCGGTGAGTGGTGTCTATTCACATAATTTTCCAACACAGGCTCGGTAGCCGGTGGTATCTCTTCATTTCCATCATTTGGTGGAAGCTCTCTCTGCTCATCTTGTTCCTCAGTTTGTGCTTTTGGTAGGGTTTTAGTAATCTTAGTTTATACATAAACAAATCTTTGATAATCCTCAGGTTCCTTCTTGTTGTCTTCATCATTCTTCTCTACAAATTCATCAATCCTCACGTTTTCACTTTCTACAATTTTTTTAGTGTTCTTATTCAAACATTTGTAGGCTTTTCTAGTAGAATATCCCAAGAATATTTTTTCATCACCTTTAGAGTCAAATTTACCATCTCTTGCATCTTTAAGAATATAACACCTACATCTAAATACTTTGAAGTAACTTATATTTGGTTTGTGTCCATACCAGATCTCATTAGGTGTCTTACTAGTTCCCTTCTTCAGTTGTACTCGGTTAAGTGTATAAGTAGTAGTGTTGATTACTTCTCTCTAGAAGGTTTGATAAATTCCATTCTCAATCATCAGTATTCTAGCACAATACACAATGAATTTGTTTATCCTTTCAGCTATACCATTCTATTGTGGTGTCCTTGGTGCAGACATCTACCTCTTTATACCATATTCATTGTAGAAGAGTGTAAATTAATCGGATGTAAACTCTCTGCCTCTGTCAGATCTCAAACACTTTAGCTGTCTCCATGTCTGTTTTTCAACTCTAGCCATGTACCACTTAAACATTTGGAATGCGTTATATTTTTCTTTTAGAAACATAACCGACATCATTCAAGAATAATCATCAACAAGCAATATGAAGCATCTATCTCCATAGTAGCTTTGTATTCTTATGAGACCACATAGGTCGGTGTGTACTAACTCCAAAATACCTTGTGTAATATAAAATTTTCTTGTAAAGCTCGATTTAGGCATCTTACCTACTTGACATCCCTTACACATTATATTCTCAGGTTTTTCTAGACTTGGTAGACCTCTTACTCTATTTTTTTTACTCACTTTGATTAATTTTTCAAAGTTAATATGACATAGCCTTTTGTGCCATAGATATACATCTTCAATATTAGCAAACAAGCAACTCTTTATGGATGTACCAAGGTATAATAAGTTACCTTTAGATTGTCCTCTAGTGGAAATCAGACTTCCCTTTTGATCAAAAAATTTAACCTTCTTGTTTTGAAATTCCAGTCAGTGACCTGTATCATTCAACTGTGCCACACTCAACAAATTGTACTTCAACCCTTCAACCCAATAAACATCATCACATTTAGTATTGTTTAGCAGAATTATAGAACCTTTTCCCTTCATAGGATATGGGGCATCATTTCCAAATATAACATTTACACCATTATTCTCTTTCAAAGTAATAAACTTATCAGTATCACCCATCATATGGTGTGAGAAACTATTATCTATAATCCATGTATCATTTTTACTTACTTGTGAGATTAGGGATTTTTCTTCAATATACATTTCTTCATCATACTCATCTTTAATAGAAACATAGAAAAATTCTTCTTCATCATCATCGGTGTCATCATTAGATGATCCTCCTTTAGCAATGTAGCATGATGTCTTTCCTTTTTTCTTAAAGTCTCTGAATTTTCTAAATTTGTTCCTAGTCTTTTTTTTATCTATGTTATCTTTACTCTCATTATTGTCAGGACAATTAGAAGCTATGTGAGAAATCTTATTGCATGTAAAACACTTCAAAGGTATCTTACCTATGTACTTTATTTTACCTCTCAGTAGCCTCCTAGCCAATAAATATTTAGACTCAGCTTCATTCTTTTTATCTTCAACATATAGCTCTTCAAGTTCACTCTTACAACTATAAAATATTTCACTAGCACTACTTGCATATCCATCACTAGATCTAAAATCTCTAGACTTTCCAATAGTCAAAGATGATTTGAATTCGGATTCAATCTTAGAAGTAGCAGACAAACTATTATCAAAATCATCCAGCTCAAAAGCAATTAGCTTACCGATTGTAGCATCCAAAGTAACAACCATCTGTGGAGTGGATATCATTTCTTGAATAGAAGATACTTGGATGGCATAGATAGGTAGTAGTGTTCTAATCATCTTTCTTATAACATCTTCTTCTTCGATGGTTCCACCAACATCTCTAATAGAAATTGAAATCTCATTTAGTATTGTGTTGTATCCTGCAATATTCTCTCCTTCTTTCATTCTCATTGATTCAAACTTTCCTCTTAAGCTTTCAGCCTTAGCTTTTTGAACATGTTGATCTCCACCAAAAACTAGTGCAAGCTTATCCCACATCTATTTAGCAGTATCACAACCTTGTAAATCATTTAACTCTAGGTCGATGAGACTAGAAGATATCTCAATCATTACTTGTGTATGTTCTTATCTTTCTCTTATTTATTCAAGTGTCAAGGGACCAAACATTGGAGGTGAGTACTCAGTGTCAAGATGATTTAGTGCATAATCTCCGATGCCAGATATGTGAATCCTCATTCTGTTCTTCCATGTAGAAAAGTTATTCCTATTCAACTTTGGTTCTTACCTCTTATACATCTTTGGTTATTTAATTCAAGTACCTTCAAACTTATCTTCTCGTAGCACTATATCTGATACCAATTGTTGGTTTTCCCTACCAAATGATGGTTTACTAAGAGGGGGGGGGGGTGAATCAAAAGATATTGTAACTTAACACTTTAAAAATAAACCTCTTCTTCAACTCAGTAACTCAAATAACAACAACAACCTAAACTTGTAAACACTTCTCAAACTTGATAAACAACATACAACATAAGAAAATAACATCCACAGTTATCAAGCATCAAAGGTAACACCATATTTATCGAGGAAACCCAATTTGGCAAAAACCTCTATGGGAATTGTAAACCACAAAAAAAAATACTCTTTTGAAGTATGATTGGTTAAGATCCAATCTGGATAAAGATTACAATACACATTTTTTAGATGTGACCCTATTAGGGGATTTACCTTAGATCTGTTAAGATCTTCACCATGTTAAGAGTGGCCTGGTCAAAGGGCTTAAAAATTGATCTTAGAATGTCACCTTTTTCAAGGATTTACAAAAATAATTACCAGGTTCACTCGGTTAAGAGATTTTCTGTTACAAAGATTAGTAAGAAACAATGTACTAATTTGATCTATGATTTTGCAACTATCTTTTGCTTTATCAGACCCCTTGTGTGCTCTTTAAAACTACTGGCATCATCAACTCACTATTCTCTTCTCTAGACTGGATCTCCACCTCTTTCACTACTCTGCTCGATATCTCTTCAACTCTTCAATTTGCCAGCATCTTTGTATAAACATACATACTCAACAATATATAGGCCTCTGTTTTGGCTCTTAATCTTGTTGATTAGGTATTCCTTCAATTGTGCTTAGTCATAAGATCATCTCTTATGAACTAATTTAATGTATCTGCAACTCGGTTAGGCAGTTAACCTTTGCCTCGTAACTTGCACTTTTCTTGGAACTCAACTTTCCTTTTGCCTCTTAATCTTCATCTCATATTTTGAACTTTATTTTTCATGACCGTAGATATTGTAACAAACTTTGTCTTCATCCTTAGCATCTTCTTGATCTCCGTGCTTTCCTATTAAATGTGTTTTTATCCTTGAATTTAATCTTTGTTCAAACTCAATTCCGTGCTCGCTGACTCGGTGACTATCTTCACTCGGTGTCTGAATTTTCTCAATTACCAACCTTGCTGGGTTGTCAACTTCTCTCGGTGACTGAATTTTCTTTTATTTACTGACTAACACTTCAATTTAACAACAAAATTCTTACTGCTCAGTAATTAGGCCTATTCCCTTTACCGACTTGACCTTTCTACTTACTGACTTAACAACATCAAATGTTAAGTAAAAACAATTATACCAATAATACCTTTTCATTGTCTAATCTTTATTATCTTCCCAATTAAGTTCCTCTCCAAATGATATGGAAACTTAATATAAACCAGAAATCAATTGTTTGACATCAATGAAAAAATAGCAATTGATCTAGCCATTCTACTTGCTTGTATTCTTCTGAACTCGGTCTTCATCACTATTACCATTAGTTGGTTAACAAAGAATGACCAAAAATTCCTTCCCCCATAGTGTTAGAGAATTGTTGTAGGAAGGAGCTCAAAGTCCACATCTTGATTTAATTTTGTATCTATTTGTAGTGCTATCTTTTTGTATCAAATGTATCTGATTTTTTTCGGCTTCCAAGGCTTTATATGATGTTCTATAGACCGAATGCTCATTGTACTACAAGATGTGTGGACAATTTTTGGTTATGGACAACACTAAAATAGTATTTATTCACTGTTTTTCATCAGTTAACTACTGACTCTATTTTGATTATGGACTAAAATGATAATATGTCTTCGTTGTTGATTGTATTGTATCTGTATATTGTTTTCTTAATCGAATATAAGAAAAAGTAAAAGGCATGACACTTCTGAATAAAATTGTTTCATCCAAATTAAAAGAAATTTAGAATTTGTATTGCTCAAGGCACTTTAAGATAAATAGCCAGCAAACTGTGTAAATTGTATGTTTCAACTTAAGCTTTTTGCAAAGAAACAATTTAAAAATATATACAAAAGATGCAATAATTAGCATTATAATTCTCAAATCTTTTGAAAGGCCAACTTTATGAACGTAAGAATCCAATTTCAGAAGTCTAATAAACATATTCCATCTAAATCAATGAAAATAAAAGTAGGAAATGGACATTGAGACACCGTCTAAAAAGTAAAATTCAAAAAGTAGCCTTAAACAAATTTCAGTTCATGTAGGAAGTCATAGAAATGAAAGAATCTGAATATAGAAGCAGACAGAATATTAATTTACCCACTAAAGAAAATGGTCATAACCAATTAGCTGACAAGCATATTGAAAATCCCTATTAACAAAATGTTTATTCCATTGAAAGCCTGTGTACAAAAATAAGAGAGAGAATGCTAAAAAACTCTCCTCTATAATTAAAACCTAGTTATATATTCTGAGGCAACATTGAAATAGCCTATAAAATAATTTAACATCACAATGATTTCTTGATTTTTACAATACCATAGTCAGGAAATAAACCCATTAGAGTGATATCCCTCTCAGTCCGGTCAAAGTTAGTGACTGTAGTGTGAGATTCCTGGTCTCTCTTGCCAATCTTATAGATCTTCTTATTCATTTTAGTAAGATGATGATATCCATTCTGCCCAGCCCTGGCAACAATGAAGGAAAATATGGCTCGATGACAAGCACCAATACATGCAACCTTTCACAAACCTTTGTATGTTTTATGAGGCAACCTTGTCACACACCACTTAGTTACAAAAACTTCATACCCTTTTCCCTTTGTAACACCAATCACATCAAAATTATTGATCTAGTAGAGAGATCTCAACTTGGAAGATAATTTTCATATGCAGTTGATTCTAGAATCCTTTGACATTGTAGAGCACATCAAGAAAAATAAGTCTAAAAGTAGTATTCCTCATTTCTGTAGAAAAATTACTATTCCCCATCTTTGTAGCATAATTCTTAAGTTCAAATCTTTTCTATAAGTACTATTCAACATTTGTGTAGTGTAAATGTAGCTTAACATGGTAGAGAGACCTGGATATGACATGATGAACAACATCTACATTAGGGAGAGTGAAAATAGAAAACTAAGTTGTAAAAGCAAACTACCTTGTTCCTCCAAGGACAAGAAGCTCTTCTTTGTCCTGTTGATGCTTGTACTGATTCCCTTGGATGCTCACACTGCCCTTGTGTTCAGAAGTATTGATGTTAAGATTGAAGACATTGATCTGTTTTTATAGATTTATTCTTCATTTGAGGATTAGTAGTGCTTTGACATTGTAAGGTTTGAAATATGGATTACAAAAAATATATAATCATTGATAAAGATCCTAACTTTATTAGATACAACAACAAAGCCCAAATTATAACATATAACTTGATTCAAAAATAAATTTTAGATCATACAATACAAAAAATACCTCTGCATCTGCATCTGGCATGTTCATCTTCCACATTATTGAGCTTTTAACTTGATTAGAAACAAAGTTCCTTCTCTTCAAATCTATTGAGGAGATGTCCAATAGGAAATTTAATCATCAAGTATTTACAAGAATGAGAATATAATTTACCCTGCTTGAAAGATCCATTGACAAAAAGCTACGCATGCCTGTAATTAATCCCTTCTCATTTATTTTGGTATCAATCTCAGCTGATATAGATTTCAAATGCAAGTTTTCCTTTCTCCCATTTCTCCCTCTCCTTACGATGCTTACGCATCATTGCAGCTTCTGCCTTGGCAGATGCTTTCTGCATCTTCTCTTCCTAAGTAGAAAGAAGTCAATAAATTCAGACAACATAGTATACATGCATTGATAAGCCAGTTGTACTTTAAAATTGAGAGACAATATATGCATATAAAAGAACTTGCCTCCTTTTTTAGTCTCTTTTCTTCCTTATTTTTTTGTTTCCCCTCTTCCTGTTCTTGCATTTGTCTAGCATTCTCTTCTTGATATGGTTTCCTCTATTCTTTCCTTTCATTTCTAGTGGCTCCACTTTTTTTAACCCTGCCTTTGATTACCACATACAATTGGAGCCAGATCTGTCTTATCTTGATACATATGTTCCTGCTAGCCCAAATAATTTAGTCAAGATTGTATACATTCTATGATTATTCAATGTTTGTTGATTGTCCTAAACTTGTGTATATGTCATCTATGGTAAAAACTTCTACCATCAAACTAGTGTAAAATAGAAGTTTGATGAAAATGAAATAATAGAACTGGAAGTTCATATACACTTGTTAGAAAAAAAAGGCAAAATATCTGAAGTAGAAATAGGAGGAGAATCACATACCTCTAATATGAGGTTTGTTGTGTATACATTCGTTGGCTTCCTTCTCTTAATATGCATATGTTGTTCTACAACCCCTCTTATGCTATAATGCGGAAATACATTGTTGTTGCCTATTTTTGCATTACCTATAGTATAGTTTATGTGCTCATTATATAAGTATTGAGCTATTAAGTGAATCTGATAATGATTCTTCTTCAAATCTATCCTGGATAATGCACACCTTATTCATCATGTCACTACTCGACTCAAATCACTTTTAAAAAATCTCAATTGGCTCCATATCTCCTATATTGCTAGAAACATCTGGCATATAAAAGTGATTGTTTCCCATAGTCACATTGAAGGCTACTACAAAAGCATTCCCCAGTTTTCTTACCTCTAAATTTATTTCTAATGACTTTGTTGTTGACCCTTTTTCATCCTTATTATGGTTAAGAAAAATTGAACCAGAACTCTCTATGGATTTACTTATATTTTCCACTTTATATAAGTCAATCTCATCTGTAAAATCATGGGAAGAAAATTCACAAGAAACTTCAAATGCATTTTTGTTAAGGGAAATATCAACAAATTCCATTTCAAGTGTCACTGCTTCGTCTCCCTAAAATTTTTCTCCAAAACTTAGGGCCTCATCCTCTTCTTCACAATTCAACCTCTTATCTAAAAATCAAACAACATTTTACCTGGAGAGGCCTATATCTTTTATTTTTTCTAGTGAACCAGACCCACAAACATCAAATTTACGTTTTTCCTTTTTGGTTGCCCCACTAATGCACCCATCAGACTCATTGTCTGAATCCAAGAAAATCGGCTCCACCTTATAACATAAATAATACAAACAAAGGAATGAGATTGAATCCAAATTTATTTATCTGCAAGACATGGAAAAGAAACATTCATTTTGTTTCAATTAATTGGAAACAAAACAAACATATATAAAAATTTAGACATCAAAATTTTTGCAGTGGACCATTTATAATTTTTTTTACTTGCAATTCTAGTACTAAGCAAGGCATCATGTTTAGATTTCTCTTCTTTGGTTGAACCAATAAGAAACCCATTTGACTCATTGTCCAAGTCCAATAAAATGACATCAGCTCCACCTTGTAACATAAATAATAAAAATAAGGAAACCAAGCAAAAGTTCAACCCTAAAGTATATAATTTTTATTTTTTCTTTTAATTGACAAATGTTTAAAGTGTCTATGTGTTATGTAAGAGACCTCAAAAAATTCATTACCAAAATGTCAATCTATTAAATACATCTTTAAAACAACTATTCGGATTGCAGAGGGATCAAGCTTACTGTCTGCATTAACCCTGGAGCTTGGTGGGGTTGGTTGGACATACAAGGTTATAAAACCTGGTTGTTGATTGGGGATAATGTAGTTCCTAATGTTAGGACTAGGTTTTGGTTTGCCTACTCTATTGTAAGGTAAAAGAAAATATACATTTCTATTTGTTCATTTCCATTGTTTTTTTAATGAAGGGTTAAAATATTTTCCCAAAAAGGCCACATCGGAAAAAAATTGCATCTTAAGTTATACCGTTTTCTTATCTATTTATGGAATACCTCAACCAGTAAGCATTAATTAACAAAACAATAACTGATCAGTTTAATCCCATTACATTTACTCTAGAATTTCTATATCATGCCATTATGATATAGATTTCAATGCACATAATTTATGACTCCATAGAGTATGGTTAACAATGTGTTTCCTACAGTCATTTATTATTGACAGTTCCCATATCTGGATAATTATTGTCAAATTTTATCTCCTTCAATTGATAATTATCGCTCTTTGACATGTGTGTAGAAATTGGGAACTAATTCACAGAGGAGTTGTTGTCAGTTTTAGGTACACAACATTCTTTCTCTATTAGAAAAAATTGAGTTATTACCCACTTTAGTTTATGGAAATTGATTTCTTCACTAGTAGATTTTTTTTTCATATTTTAGTTGTCACAAACATCAATGAAAATGAAGTTTCTATAAATATTTTAAACACAATACCATTTATTTTCTTATATCTTAAACTATGTTGATTCAATTATTTAATCATTTTTTTGTGGTTGTCATTGGCGCATTAAGTATTTATATCAAACTAAACACAATCAGTTGTTAAATTGGAGTGCACAATTAATATTAATACATAGAGAACTATACATGCGAGATAAAACTGAAGTTGTACTGTTAAATTGGTGCACTCTTCATTTCATGTTGACAAAATGAAAAGAAAAACTGAGACAGCTAAACCATTGCGTACAATGGTAAATGTGGACAACTATGAATCAATGTCTAAAAATGTACAAGGTACAATCAAAACTATACTACAAAATAATAACTTGTTCAGAATAATCCATTTTGTATTCACTGTAGGGGATTATCTTTTTTACTCTCTCCAACTATTTCTACATACGTGCTACACTTCTCTACAACTATGCAAGGGATCCATTAACCATTACATACAATCCCTAGCAAGAAATGATCCTGAAGCTTTATTTTCACATACATATGAACTAAATCCTGAGACTTTATACAAATTGCATGGAGTTACAAATATTAATACGTATCTTTGATGTACGACATTGTCTGCAGCTCCAAGAATAGACAATCAAGAAAATGGCCTTTGGGGAACATATTTTGTATCAAATGGTTGGCAAAATGGCTAAAGATTGAAACATTTATTTGGTCTTTGACAAGAAAAAGAAAGTACTTACATTTAAATAAAAAATTTCAATCCTACACATATTCTATCTTATTCCATGATGAAAATCCTCTTCATGGACATTTTGAACCATTAGTGTCAAAAAAGCGAGTACATTTTAACCTATACTTGCCTTGTCTAAACACTCAAAACCAAATTGCACTTCAACAAATAGTTCACAAAAAATATAGTTTGAAAGATGCAATGACCAATTTCTGTCAAAAAGCATTATCAGTATCCAAATGTGGTGATAGCCTTTTTCATAGTATTTATATTTTTATAAAAAATGAATACGATGTTCAATGTTTGTGACAGTACATGGCTCAGTCTTTCTGGAATGCAATTTTATGTAAAGACAAAGTAGTGTTGGCTTCCCTTCAAACATGTCTCAAAATTTATTTAATTATTTATTGCGGTGTAATGAGTTGGGAAACATTTATTGCCAAAGTAGACAAACCATATAAAAAGAAGAATAGAAGGCCATGAACTTTGTTTCCAATGGCTATCTTATATTTTGGAAATAAGTATAGAACTATGGATAAAAAACAATGACATGATTATAACAGAATATTGCAATTGTGAAAGACCAACAAAGGTGTACATAATCATGTGTTGCAAAGTCAATGACATACATACATATTACAAACCATTTGGAGTGGACATTATAAAGTCACCTGATGTTAATATTAAACAATCACAAATAATATCAAATTTGAAGCCTACCAAAAATGAAAATTTGCACAGAATAAAGCAGTCCATCTGCAATAATAATGGTAATCTTAAACAGTCACGAACAATACGAAATTCAAAGCTGAAAAAGAAGAAATTTGAGCAGAAAAAGCAGTCAATCTGAAACAATCAAGATGTGCAATTTGGCAATCCTTCACAACCCACAACTTGCATTGAAAAATTGGCAGAGAATCTCTTTGCAAAATAAAAGAAAAAATGCGCAAAGAAATCACAACTCATGAAAAGTACAAACCAAGAAAAAGAAAGAAGTCAACAATTGAAATGTACATGACAAAAATTCAAGACATGCCTAAACATGCATGTGCAATTTTTCAACAACTACATTTTAAAATGAGCACAACAAGTTTTACTAAAAAAGTGAAGGACACACAAATTTCTATTGTCAAAAAAATAAGAATCACTTGAAAATAAGAAATGCATTTGCAACAATAGAAAACCACGATATGGATATCCAGAACAAATCATAACAAACAAGCCATTAAAATACACAGGTACGCTGACACAACTTGAAGAAAAAATAGTGTCCCTTTGAATTGCATTTGCACAAATATGGTAGCTAGGGCACAAGAGATCTCAAATTGGACTGATTGGAAGTATTATCAATGTGCCAACAAGCATGAACATTATAAAAATAGTGTTTCCATGATCGTCCAATGAGACTTCCACGGTTTCTATCACACTAAAAAGATGATTGCAATATGTGAATGCATACCAAAAAGGAAGATTCCATCCAAACAACATTATGAATTTTCTAAAGGAGTTATGCAAAAGAAAGCTATACAAAATGCAAAATGTTAAAATCAACAAAAAAATGGCATAAACAATTGCACCCTGTATAAGAAAACATGCTAAGTTGTACCCCTTCATGTAGTAATAGTGACAATGACACAGCCAGTGCCATGGAACTCAAAACAGACACATTGATACATGGATTTACATAAGCAAGAACTATCCATGCTATACAAGACAAAATCATTCAAATCACACCAGCTGAAGGAAAACAACCTCTCGTTATTTTTCAAGATAAATGTGCAGAAGAGATGAACTTTCCAACATTATTTTATGGAAAACAAAGGGATGAGGAAATAAAAAAATAATTTTCTTACCAAAAAATTGCACAATGGGAGTTCAAAAATTCAAACCAAGCTTTTTCTTATCATACAACCAACTTATTTTTCAAAACTGTCAAAATACTTATTAGCCAGGTCTTCTCTACCATATGGGTGCAAATACATAAAGAAAAACTAAAAGGTAGAAAACTATTGGTGAAATATGTTAAACACAAACTGAACCTCAAAAAAATATTGCAATCATATATTGGATACACAGTGTTGGTTACTTTTTATGTTGCAACAAAACACAACAACCTCGTCTTCTTCTGACTAGTTTTATAGAGAAGCCAACTCCAAATATTAATCCATTTAAGAAAAGGACCAACTAACAAGCACTCTTACAATACTTCTACTCTTTAGGTTCTTCTATACCAAGGGGGGCATACCCTATAATACCTTGAGACATTTCTATATGGTATTCATCTAAGCATTAATCTCACACAAACTCAACATAACCGAGAGATACTAGATAATTGGCTAATTATCCATTGAACAACAACCATGAAATGGAGCATGAGATAGAAACTCACAACAAACTTATACAAATAGAGAATTAATGGATTTATGTTTGTTTATATAGAAACCACAGCCAATATGCAACCAAATGTGCAATAACAAAGAACTTATTAATTTTAGATCAATGCCTTATCCATTGGGTTACTCTCTAACTCAAATACAATATACCGAAATAAATATTCATCAAAGATTCTAGGACATAAACAAAAATATCCCAAAACCATACTACTCATAGAATCCTAGCATATGTTAGATGAATCTATGTATTAATGAAAGAATCATTTAATATGATCCTTGATCAACACTCTCAAATAAGTACATAAACACAGAGAAATTCTATACTAATGAATTAGAAAACTCATAAATCACAAGACAAGATGACACAAGAGAGATTGAAATTTGGATCTTTGTATTAAGTTTAAAGAATCACAATCCAATATACAAGATGTACTCAGAGATAACCTCTTCAATAATCTACAAGAGATCTTTCAACTTTATTTCTAATTATCACACCTATCTAGTACAAACTTTTGCTATATTTCCCTGACTAAAACCTTGCAAAAATGTTTACAATACAAATTTTCCAGCCCCTTCCAATGACCTTGGGAATCCTTTTATAGAATAGGATTGCAACAAGCTACGGATCAATTGGAATGAGGACAAAAAAAATGACTCAAGAACAAGACAAAATAGAAAGTGAAGTGATAACCACTTTTGTTACAATATATTCAAAATATTTTTTCTTATGACTACCTGGGTACTTGTAACTTCTTTAAGGTTGTTCGGTAGCTTCCATCTGAAATCTATTTTCCTTGATCTTTTTGATGTAGGATCTTTTACCTTTGTCTATCTTATTCACTAATCAGGAAGCACTGCCACTTGTTGTCTTTTACACACAACCACCTTCTCCTTCATCAACTACACTATATTTGTCCTTCCATGATGTATACACCTCATCTCTTGGCCAAGCGACGTTGATGACTTCATCCTTTTCATTGTTGATTTCACTCCAACTGAAACTAGCTTTCTCAATTTCATCTTTTCAAAATTCAAAGAATGACTTGGCTTTATTAATGATTTCAACAGTTTGGACAAACAAAAGTGTGCTTTCCAAAGTAATAACACTATTATTCCTTGTTGCCAAAGCCTCATTCATTTGTCTCATCCATAATGGTTCAGTTTTTATTGCACCATTCTTCTTGAACAAGTTAGGAAACATCATAATGATCCTTCAAATATTCTTTCCTCAAATTTTATACCTTTCTCAAAATGATGCTCCTCTTGATGTCCAAGTCCATTAGTAATTTGAAACATTTATAAGTGCTAGTCAATATGAAATCAACATTATTTTCTTCTTTAGATGTAGAATAGAAGAATTTCAATTATTCCCTCTTTCCCTTCCATATATCCATTATTGGATCCCACTTATCCTTATCTGCATTAAATTTATTCAATATGCTGACAATCTTCTTTCCTTGTAAATAAATGGCAGCAAGACTTAAATCTTGAGTGCATTGCATGAAAGTGGCATGTATTTTATCAACATATATTTATTGTATCCATGCCTTTGCTTCTTTGAATATTTCATAGTCTTCATCCCACTTTTTTCTTGACTATTCCAATTTAGTCCTTTAAGCAAATAGCCTTTCCCTTTCTAATTCAAGGTCTGCCTGTGTAGTGGGACTTGATGGCATGGGGGAAGGGGGATAGGTTATAATTGGACTTGATGATGAGGGATATTTGTTTACCTTCAAGGATAGCAATCTTTTTATCCTTTTCAACAGATTTTATCACCTCATCATTATAAGCCTTCATAACTATCTCACATTTTTCTCTCAGGCTTTTGATCTCTTCTTCTTGTTTCTCAGCTACTTTCATGCCAAATTTTGCTAATTCCAAAGTAAGGCTAGCTGCTTCTATCCCTGAGGTGTCTGTTACTCTTCTTACCATTAAGTTTAAAGATGCAAGAGATCTTTCAAATTTATTTCTAATTATCACACCTATCTAGTACAAACTTCTACTATATTTCCCTAACTGAAACGTTGCAAGAATGTTTACAATACAAATTTTCCAGCCCCTTCCAAGGATCTTGGGAATCCTTTTATAGAATAGGATTGCAATAAGCTACGGATCAATTGGAATGAGGACAAAACAAATGACTCTAGAAAAAGACAAAATACCAAGTTAAGTGATAACCACTTTTGTTACAATATATTCAAAACATTTTGTCTTCTGACTGCCTGGGTACTTGTAACCGCTTTAAGGTTGTTCAGTAGCTGCCATCTGGAATCTATTGTCCTTGATCTTGTTGATGTAGGATCTTTTACCTTTGTCTTTCTTATTCACTAATCATTAAGTACTGCCACCTACTGTCTTTTAGACACTGCTACCTTCTCCTTGATCAACTGCATTAAATTTATCCTTCAATGACGTATACACCTAATCACTTGGCCAAGAAAAGTTGATGACTTCATCCTTCTTGCTACTGATTTCACTCCAACTGACACTGGCTTTCTCAATTTCATCTTTCCAAAATTCAAAGAATGACTTGGCTTTATTTATGATTTCAATAGTTTGGACAAACAGAAGTGTGCTTTCCAAAGTAATAATACTGTTGGTCCTTATTGCCAAAGCTTCATTCATTTGTCTCATCCATAATGGTTCAGTTTTTATTGCACCATTCTTTTTGAACAAGTTAGGAAATATATCGTAACGATCCTTTGAATATTCTTTCCTCAAAATTTGTACCTTTCTCAAAATGATGCTCCTCTTGATGTCCAAGTCCATTAGTAATTTGAAACATTTGTAAGTGCCAGTGAATATTATATCAATATTATTTTCTTCTTTAGATGTAGAATAGAAGAATATCAATTATACCCTCTTTCCCTTCCATCTATCCATTATTGGATCCCACTTATCCTTATCTGCATTAAATTCATCCAAGATGTTGACAATCTTCTTTCCTTGTAAATAGATGGCAAGAAGACTTAAATCGTGAGTGCATTGCATGCAAGTGGCATGTATTTTATCAGCATATCTTTTTTGTATCCATGCCTTTGCTTCTTTGAAAATTGTACAATCTTCATCCCACTTTTTCCTTGACTATTTCAATTTAGTCCTCCCAGCAATTAGCCTTTCCCTTTCTAATTAAAGGTCTACCTATGTAGTGGGAGTTGATGGCATGGGAGAAGGGGGATAAGTTCTAATTGAACTTGAAGATGAGGGCTGGTGAGGATCCTGTAATCATTCTTTGAGGAACAAACTGAGTTGTTTGTTTACCTTCAAGGATAGCAATCTTTTTATCCTTCTCAATAGATTTTATCACCTCATCATTATAATCCTTCATGACTATCTCACATTTTTCTCTTAGGCTTTTGATTTCTTCTTCCCGTCTCTTAGCTACTTTCATGCCAAATTTTTCTGATTCCAGAGTAAAGCTAGTTGCTTCTACCCCTGAGGTGTCTATTACTCTTCTTACCATGAGGCTACCTGCATGTTTGACATGATCATCTCTACTAGATACCTTATGGCTCTTCTTTTTTATTTGCCACATAACAATGGCTGCATGATCTTCACTAAATTTTACTCCCTTCGATGCTTGTTTTTCTTCTGCCTCAGTAGCATGGACACTCTTGCTCTCCTTTCTCATAGAATCAAAAACAATAGCATCTGCAAGATCCCATTCTGGAAGTATTAATACTCCTTCCTTTTTGACCAATTCTCTTCCTTCTTCAGGAGTTATCTTTTCAAATCTAGATATCATTTCTTGTTTTATTTATCTCTCAATTTCCTATTTACTCCTTGTAGGTTATTACTCACGCTTTTGTTGGCACTTCTCTTTGAACTTGTTGATGGGGATTCTCCATAAGAATTGCAAAAATGCTCTGGCTTTAGCAAAACTATCATCAAAAATAAACTTGTCACTAGCCTATTGTGTCAAGGGGTCCAATTCCTTCCCAACATATTCTGCAACTTTCAGATCTAATGCAACATGTTTTGGAGCTTCAAGAATTCCTTCTTGTAGCTCTTGGGCAGTGATATATATTTGTCCAGTACTTCCCATTTGTAACAATTGTTATGCTACAACATGCTCATCTATATGCATCAAATATTGGGAAGGAGAGTAGATATTTTCAAGTTGATGTTGTTGTTGTTGTTTTTCTCCTTCTACCCTTTGCCTTTTTGGGGATGGCAATGATTGAGTGCTTGAACCTAGTGGCCTTTTCCCTTTTGGATCGAGGGTCTTTTTAGCTTTTAGTAGGAATGTACTATACCCTCTCCTTTGGTATACCACATACTTTCTTAGTGGGACATTCCTAATAGGAACTATCCTGCTCAAAATTACTTTGGCCCTCTCTGGCTCTATTTGTATAATGATAGCCCTTTTTTGGTTCAATGCCTGCATGTTGTCTTCAAACATCTCCATTAAAGAATCCATCTTTTTTATCCCATGGCTGCAAATCTTTCAAGGGGTCATACAACTTATCGAAGTGCTACACAAAATCTAGGATTTTCTTATATGCTAGCCATTTTTACTTTTTGATCTCTTTCTCTATCAGATCAAATTCATTTCTAATAACATCTTTAGGAAATTTGAATTGATGGTTCAACACTAAACAATTTGTCTTCTCCCTGAACATATCTTTGATAAATGCTTCTGGATCAACACATCTTGATATTGTTGTATTCAAATGATAAGGGGCCAAATATGTTTGCATTTGTTTCCATCCTCCCTTTGTGATAATGAATTTATGGGTAGCTATGATTGTGGGAAAAATGGTTCCTTTCCCTCTTCTTGTTAGTGCTTCTTCATGCAGGCCTCCAATCTACTATATTATTTTTTCTAATCCTATCATAACAAACACTCTATAAGGTAATATATTAGGGACTCCTCTAAAGCCATAAACTTTGAATACTGTTGATACTGGATAAAGAATAACATCTCCCCAATTGTGTACTATATTTAGTTCTTGATTATATTCCTTTGGCCTCAAAAGTTCTAAAAGTGTCACAGGAATTCTAGGATCATCAGACAGCAATAATGTCCTAAGTTTAGAAGAAAAACATCTATCAAATGTGATATAACTTTCTTCTTTGTTATGCCAAGACATATCTGCATTCCATAATTGTACTGGCATATCCTCATCATCCTTGACTCTCATCAAGTTCATCTCATTTTCAAAGTAATCTACCCCTTTAAACAAAAACATGTGCATCAACAGGGAGTACCATGCAAAAGGTTTGGTCACTTTTTTATTCTTGATGTCTATCAAACCCTCATGTTTAGATCTGTGATGTATGGAGAAAAATAAAAAATTATTGCTAAATGAGGATGCAAAATTTGTACCATCATGAACATATAATGGATGGGCATTTCCTTTTCTTTATCATCCCCACAAATTTGACATAAAGTACTATATACTCCTCCAGCTTTTGGAGTAAAGTAATCGAGTTTAAAAGTTTCTTTGGTATTTGGCCCTACCATAATAAAATCCCCAACTTTGTTAAAAAATTCCTTTAAGGGTTCACTTCTTAAATAATTCTTTTGGGCTTGATATACCTCTGTAAACTCATTGAAATCAATCTTATCCATAGGGGTATCATCATCACTCAACCTAAAAAATTCTCTAATTTCTTCTGCAGTTACACTAACCATAATGTGTCCATTCTTGTCCTTGACCACTCTAGCTATGTTTTCATACTTGTCCGGGATCTTCATAAGCATATCTATGTCCATGAAAACTCCAGGAACCACTAATTTTCCTACATCAAAATGCCATACATTAATATTTTGGGCATAGGCATTTCTCTAGTTGAAAAATACCTTAAACAGAGCTAGACTAGTCATACCTATACTTGCATCTCTAGCCCATTGGCCCAAATCACATAGACCTTCACCAAATTTCAAATGTGGGCTCTTGGGAACTATTTCCTTATTTTTGTTGAATCATTAGTTGACCTAGTCAATTGTTGTATCAAGTCATAACATACATTCCTTTCCTTATAGTCTACTTTACCCTTAAACTCTCTCCTAGGAGGCATCTTGAATTTAGGGTTTTATAAGTCTAATAATTTAACGATTTTGAGAATAGAATCCTGTTATTACAAACCCTAATATTTCTTCAAATTTATCAGAACTTAGAAACACTTGTATCATAAAATTACCCATTCTGTAGATGAATTGAAAATCTAAATGCGACTACTACAACTTTGCTCCGCTCCACAATTTTGATAATTGTGCCAAAAAAGACTTGAATGATCGATCAAATAACAATCCCATCACTTCTGAGCATTAAATTTTCACTGCGGAGAAACACACGTTCACCATTAATTCATCTAAGTTTGAAATCTTGTGGCTAATGGTTCACAACAATTACTTTAGCACTTTGAAACATAACCGTCGATCTTGACAACTTTCCTTTAAATCGCATGAAACACAACAAGTCTTTCATAATGTTCATCTCTTTAGACACGTGTCACAATGGCACATTCCATCAAATATTATGTTTCAGATAGTTTTGATCTAAGGCTTTATGCCCACCATTAGATATTTATGTATTTGCTTGCACTTTACTTTACTTTACATTGCCAGAGGATCCCATCATTTTGGACACGTGTCACCATGGTGTGTTCCCTTGAAGGTTATATATCTATCACTTTATGCTCAAGGCTTAGCACCATCCATCCAATCTTCATGATATTTACTGCCTTTATCCAACTTTATTACCCAAAACTTTGATCCTGTGCATTGCCTCAATGGTTAAATCCACATTACTTTTGATTAGAGGCTTTACACTAGCCGTTGGATCTTCATTAACCTATCTTATCTTTAATCAACCAGTTTTCTACTAACCGCGGTCTTCAACTTGCTTAGTGGGAAACACATCACCATGGCACGTTCCCTTAATACTTAACATCCTTTCGTATTTTATTTGAGGTTTCGTGCCAGCCGTTAGATCTTTTTGAAGATGTCATTGAATTATTTGATCCTTTATTACAATGTTGGGCCATTGCTTGCCAGGTGTCGCAATGGTGCTTCCCTTAATGGTTATTTCACTATCATCTTTATTTTAAGGCTTTGCGACCACTGTTGGATCAAATCTGACTTGTTTTCTATTTAACCTTAACTTTACGACCATGCTTGGACCCACTTGGACACGCGTCATTACCATGTGAAGCCTTAAAGGTTAACTTCCTACATCTTTCATCCTAAGGGAATGCACGGGTTGTTAGATCAAAAGGATCTAGGATGATCTTAAGACTTGTATTTCAACTATAGTTGGTCCTGCCAGATACACTTGGCTTCATGGCATAATTCCTTAAACCATATATTTCAATCATCTTCATCTGAAGGGAATGAAGGAACCATTGGATTAAAAGGAACTTGCCCGAAATATTATTTAAAAAGAATAAAATATTTACAGGCTCTCAAACTTAGGAAAAATTAAAATGCTAGAGACTTAGAAACTATTGAACATGACCCTGCTTAATAAACACATGGTAGACACATAACTTAAGTGATGAAAAAGGTAATGTAAAAATAGAAACCGCTCCAACACTTAGGGTTTTAAAACAATATTTACACTTGAAGACTTTAAACAAGGGTTTCAAAATTTACACATGACCTCTTTGAAGCTTGCAGACCAAGAACTCACTTGCTTGGAATTTTTTTTGAAATAAACCTAACACACAGACTTCAAGAAAATAATAAATTAGCCAAACTATTTGTAGCATCTGAAGAAAAATGTTTTTGCAATAATACGACAGCTGGGACCGCTAACATTCTTTGCGACATTCACTAGTGTGGAACAAAACTTGGAGCCATTGAAAAAAATATTAAAATAATTGTACATTTCGCACCTAACCAGATCAAAATGAAACAAACAAGAATAAATTGACAATGTTGACATCTCATCTTTGATAAGAAATGACACTATCACATGTACTAGGTACTGACGAACTACAAATGATTGTATGTTGGAATTCATTTTGTTGATAGTTAACCGAGTTACAAATATGATGATAAACATTATCAGTTAATGTATTGTCATTGTTGTCAACTTATTTGAGTATAATTATGGTAACAAACATCTAGTATAGATTGAATATCTAGAACAAACAAAGTTTATGTGGTCGGTAAATGAAGAGTTTTGTATACACTGAGAGACAGTGAACACCGAGTAAAACATAGTGTATACCAATCACAATAATAACCGAGCTAGGGATCGCCGACACAACACGGTATTGACCTTGAAATTAAATCAAACCGAGTCCTACTAGAATGATGAGATGGAAGTTGATGATTCTGAGGTAAATGATAATATTTTTTATGAAGATCAAACAATTATGAAAATTCAAGAAATATCAGACGACGAAGATTGAAACGTATTTTTAACACAACTGCCGAGGAAGGTTTAAGCAGAAAAACCAACGATGGAGATTAAGAGGAAAAATATAAAGGATGGAAATTAAATGAGTTATGATGTCTATATAAGAGACAAGAGATTCATTTTGAATCACACTTGATGTGCGCACATGTAAATTTTATGCATGACTGATCAAACTGGTTAAAGACAAAACCGATCATTTTCTACAAACATTACTGAGTAACAAAGGAAAGAGCATTACCGAGCAGAATAGAGTATGAAGAATTAGATGAACTGAAGTGAACAAATTTATCAGAGGTATTATGTACTTAGCATAGATCTGAAAATCTGTAAACAAAGTTGTATTTGAATCAGAATATTACTATATTAGTTTAACCATTGTTACAGATAAATCTCTTAACTGAGTAGGACATGAAAGTATGTATTATGACATTCTAATGAATGTTGAGTGTTTTCTTGTTGACCCATAGTGAATGATTGGTCAAGAGAGAAGTGTTATTTTTAAATCCTCTAACCAAGTCACATTTAATAGTGTGCATTGTAACCTTTAATAGGGTTGGCTCTTAACTGAGCTCACTTCAGAAGAGTGAAATATTTTGGGTTACCAGTCCCACGTAGTTTTTCCTTTAGCAAGGTTTCCATGTTAAAAATCTGTGTCAATGTGTATGATTGTTGGGGATTGTTATTTTTATTTACACATTACTTTGTCTACATTGATTGGCAATCACAGTATTAATTTACTACTATTCGGTAAAAAAATAGACGTTAAATAGTATACATTTCACCGAGTTGATTTATATGTTTGAAAATGTTGTTATATACATATGGAATAATTTGGGACTGTATGATAATTGAGAACCAGTTGATTCACCCCTCCTCTAATTTATTCTAACAATTGGTATCAGAGCATAGAGTTCTTAGAGGGAAATTTTTAAAGGACTTAAGCAAAAGATCAAGATGTATAAGAGAGATGCACCAAAGCTGAACAAGGAGAAATTCTTGACATGGAAAAGCATAATGAGACTATACCTATCAGGGATTGGAGATGGCATTGCAATATGCCTAGATTCTGAATTCATCCTACCAACTAGACCCTTGACTATTAATCATATGAAAGAGAAACATGAACACAACATTATAATGGTAGAGATTTCTTCTTCTCTTACTAATGCTGAATTTGAAGATATCAAGACATGTATATCAGCCAAGCACATGTGGGACAAACTTACACTATTTTATGGAGGAGATGCAAATGTACTGAGAGACAAAGTTGAAAGTCTTCGATGAAAATTTGATGACATGAGAATGAAAGAAAGAGAAAACATAACACAATACAATAAGCAACTCAAGGAAGTTGTAAATTCTATTCATGGAGCAGGTGGAACTATTGATGAAGAGATTATTGTGAGTAAGATTCTTAGAACTTTATTTCCTATTTATTCTATAAGATTATCTGCAATACATGAAATGAGAGAAGCACCTATAAATAATAAAACTGTTAATAGTCTTGTTGGAAGACTGATTTCTTTTGAGTTGAATAACTTTGACAACAATATTGTACCTACTATGGAATCTTCATTTATGTCCTCTTTGAAAATTAGTAAATTTGGTACCAAACACATGATTAGAAATAACAATGACAGTGATAGTGATGATAACGAGCTTGATGAACTTGAAGCATTAATGGTTAGAAGATTGCACAAAGGAAAAATAAGATATAAAGGTAAACTACCTTTGATATGCTTTAATTGTAAAGAAATTGGACATTTTTCTGCCTGATGCCCTAACAAAAAGAATGATAAAAGAAATGAAAGATCTAATGACAAAAAAGATGACTGAGAATACAAAAGCAACCAAAAGTATGAAAGAAGGAATAATCGAGATTACAAAGACAAAGACAAGAAGGCTTGTTACAATTTTGAAGATAAAGGTAATGATACTGGTTCTGACACTGATGAAGATATTGAGACAATATTTGTAGCTTTGAAAGAAGATTCAAAAGAAGATGAGAGGTATGTTGAAACAACACTTATTTATAAAGTTAGTAAACATGACATTTGGGTTATTGATAGTGGTTGTACACATCACATGATTGGAGATAAAGGAAAATTTGAATTTCTTGAACATTATGATATTGGATCTGTTAGAATGGGAAATGATACACCTTGTCAAGTAAAAGGAAAAAGGAAATATATTGCTAAACAATCAAATAAAGTGTGAGAATGCATATTGGGTGAAAGGAATTAATTATTATCTATTGAGTGTTTCACAGTTGAATAACACAGGACACCAAGTTGCTTTTGAGAACAAAAAAGCTAGAATATATGATGAAACTGGAAAATTGATCAACACTGGTGAACAATCAAAAGGTAATCTATCCTATCTTGACATTGTTGAAACTACTTTCTTATTGGCTAAGAATGAAGATGTATGGTTATGGCATAAAATTATTTGTCATGTAAATTTTGACAACATGGTTAAGATTAGTAAGAAAAGAAAAGTTAGAGGCTTACCAAGCTTATCTAAACCAAACCATGTAATGTGCAAGAATTGTCAGATGGAAAAAATGTCAAAATCTAGTTTTAAGAGAAAGAATTTTTCATCTAGTGATATTTTACAGTTAGTTCATACAGACGTATGTGGACCAATGAGAACACAGAGTTATTATGGGGAAAAATACTTTATTTTATTTTTTGATGACTACTCTAGAATGATGACTGTTATGTTCCTAAAAGAAAAATCTAAAGCATTTAAGATGTTCAAATGGTATAAAGCTAAAGTGGAAAAATAAAATGGTAGAGAACTGAAGTGTTTGAGATTTGATAGAGGAGGTGAATTTATTTCTGATGAGTTCACTAAATTTTGTAATGAGTATGGAATCAAAAGACAGGTTTCTGCACCAAGGACACCACAACATAATGGAATTGCTGAAAGGAGAAATAGATTAATTATGAATTGTGCTAGAACACTGATGATTGAAAAGAATGTTGAAAAATATACTGGAGATAAGTTGTAAGTATTGTTGCATACATAGTGAACCGAGTACAACTGAAGAAAGATACAAACAAGACACCTTATGAGCTATGGTATGGTTATACACCTAATGTGAGTTATTTTAGAATATTTGGAAGTCGTTGTTATATTCTAAAAGATTATCAAAATGGTAAATTTGATTCAAAAAGTGATGAAGGAATATCTCTTGGACATTCTACTAAATTTAAAGCTTATAAATGTTTGAACAAGACTTCTAACAAAATAATTGAAAGTGCAAATGTGAAATTTGATGAATTTTCTGAGAAGAATGATGAGGACAACATGAAAGAACCTGAATATTATAGTAGATTTGTCTACATGGAGGAACCTGACACTATGCCTGCATAAATACCTAACATTATTGTGCAATAGGGTAATGTTACCAAGCAACAAGAAGCACAGGCTGAGAATCAGAAAAAATGAGACAATTGAAGATCATGATTAAGAACACAATGAACCTACTAGAGATCACAATGAAGAGAAAAGAATTAAACCTATACTTGCAAAATATGTGAGGAGACATCATCCACAAAATCAGATTATTGGAGATAAAAGAGCTGGCATGATAACCCGAAGTAATTTGAAATACAAAACATGTTAAATTTGTGAATTTGAGCCTAAGAATGTTAGAGATGCACTTGAAAATGAAGAATGGATTAATGCAATGAATGAAGAATTGAGCAGATACAAAAAAACAAAAGATGGACATTAGTACCTAGACTGAGTGATAAGAATGTCATTGACACCAAATGGATATTTAGAAACAAATTGAATGAGAATGGAGATGTAATAGAAATAAAGCAAGACTAGTATGCAAAGGGTATGCACAAGAAGAAGGTATTGATTATGGAGAAACTTTTGCACCCGTTGCTAGAATTGAAGGAGTTAGAATATTACTTGCATACGTAGCATATAAAGGATTCAAAGTATATCATATGAATGTTAAATCTGCATTTTTGAATGGAATACTAGAAGAAGAGGTATACATTAAACAATCTGATGGATTTATTGATCCTGATCAGTCAAACATGGTATGTAAGTTACACAAAGCTTTATATGGTTTGAAACAAGCACCGAGAGCATAGTATGGAAGACTACATTCCTATCTTATTAGTATTGGATTTATTAGAACAAGTGATGACAACAATTTGTATTTGAAAGGAGGAAATGATGATAAAACTCTTATTGCTGAATTTTTTGTTGATGATATTATATTTGGAGGAAATGATAACCTATGCACATCATTTGCTGATGAAATGAGGAAAGAATTTGAAATGTCAATGTTTGGAGAGATCAATTTTTTTCTTGGCTTGCAAATTTTACAACAGACTGAAGGTATCTGTTATGCCCTGCATACCCGTCCCTACATTTTGTGTGCAAAATGTTGGGTCCCCTTTTTCGCTTTGGCTCTTGCCTTGTTTTCCTTGTTTTTCTCTTGTTTCTCCTCTAGGATTTCCCTCTCATGAGGTTTGATTTCTTTTTCTTTTGTCTTTCATGTCTCCGAGACCCGGTCCTGGAGTTGCTTGTTCTTTCCAGAGCTGGATCCCAGACTCTGGAATTCTCTATCGTTATGTCTTCTTCTCATAAGAGGGTATGGTCATGCGAAATCCCCAGGCCCAGAGTCTAGAAGTATGCCTGTTTTGGAGTTTTAGGAGAGAAGGGTAACTTTATTTTTACCTTGGGTATAAATAGAAATTACATGTCACTTTCACAGTTACCGTGACTAAAACACTTAGAGCTTTCAGAGCGATTCCTTGGCGATTTAAAGTGTGATTAAGTGTGAATTACTCTAAGCTTAGTGGAAAATTATGAGTTGATTTTCAGTGACTGTTCATGACCACTGAAGGTTGAAGTTGTTGCAGAGCGGTCCTAGTGCCTTCTCTCTTTGCCATTCTTTGGATTTCTAGGTAGGTCCCTCTAGGTCCTGCCTCCGTTCTTTTGGTTTTTAGTTTTGGTTTTGTTTCGTTCTGGTTTGTGGTTCTATTTTTCACGTCTTCTACTTCTGGTTTGCCACCTGTTGGTGGGTTGGCTCTGCCAGAGGGTTGTCCACCCTCTACGCAGCTGTAGATTAGTGTACATTTTTTATATTGTTTTAGGGTAGCTTCTGTGTTAATATTGTTTATATCTTTGTAAAGGTTTGTAAATGGTGTATATTTTTGTATATTGCATGTATATATGCTTTGGCCTTCAGCCCTCCCATATTCTTTATGTATATTTTATGTATATCCTTCTAAACTCATGAGTTCCTCATGCCCTATTATACATTTTTACTTCATGAGGCCGAGCTTATCGAGATGGAGTCACCACGGTTTGAACTTGGTGCCTTACTAGTTCGAGCCATGGTAGCTTTCTCTCTCTCTGTCTCATCACATTTATGGCGGTATTAATTTCCCATGAGTGGGCATTCAAACCATGTCCCATCTGGCATTTAATTCCCCTGTGTCAGCCAAGTTGTCACCATAAATGTCTTAACACCGCTTGTCATCCTACCATATGCCAACACACATCGACCAAGTACAACTTATTTCTAGTCACATCAATAACGGCTAGATTACCTAGTCTCCAGACCTCTAGCAGGACCTTGTCTTTCGCTTCTTCCTGCCACCTTGTTAACACGCTCCAGAATGCTAAGTCATGTTCATTCTAGATACCCCAGAACTTTTGATGTATGTACTAACGCTTGTTTTACAGGTGCGGGTTGGGGAAGAATCTCTCAGAGTTGTAACTTATTTTTATATATGTCCTAACGGTTTTTTGGTCTTTCAGATTATGGATAAATTGATCAAAGATGTATGACATTATCGCCCCTCCTAATAGTCTGGAACTACCTACCACTTCCACCTGGGTAGCAGCAAAGTCCAAAATGGAGAGAATGTTAGCAAAGCTGCCCCTAACCTCCAAATATCCAAAGAAGGGAGCTATTGTGGGGTCCAAGGTGGACTCCAAAGTCTAGGAAATAATAGATATGGACCCCAGAACTTGGGCCAAATTGCAAGGTCTGATCTAGACCATTTATAGGCTAAAAGCTGAAGGAGACAAGATAACCACTTGCTTGACCACCTCTGGCATCATAAAGGCTAAAAACTTCTCATGTTCAGTGTAGTCACCAGAATTAATAAAGAAGCTAGAAATTCTATATAATGCACCTACTTGCACAGTTCTACTTTCGGATCCTCGGCCGCTATAATGCCCCACCACAATCGTCACCTTGGACACTCTGACTTTTGCTTCTAGGTTGGGGATTCCTCAGTTCAAATTGTCCATCGTCGTCACCTGGGTTGACTCACTAAAGGAATTCTGTGAGGCCAAAGTCATTTCCCGGCAACACCTCAACAGTCAGTGGTTGAAGTCTCCAAAGCGAGACCACAAAAGAATGAAGTTGGAAATTCCCTATGGGGATTTCAAGGAGCCCATTCAAGCGGGCATCATATTTTTATGTAAGATCTTTAGATGGCCCCACGCCCAATAATTCTTAGCATGGATGTATTATTTTCTATACTACATCACCACATGTAACAGGACCTTCAACTGGGCGGCTATCATAGCTAACCATGTGGATACACAGATAAGGACAGTCGCTTAGACCTCTCACTTTTATATGACTTCATATGTGCTATGGGTGTTAGCACAACAAAGACTGGCTTTTCCAGGTTTGGGCACAATCAGAAAGCTTGGAAATAGGCTAGGGCAAGTCACACCGTGGGATCACTATCCCCAATTACAATGGGAACTTAGTTTCCAAAATTTCTGTCAGGTAAATGATGCTTTCATTTACAACAACATTTTAGCACTTACTTGGGATTCTGGGTACTGCCTCTCACAGGCAGCAATGACTCTGGTCAACTCCTATGGCTAGTATTTTATTCAGTTCTAGCATCACACCTACATTAGGGTGACAGGCTTCAATGGGAAGCCTTATCTTCTTCCCTGGTATTGTGGGGATAGAATTATTATCTTAGAGTTTTGCAGGCAGATGATGGATCTTCACGCCTTCTTCACATTGAAGAAGTTTGTCAATGTCCCATTCCCTTTCTCTTGTTGGAATTACACATGCAGCCTCACCGTAGCCCAGGAGGCAGATAATGAACTGAAGAGCTTGGGGCTAGTGGAATTCGACCACGCCCAAAAAAATTATGATCCCCGCGGCAAGATTTCCACAACACTACCTCGGGCGTCCAAACTGCATGAAGTGGATACTGAAGACTTCTGGGCAGACTGCCAGGATAGTTTTGATCTCTGAGCCTGACAAAATACAAGGATGAGCAAAGGGCTCATGAAATCACTAGACCTTCAGACCTTCCCGAAGGGATTTAAGGATGACGGGCCACTGGAGGATCCAACATACAAAGGTAAAGGGCTAGATAAAAAAGATCTTCCTCCCATGGATTGGTCCATCTCGGAGGACCTAACAATTGAAGGGGTAAGCCACCCCATTTTTGAGGCAAGTCACCAGTACTTTGCCTGGGTGTATCGTAAAAGAACCCAAAAGAAATCAATGGTCAAGAAGACTATTCCCTCTTCAGCCAGGGTTGGATCCTCCTCATCTTTTGTGGCCACTGAAGTAAGCACAAGTAGAGGGAAAGAAAAAGAGGGTGCCCTGGTTCTCAAGGCACCTCCGTAGATCCCCACCCTTCTGATGGCCCAACTGCATCAACAAACAGACTCAAAAAAGCTAACCAGTTAGCAACTAAGCATGCAGGTATCTGTCGGTCTCCCTATAGCTCCAATGACATCTTCTCACTCGATGGAATCCCTGTCGCTGGCCGTGATGATGAGTAGATAGACTTTCGCTGAGGCGGAGTCTACTAGCATTCTGGATACCGGGGCTTCACTTATAAGGAAGAAGAAGAAGGTGACACCTACACCTAGCACAGTCACCGCTCCCAACATGCCAGAGATTCCCCCAGTGGATGTAAGTTTGGACTCTCCTAAACTCAAAGATATCTCAGACTCCTCACCCCCGCACGATGATTTTGACAACACCTTCTTGGCAGAGGAGCTCTTAGAGGTTCAACAGGGCATAGGCCATGCGGTGGAAGAAATCACAGCTCAGGACAAAGAAGAGGTCCCCACAGAGAAAGAAATCTTGGAAGAGAAAGATACGTCAGAGCAAGAGGCTAAGGAAGAAATACAGATGGAACCTAAGCAGGAGAGAGTACCGGTCCAAGAGACTGAAGATGCACCAAGGCAACATATAGATGAGAAACTGATAGTCAGGGAACCTAGATCCGCAGGAACAATCGTACCCCCGACTGTCATGCTCCAAACACCTTTGGTAACTCTGGGTGACCAAGTGCCCCAGAGAACTTTCGATGAGGTATTAATTGTGGCCGCCTTCCTAAATTTTGGCCAAAGACCTCACCCACCTCCGGAGGATGTTTCGATGAAGGAGAATACTCCAATAGATGAAGCCAATGTGGCCCAGGAGCAGCAGCAGCAAACGGACCAGTAAGTCCCAGACAAATAAAATGAAGGGGGAGTTGACGCCGCAAGGGACGAAGTCCCTGAAAATACAAATGAAATTGAGACCGGGGAAAAGATCCCAGATAGAACAACAAAAGACGTAGGTATGGCGGAAAACATTGACGGTTCCGGAGAATAAGAAACAGAAAAGGAAAAAGAACAGGAGGAACCAGAATGAGAGGTGGATAAAGAGCCTGAAGACAATGTGCATTCCAGGAATGTGCCACCAGATTCCAAAAGGAATCCTGATGAACAGGTCTTGATAACAAAGCCACCCCAGCCGCCCCAATGGCTGGTGGAATCCAAGAAGAAGAAATCCCCGGCAGTGGCCACAAGTGCTCCACTCTCATTGGCCGAGATGATCACCAGAAATACAAAGGCTAAGAAGCCCAAGAAAGCGCGGGTAGTCCATACTCTCCAGACTAGCCCCACCGGTATTATAGTTGGACCATTGCAACACCCCCTCTTGATGCAGATGCAGTGGCCATAAGGCCTAAAGACTACAGCATAATAGAAGTAGCATTGGGGAAGAGGGTTAAGCAAGGCAAGTTGGACTTGCTAAAAGAAGCCACCAAGGAAATAGAGGCCAAATACCTCAAACAGGGCCAGAAGCTACAAGAGGAAAGAGAAAAAAATGCCAATCTCCTCGTACTTCTGTCAAAACTGACACAGTCATTGTCAGAGGTCCACCACGAAACCCCTTCCTTCAGATTTCTACTTGCACAGGGCGACGTGGATTCTCTATGGATAATGAAGAAGAAAGTGCAAGCTATGGATGGGTGGGCCACCGAGCAAGTGACCATAATCAGACAATTTCTAGCGGTGTCCCTCCTAGACCTTTACAGGGTCAATTCTATTCTCAACCATGCAAGAGGCTCTACTCAGATATGGGAGCAGGATTTGGAAAAGTATGAAAAGTGGAAGACCAGACTAGAAGAGATCCGCAACATTAGCGAAGAAGTCACCATAGAGTCTATAATTTTGGGAGACAAATCGTATGATTCCCTCCAGGTCTAGTACTCTAGACTTGCCCTCAAAATTGAGGTTTGCAAGTAATTGGTTAAGACCTTGAAAGAGAAGATAACGGTAGCCAGATATCCCTTGAGTTTGTTTAAGGAATTTGTGGTTGAGGTATCACAATTCAATCCCTTCACCACCTAAACATGTACCTCAGAGGACTATGTCCTCAGCAAGTTTGATGAGCAGATGGAGTCCTTGTATCGGCCAGCCAGAGATATTGACCAAGGCAGGCTATCTAGGTTGTCTAAAACAATGATCTGATCACACGATGCCATCAAGATGGTGGATGAATTCTGGAATGGGGCCAGAGAAGTTGAGGAGGCATTGGAGGTTGTCCGCAGCCGGTGGGACAACATCCAAAGTATAGATGAAGAAAGCATAGGCCAAGTGTTAGAGGCCTGGGAAAAATCATAAGGAGCAATAAAGTCCTCCAAATTCTGGAGATGTTTAGCAGAAGATATCTTTTTGTATTCATTCATTCTTTTGGAACGCGGGTTCTCAGAGCCTGGAATTCTGGATCCTACATTTTTGTATTCTTTAAGTGACCCGTGTCTTGGTTCCCAAGGTCGACCGGTCAATTTCAAGGTAGTTAATAAAGGTTGTTAGAGGGTGGTGAACTGCAACAAGGCACGTCAGATTGACAAGAGGTTTTCTGATAGATGGTCTTCCTGAGGCACTGCTTCAACATTACACCTGGCACATCGGAGATAGTGAGCTTCCCTCCCATTTATGAGGCATGTAGCCTCGATCCCCGAGGGATCAGATTTCTTCTTTTTCTTCCCAGCTCTCTTCTCAAGGATGATTCTTCCACTCCACTTTTCTTGTCTTATTCTTCTGACATGTCAGACCTTTTCTGTCTTGAGGTATTTTGTAGCGTGGTGCAGGTAGTATCAGCCACCAGATATTGTATTATATTGTAAAGTGTAAAATAAGTTAGGGTTAGGTTTAGGTCAAGTAATGTGTATAAATAATAAGTCCAATCTCATTCCAAGCGTCTATGAAATTGATGATTTTGCAGTCCATAGTTAATAGCGATATGGTTTTCTTAGTTCTTCGTTGTAGAGCTTAATTCTCCATAGTTTTAATCTTTCAGTAGTTAAATGCTCCCTTGGAGCCACCATTGTACCATGCACCAGTGCTTGCTGGAAAAGATGTTAATGAAGAAGGAAGAGTTCTCTCGACGATGTTGTTAGCATTTTGTCTTCTGGGTTGATGGTATTTTATGCTTTATATTCTTCATGTCCTTTTCTCTGATGCTTAAAGTAGATTAACGACCTCCTTTCTCTTGCTAATGATAAAATATGAACTGATGGTTGTATATTTCTTCAGTATTTAGTGTAGTGTGTTAGAGCATTGTTGATGTTTTAAATATTTAGCATAACTATAGGTAGATGAAATCTCTCTGACTCTATAGTATCTTTTGAAGTTTACTTATAAAATGAATGTGCGCTTGCAGGAAACCCCACTTATTTGAATCCCTAGAGAAGATGAGTTGAAGATAACTAGCTATCCCCCTCAAAAAAAATAGTCACATCTCCCAACTGAGCACCGCACTGTCAAGACCCAACCCTCACATGCTTGGAGGCCCGGGGAATCTCATTTCCCCAGACAACCTTTATAGCCAAAGTTGGTCGATACCCCGGTATCCAGTGACAACTTACCTCTGTTGGTGGACCCGGTCACAAAGTCCCGTCAACTGAAACTAGCGCTAGAAGGAGGGCATAAACTCGTCCCCCTCTGAGGATTTAGATTTTACACCGCCCAAGGGATCCCCAAGCCATAGTTTTAGGAGTCAAGCCTTTAGTGGGATTGGATCATTCTCACCAGTAAGATTCAAAAGAGTCCTTAGATCAGCTCCCAACCCTGAAAGGTTTGTCGAACTCAAGCCTCCCGCTCGAAAGAAATGAACCCTGAAAACCAAATCAGCCACCATTGTTTGGGGATCTGGCATACCACAGAATACCCAAGTCCCCCAGGTGATCCTAGGAATTAACACTCAACCTAGTCAAAATTTGACACCCCTGATGGCTGCATATTTTGGAAATACAAGGTCCCCAATGTGAACTTTTCCGGGTGCGGCCAATGATTTACCTTCGCACCCAGAAAAGATTTGCCCTTGATATGAGCACTTAGGCTCACAAACCATAGAAGAGCATCTACAAGCATACAAAGATGCCATGAACAGACATCGGATCCAACATCAAGACATTGTGACCCGGATGTTCCCTCTGTCCCCAGGACAAAATGAACTGAACTGGTACCTTAATGTCCCCGCCAGCTCCATCAATAGTTAGCAAGATATGGAGGACACCTTGGCTGCCTTCCGTGTACACATGGACCCACCATGGTCCCACAGCCAGTTCATTTCTATCAGGAAGGAACCAAATGAACCCCTTGCAGCATTCAATCATCGGTTCCAATGTGCCTTGAAGCGGTGCATGGGTCCCTTCATCCCATCCATGGAATTGACTATCCAGACCTATCTCAATGTGAAGGACCCCTTCGTTGCCACTCTCCTTTGGAGAACTACCACATCGAGTGACCAGGACACTTTGGTGAAGGTTTACAACCTAGCCTTAGAGCTATCCTGCGGCCTCAATAAATCCCTAGGTGGGATTGGGAAAAGTACACCATTCAACATGATCCTCGGTGGAACTCCTTATGCCAGGGGATACAACCCCAATCTGGCAATGGCTGCCCCCAAGATGGCCATGAATCCCCCACCACTGCTGATGGACCAGCAGGCCCGGTATGTGTATCCATCGCAAACCCAGACAATACCAGGTCTAGAATCTTTTCCTTGGAACCAGCCGCAGAAAATGCAACAACTACAGACACAACCATCTGGAGTGCCTTTCTTCTAGTCGTCCGCGGCTGGAGGATTGCCACCCTCGACTCTGAAAAATATTGTCCCCTTTACAGGGAACCAGCAACAACAACTGTCACACTGTGATGCAAATACCTAGTTGACCGCCAAGGTAGAATCCCCCCAGTGAATGTTGTCCATGCTGACTGTGGACATGGGTCAACAAAAAGTAGAGTCTTACGCACCCCAGAGTTCCAATTCCCAGAGAGGAAATATTTTCTCCAGCCAATGAAACAACAATGTCGGAGGAAGAAATTTCAACAATGGGCCTCGGCCCAACCAACAGCAATGGAATAAAAATGCAAATGCTGGAGGTCCACCTCCAATTCAAAACACCAATCAGGGTAATGCTGGACCATCCCATTTCACGCCAGTCATAGAATTCTAGCCCATGACCAACTGGTGTAGATTGCATGACACAAGCTCCCACAATGAGGTAAACTATGCCACACTGGAGAAAGTCATCATGATTTCCCAGCTGGACAGACAACAAGCATCTAACCCTACTCTCCCAGAGCCTCCTATGCAAGAGCCCACTCATGCTGCATTCATCTGTGAGACCATCTTCTTTGGGACTACCAGAGAGGATGAAGAAGAATCTGAACTATAGGGGTTCTTTGACGAGTCAATTCTGGCCTTTAAGGCCAATGCCTTCACCAACCCACGGGCTCCCTACAACACTTGGAGTCAGGCTGGTAAAGGAATAGTATACACACCCGCACCTCCTAAGGACACTCCTCCTTGGGACAATGTGACTGATCGGTCTGTCCCTCTAAAAGGTTCTAGCTCTAACCAAGCAAAGGATCTGGCCAAGAGAAGCCACCAATTCCTGGGAGGAAGGTTTGACATCATGAAAGTGTTAGAACAAACCACCACCTCCATGATCTTGATGGAGGTTTTGTTGAACTGCCCTGAGCAGAAGAAGTCTCTTCTGAAGCTCTTGGGAAACTTAGAAGCTGTCAGTCGCCCACCTAAGACTGTCTCTTTTGAAGATGCCAATGCGGCTGTCTTCTGAGGAAATACTGAAGATCCTCCCTTCTTGCTAAGGCTAAACATACAAAGGAAAAATATACACAACTGCCTAGTAGATTCTAGGGATTTAGGCAACATCATGCCTTTATCTATATGCCAGAAGCTCAGATTTTGACCCACCCCGTCTAACGGTGCAGTGATCCAACTAGATAAAACTATTGTAAAAATGGTGGGCAAACTAAAGAATGTCCGAATCTAACTTATCCAGGACCCCAAGATAGCCAGCATAATTGACATCCAAGTGGTGGACATCCCAGAAACTTACAGGATGTTATTAAGTTAGAATTGGTCTAAGTCCCTTAATGGATACTTTTTGACTGACTTCTCCCATTTATGGCTCCCCTGGGAAGGAGAATCTAACAAGATCCGGGTTGAGAGAAAACCCTAGATGAAGCAGGCCCTCATCGAAGTCAGGAGGGTGAATGAGGTCTTATTCTCTAAGACTTCCCCCGGGGTGTACCAACCCCTTGAGATCCTAACATTTGATTTTACCCCAGGGGAGGATCTCATAGTTCTGCAGAGAACCCAAGACCTAGAAGAAAAATTAAGGGTTGAGGTTAACTCTCAGGGTGCCACAGTGACCCCCGCCACACTCTTATCTGGCACTTGGTTCTGGTTGTATTACCAAAAAAATTTAGAGCTGGAGTGTGAGTCTTGCCTCGCCACCACCACCTGGTACATAGATGCCCTCCGGAGGAAAGAACACACAGCCGATTCCCCGGGACTCAGTACCTCTGCTGGTGATGCCTCTTCTACACTATTTGTCTGGGAATCCAAACCAAAATTCTCTCCAGAGATAAACCTCACCCACATACCATCAATGCTAGAGGAAACTCCTCCCAATCCTCCCAAAAACAATCCAAAGACCACTTTGTCTTCCCAACCCCAGACAAAAAAAGATGATTTGTGGACCCTTAAGTTCAATGAGTCCCAACCCAAACAAGGCTGTGGGGCCGGAGTGGAATTAATCAACCCGTGGGGGAAATCCTTTCTCATGTCCTACAGGCTATAGTTCACTTGCACAAACAATGTCATGGAGTATGAGGCCTTGGTCCTTGGGCTCCTATTTGCATTAAGAAAAGGAATCACTCGCCTTTGGGCCCTGGGTGATTCAAAGTTGATTGTCAAACAGGTCCAGAGTCAATACACCTATCACGATAAGAGGCTGGTTGCATACCACAATCAGGCTTGGAGCCTTATTGAAGATTTGGATGCCTTCAACATCGATCTTATTCCCCAGACACAGAACTATGTCTCAAATTCCCTTGCTGTGTCCGCCAACACACTTGAGCCCATGGCCGGCTCACGACTCCGGAGATTTTCTGTTGAGATGATCCCCACCCCGTCTATTCCAGATAATGTCACCTATTTTTAGGTCTTTGAGGATGATCAACATATCCTGGCCTTCATGGCCACTTTTGGTGTCTTCAAAGACCAGATAGTGGAAGAAAAGGATCATGATGACATTGGGCAGGGTGATGAAGACGATGGGATCATGGATCTACCAACCAATACCATCCCGAAGGGGATGGTTGCACTTAAACAAATCTTTGACTCAGACCCTTGGGGCTGGGAAAAGATATCATCCTCCTCTAAGGGAGGAAAATTTGAGAAAGTGAACATCGGCCAGTCCAATGAAGAGAAAATGATACACATCGGCACCTCCTGATCCCCTGAGGAGAAGGCAAAGATTCTCACGGTTCTCCAAGAATACATAGACGTGATCATGTGGGGGTATGAAGATTTGAAAATATATGACAAATCCATCATGACTCATACCATCCCACTCAAACCTGATGCTAAGCCTTTTTGAAAAAAGCAGTGACCAGTCAACCCACTCATTGAGCCTCTGATTCACCGGGAGGTGCAAAAACTACTGTCAACCTAGATAATCTTTCCAATCTGGCATACTACATGGGTTTCCAATCTTGTCCCTATGAGGAAGAAGTGGAAAAATCTACTTTTGCGTGGATTTCTAAAATTTGAACAAGGCCTCCAAGAAAGATAATCACCCTCTCCCTTCATTGGACGAGGTGTTGCAAATAGTGAACGGATCCCAAATGATGTCTTTCTTGGATGGGTACTCCGGATATAACCAAGTTATGGTTAAATATGAGGATAGAGACAAAATGACGTTCACCACCAAGTGGGGAATTTTTTCCTACCATAGAATGCCCTTTGGCTTGATTAACGCAAGGGCTACATTTCAGAAGGCCATGGACATTACATTTGAGGGCCTTGTGAACTAGTGCATAATCATCTACATGGATGATTTGACCATCTTTTCCCAGGACAGGCGTGATCACTCTACCCACCTCGCCCAAATTTGTGAGAGATGTCATCGGTATGGAATATCCCTCAACCCTAAGAAATGCATATTCAGGGTCACTGAAGGGAAGTTGCTCAGGCATATTGTCTCCGAGAAGGGTATATCCATTAACCCTGAGAGAGTTGAAGCACTGCTAAACCTGCAAATGCTCGGTAGCAAGAAGAAAATGAGGTCTTTCTTCAGAAAGATCAACTTTGTCTGGTAGTTCATCACTGGACTCGCCAAGATCGTAAAGCCACTCAACAAGATGATGAAGAAGGATACCAAAATTGAGTGGAGTCCTGAAGAAAAGTGGGCATTCACCCAAATCAAACAGATGATAGCAGAGGCACTAGTTCTGGCTAGTCTAGACTATTCCATCCATTTCTATATCTATTCATTGGCTTCGCCACATTCTATCATGGTAGTATTAACCTAAAAGGTTGAAGGGGAAGAATGAACAATAGCTTTCATGAGCTCCCCCTTCAAGAATGTCAAAGTCCGGTATTCATCCTTAGAAAAGTAGGCCTTTGCTATTATTTATGCTGTGAATAAATTCTGGCATTACATTCTCTGGAGCAAGGTGCATGCCATCATCCCAGATCAGGCGGTGAAATCTCTACTGATGCAGAGTGAATTGGGTGAAAGACAGGGGAAATGGATGGCCATCCTCTAGGAATACGACTTAGAAATGCAACCCATAAAGATAGTCTGAGGCTAGGGACTATGTAGAGCGATGGCAGAAGAGACTCCCCACATTGAATATCAGACATATACGGTGGAGTCCATCACTCGAGATCCATGGTACACGGACCTAGTGTACTTATTGTTGAATAATAGATGCCCAAAGGGATTGCCTCCCAAAAAAAGTCGTGCCTTACGCTTGAAAAGTGCACACTTCATGATAAAAAACTCCACGCTTTTTCAAAGGAATTATGAGGGAGTGTACCTCTAGTGCATTGATAGGGTTCAAGCTACAAAGATAATCGAAGAATTTCATGGGCAGTTTAGAACTGGGCATGGCTCGGCTCACGCCAATGCCCATCAGATCCTTTGGGCTGGATACTATTGGCCCTGTATCTTTAAATATGTCTACACTCACGTCCAAAAGTGCCACACTTGTCAAACCATAGCACATTGTGAGCGTAACCCAGCTATGCCTTTGCAACCAGTTTTTGAAGCTAGACCCTTTGCCCAATAGGCATTTTACCTTATCAAGGAGATCAACCCCAACTTGTCTACCAACTACTATTACATCCTAACTGCTACTGATTATTGCACCCAGTGGTCTGAAGCCATACCTTGTAAAAACAACACGGTAGACGTAGTTATCAAATTCCTAGAAGAAAACATCATCACAAGATTTGGAATGCCTTTTTCTCTAGTGTGTGACAATGGTCCAGCATTTTCTTTAGCATAATTACTAGAATGGACCTATGATTGAAAGATCACTTTGAAGTTCTCCAGCAACTATTACCCCCAAGGGAATGGTGTTGTTGAATCAACTAACAAAGATTTGCTTCAAGTGATCAAACACCTCTTGGAACAGAATCCCCGGGATTGGCACCAAAAGTTGAGATTCACCCTCTAGGAAGATTGTATTTGCATTAAGGCCGCCCTGGGGACATCCCCATTCCATCTGGTCTACGGCTAGAGCCCAGTGTTCCCCATTAACTTACAGATCCCAGTTTTATATTTTATGCAGGAATTCAGCAACCGGGACAATATTGTGGAGGTTCAACTCCTGAATCTAGTGCAGATGAAAGAACAAAGAGACACATCTCTTGAACATTTTATGCATCATCAAGCAGTGGTAGAATAATGGTTTGACTGAAGGGCCCAGTACAAAGCCTTTCAAATTTTGGACTTGTCCCTCCTGTGGGATAAAGCCTAGGAAAAGAAAGGAAAACACACCAAATTCCAATGGCTCTGGTTTGGACCATATTTGATCTCAGAAATATGTGTGGAAACCACCTACCACCTCAATACCATGACCAGAGAACCCATCCCATTGCCCGTCAATGGATAGTTTCTCAAAAATTATTTTGAGTGAGGTGGATTTGTCTAGAATTGTACTATATGTAAATCTTCTTGCTTGTAAATATCTTTCCTGGTACCCCGTTTGGGGTGCCTTGTCTTGTAAATAGTTTTGCTGGTGGTCCTCTGGGACCGCCCCCTTTCTTTTTTGTTTCTCTTTCAGTTTTTTCTTTTTTCTTTTCTTTTTTTTTGGGTTTCCAGCATTTTTCTCCCCTTTGTAGGCTGGTATGATTTGCATAACATCTATTCTCCGAGATGGTGCCTTCCGCATTTATGTTAAATTTAGAATCTATTTTTGGCATGGTAGAATTGGTCTAGCATCTGGAGTTTTTGTGTGAGTTTGGTGGCAGGCTATGAGTAATCTTCATGGGATTTATCCCTGGAAGTCTGGTAATCAGTTAAATCAAAATTAAAGGAATAAGTAATCGAACAAACCGAGGGTAGATCAGTCGCACTAGTTTGTTGGCCCAAATCTAAACTTTTAGAATTCTTTTTGGGTCTGGAGTTTTTCTTCCCCATTTAGCAAATTGAGGTGGGTGGAAGGGTGAAAGAAGTACCACCATTAAATTTAGCTAAGCTCAAGCTTAATGGTGAAAGAAGTACTGCCCTCCCACCCAGAAAAGAATAAAATAAGGAAAGAAAAGATGGGATGAAAAATTCAGTATCTGGGAGGAATGAGAAAATTTTACGACTTTGGATTGATACATTTAGTGCCTCTTCTCTACTTCTCCCAGAGGTCATCAGCTTGATTCTCTTTCAAAGCACACTTCACAACTAATGAAAGACCATGGATTGAATCGTTTATGGCTAGATTTTCTCAGACACTTTGCACCTTGCAAGAAAGACGCTCTGAGTAATGATTGGTTCTATTTTTTCTAACCAAAGATTATGTGATTCTCGAATGCACTAAGGCATTCATCCCAGATAGTCATCATTTATTATGCCCTACATACCCATCCCTACATTTTGTGTGCAAAATGTTGGGTCCCCTTTTTCTCTTTGGCTCTTTCCTTATTTTCCTTGTTTTTCTCTTGTTTCTCCTTTGGGTTTTCCCTCCCGTGAGGTTTTCTTTCTTTTGCTTTTGTCTTTCATGTCTCCGAGACCCGGTCCTGGAGTTGGTTATTCTTTTTAGAGCCAATTCCTGGACTCTAGGATTCTCCGTCATTATGTCTTCTTCTCGTAAGAGGGTATGGTCGTGCGGAATCCCCTGGCCCAGAGTCTGAAAGTCTGCCTATTCTAGAGTTTGCGGAGAGAAGGGTGACTTGCTTTTTACCTTGGGTATAAATAGAAATTACATGTCACTTTCACAGTTACCGCGACTAAAACACTTAGAGCTTTCAGAGTGATTCCTTGGTGATTTGAAGTGTGATTAAGTCTGAATTACTCTGAGCTTAGTGGACAATTACGAGTTGATTTTTGGTGACTGTTCATGATCGCTGAAGGTTGAAGCTATTTTAGAGCGGTCCTAGTGCCTTCTCTCCTTGTCGTTCTTCAGATTTCTAAGTAGGTCCCTCTAGTTCCTACCTCCTTTCTTTCAATTTTTTGTTTTGGTTTTGTTTCATTCTAGTTTGTGGTTCTATTTTTTGCTTCTTCTGCTTCTGGTTTGCCACTCGTTGGTGGGTTGGCTCTACCAGAGGGTTGTCCGCCCTCTGCGTAGCTATAGATTAGTGTACATTTTGTATATTGTTTCAAGGTAGCTTCTATGTTAATATTGTTTATATCTCTATAAAGGTTTGTAAATAGTGTATATTTCTATATATCACATGTATATATGCTTCGGCCTTCGGCCCTTCTATATTCTTTATGAATATTTTCTATATATCCTTTCAAACTCACAAGTTCCTCGCGCCCTATCATGCATTTTTTCTTCATGAGGCCGAGCTCATCAAGATGGAGTCGCCATGATTCAAACTTAGCGCCTCACTGGTTTGAGCCATGGCAGCTTTCTCTCTCCTCCATCTCATCACATTTATGGCAGGATTAATTTCCCATGAGTGGGCATTCAAACCATGTCCCATCTGGCATTTAATTCCCCTGTGTCAGCCCACTTTTTGCCATAAATGTCTTAACACCGCTTTTCATCCTACCATGTGCCAACACACATTGACCAAGTACGGCTTATTACAGTCACATCGGCAACAGCTAGATTGCCCAGACTTCAGACCTCCAGCAGGACCTTGTCTTCCGCTTCTTCCAGCCACCTTGTTAACACGCTCTGAAACACTAAGTCATGTTCATTCTAGATACCCTGGAACTTTTGATGTATGTAATAACACTTGTTTTATAGGTGCAGGTTGGGGAAGAATCTCCCGGAGTTGTAACTTATTTTTATATGTCTTGACGGTTTTTCAGTCTTGCAGGTTGCAAATAAATTGATCAAAGATGTCTGACATTATTGCCCCTCCTGATAGTCTGGAGCTACCTACCACTTCCACCCGGGCAGCTACGAAGTCAAAAATGGAGAGAATGTTAGCAAAGCTACCCCTAACCTCTAAATATCCAAAGGAGGGAGCTATTGTGGGGTCTAAGGTGGACTCCAAAGTCCAGGAAATAATAGATACAGACCCCGGAACTTGGGTCAAATTGCAAGGTCTGATCCAGACCATTTACAAGCTAAAAGCCAAAGGGGACAAGGTAGCCACTTGCTTGGGCACCTCCAGCATCATAAAGGCTACAAACTTCCCATTTTCAGTGCAGTCACTAGAATTAATAAAGCAGTTGGAAATTCTATACAATGCACCTACTCGCACAGTTCTACTTCCAGATCCCCGGCCGCTACAATACCCCGCCACAATCGTCACCTTGGACACTCTGAATTTTGCTTCTAGGTTGGGGATTCCTCAGTTCAAATTTTCCATGTTCATCACCTGGGTTGACTCACTAAAGGAATTCCGCGAGGCCAAAGTCATTTCCTGGCAACACCTCAACAGTTAGTGGTTGAAGTCTCCAAAGTGAGACCACAAAAGAATGAAGTTAGAAATTCCCTGTGGGGATTTCAAGGAGCCCATTCAAGCGGGCATCATATTTTTATGCAGGTTCTTTGGATGGCCCCACACCCAGGAATTCTCAGCGTGGATGTATTATTTTATATACTGCATCACCACACACAATAGGACCTTCAACTAGGTGGCTATCATAGCTAACCATGTGGATACACAGATGAGGACTGTTGCCCAGACCTCTCATTTTTATATGACTTCATATGTGCTATGGGCATTAGCACAATAAAGACCATATTTTCCAGCTTTGGGCACAGTCAGAGAGCTTGGAAATGGGCCAAGGAAAGTCACACCATGGGATCACTATCCCCAGCTATAGTGGGAACTTAGTTTCCAAAATTTCTGTCGGGTAAACGATGCTTTCATTTACTACAACATTTTAACACTTACTTGGGATTCCGAATAATACCTCTCATAGGTAGCAATGACTCTGGTCAGCTCCTATGGCCAATATTTTATCTAGTTCTAGAATCACACCTACATTAGGGTGACAGGCTTCAATGGGAAGCCATTTCTTGTTCCCCGATATTGCGGGGATAGAATTATTCTCTTAGAGTTTTGCAATCAAATGATGGATATGCATGTCTTCTTCACATTGAAGAAGGTCATCAACGTCCCATTCCCTTTCTCTTATGGAAATTACACATGCAGCCTCATCATAGCCCAGGAGGTAGATAATGAACTGAAGAGCTTGGGGTTGGTGTAATTCCACCACACTCAGAAAAATTATGATCCCCGCGGCAAGATTGCCATAGTACTACCTTGGGCATCTGAACCACATGAAGTGGATATTGAAGACTTTTTGGTAAACTGCTAGGACAGTTTTGATCTCTGGGCCCGACAGAATACAAGGATGAGAAAAGGGCTCATGAAAGCACTAGACCTTTGGACCTTTCAGAAGGGATTTAAAGATGACAGGCCGCTGGAGGATCCAGCATACAAAGGACAAGGGCTAGATAAACAAGATCTTCCTCTGGTGGATTGGTCCATCTTGGAGGACCTAACAATTGAAGGGGTAAGCCACCCCATTTTGGAGGCAAGTCACCAGTACTTTTCCTGTGTGTCTCCTAAAAACACCCAAAAGAAATAAATGGTCAAGAAGACCATTCCCTCTTCAGCCGGCACCAGATCCTCCTCATCTTCCACTGCCGCTGAAGCAAGCATGAGTGGAGGGAAAGAAAAAGAGGGTGCCCCATTTATCAAGGAACCTCCCTAGATCCCCACCCTTCTGATTACCCAACTACATCAAAAAATGGAGTCAGAAAAGTTTACCAGTCAGCAACTAAGCATGTAGGTATCCGTCGGTCTCCCTATAGCTCTAATGACATCTGCTCACCCTGCAGAATTCCCGTTGGTAGCCATGATGATGAGCAGACAAAATTTCACTGAGGCAGAGTCTACTAGCATTCTAGATACTGGGGCTTCACTTATAAGGAAGAAGAAGAAGGTGATACCAACACCCAGCGCAGCCGCCGCCCCCAGCATGCTAGAGATGCCCCCAGTGGATGTAATTTTGGACTCTCTTGAACTCAAAGATATCTCAGACTCCTCGCCCCCGCACGATGATTTTAATGACACCTTCTCAACGGAGGAGCTCTTAGAGATTCAACATGGCATAGGCCATGCGGTGGAAGGAATCATAGCTTAGGACAAAGAAGAGGTCCCCGTAGAGAAATAAATCCTAGAAGAGAAAGATACGTTAGAGCAAGAGGCTCAGGAAGAAATACACATGGAACCTGAGAAGGAGAGAGTACCGGTCCAAGAGACCAAAGATGCACCAAGGCAACATATAGATGAGCAATTGATAGTCGGGGAACCCAAATCTATAGGAACAACCATACCCCCGACTGTCACACTCCAAACACCTTTGGTAACTCTAGGTGACCAAGTGCCCCAGAGCACTTTCAATGAGGTAGTAACGGTGGTTGCCTTGCTAAATTTCGGCCAGAGACCTCATTCACCTCCAGAGGACGTTCTGATGGAGAATGCTCCAATAGATGAAGCCAATGTGGCCTAGGAGCAGCAGTAGCAAACAGACTAGTAATTCCTGGATAAAGAAAATGAAGGGTGAGTTGACACCGCAAGGGATGAAGTCCCTGAAAATATGGATGAAATTGAGACCGGGGAAAAGGTCCTAGATAGTGCAACAAAAGATGTCGATATGGCAGAAAATGTTGAGGGTTCTGGAGAACATGAATCATAAAAGGAACAAGAATAGGAGGAACCAGAACAAGAGGTGGATAAAGAGCCCAAAGATAATGTGCATTCCAGGAACACACTACCAGATTCTTAAAGGAATCCTGATGAACAGGTCTTGATAACAAAGCCACCCCAGCCACCCTATGGCTGGTGGAATCCAAGAAGAGGAAAGCACCAGCAATGGCCACAAGCACTCCACTCTCGTTGGCTAAGATGATGGCCAGAAATACAAAGGCTAAGAATCCCAAGAATGTGCGGGCAGTCCATACTTTCCGAACTGGCCCCACCGGTATTATAGTTGCGACTATCACAACACCCCCTCTTGATGCAGATGCAGCAGCCATAAGGCCCAAAGACTACATCATAACAGAAGTAGCATTAGGGAAGAGGGATAAGCAAGGCAATTTGGACTTGCTGAAAGAAGCCACCAAGACAATAGAGGCCAGATACCTCAAACTAGGCCAGAAGCTACAAGAGGAAAGAGAAACAAATGTCAATCTTCTTGCACTTCTGGCAAAACTAACACAGCCCTTGTCAGAGGTCCACCCTGGAACCCCTTCCTCTAGATTGTCGCTTGCACAGGGAAACGTGAATTCTTTGTGAATAATGAAGAAGAAAGCAGAAGTTGTAGATGGGTAGGCCACCAAGAAACTGACTGCAATGAGACAATTTCTGGTGGTGTCCCTCCTGGACCTTTACAGGGTCAATTCTATTCTCAACCATGCAAGAGGCTCCGCTCAGATATGGGAGCAGGATTTGGAAAAGTATGAAAAGTGGAAGACCAGACTAGAAGAGATCTACAACATCAGCGAAGAAGTCACCATAGAGTCTGGAATTGTGGCAAATAAATTGTATCATTCCCTCGAGGTCCAATACTCCATACTTGCCCTCAAAATTGAGGTTTGCAAGGAACTGGTTAAGATCTTGAAAGAGAAGATAACGGTAGCCAGATATCCTTTGGGTTTATTTAAGGCATTTGTGGTCGGGGTATCGCAAGTCAATCCCTTCACCACCAAAACATGTACCCCAGAGGACTATGTCCTCAGCAAGTTTGATGGGCGGATGGAGTCCCTATATGTGCCAGCCGAAGATTTTGACTAGGGCAGGCCATCCAGGTCTTCTAAAACAATGATCCGATCACACAATGCCATCAAGATGGTGGATGAACTCTGGAATGGGGTCAGAGAAGTTGAGGAGGCATTGGAGGCTATCCATAGCTGATGGGACAGCATCTGAAGTATAGATGAAGAAAGCATAGGCCAAGTGTTAGAGGCCTGGGAAAAATCATAAGGAGCAATAAAGTCCTCTGGATTCCGGAGATGTTCAACGGGAGATATTTTTTTGTATTCATTCATTCTTTTGGAATGCGGGTTCTCAGATCCCAGAATTCTGGATCCTACATTTTTTTATTCTTTAAGTGACCCGTGTCCCAGTTCCCAAAATTGACCGGTCACTTTCAAGGTAGTTAATAAAGGTTGTCAGAGGGTGGGGAACCGCAACAAGGCATGTCAGATTGACAAGAGGTTTTCTGAAAGATGGTCTTCCCAAGGCACCACTTCAACATTACACCTGGCACATCAGAGACAGTGAGACACCCTCCCATTTATGAGGCATGTAGCCTCGATCCCCTGGGGATCAAATTTCTTCTTTTTCTTCTCGGCTCTCTTCTCAAGGCCGATTCTTCCACTCTGCTTTTCTTGTCTTATTCTTCTGACATGTCAGACCTTTTCTGTCTCGAGGTCTTTTCTAGCATGGTGCAAGTAGTACCAGCCACCAGATATTGTATTATATTGTAAATTGTAAAATAAGTTAGGGTTAGGTTTAGGTCAAGTAATGTGTATAAATAATAAGTCTGACCTCATTCCAAGGGTCGATGAAATTGATGATTTTACAGTCTATAGTTAATAGCAATCTGGTTTTCTTAGTTCTTAGTTGCAGAGCTCAATGCTCCATACTTTTAAACTTTCAGTAGTTAAATGCTCCCTTGGAGCCACCATTGTACCATGTACCAATGCTTTCTAGAAAAGATGTTAATGAAGAAGGAAGAGTTCTCTCGACGATAATGTTAGCATTCTATCTTCTGGGTTGACAATATTTTATGCTTTGTGTTCTTCATGTCCTTTGCTCTGATGTTCAAAGTAGATTAACGACCTCCTTTCTCTTTCTACTGATAAAATATGAACTGATGGTTGTATATTTCTTCAGTATTTAGTGTAGTGTGTTAGAGCATTGTTAATGTTTTGAATGTATAGCATAACTATAGGTAGATGAAATCTCTAACTCTGCAGTATCTTTTGAAGTTTACCTGTAAAATGAATTCGCACTTGCAAGAAACCCCACTTGAATCCCTGGAGAAGATGAGTTGAAGATAACCAGCTATCCCCCTCAAACAAAATAGTCACATCTCCCAACTAAGCCCCACATTGTCGAGACCTGACCCTCACATGCTTGGAGGCCTGGGGAATCTCATTTCCCCAGACAACCTTTACAGGCAAAGTTGGTCGGTACCCCGGTATCTAGTGACGACTTACCTCTGTTGGTGGACCCGGTCACAAAGTCCCATCAATAGTATCTACATTAATCAATCAAAATACATCAAGGAAGTATTGAAGACATTCAGAATGGAAGAATCAAAACCTGTTGGAACACCTATGGTGACATGATGCAAACTGACAAAACAAGATAAGATGCCTGAGGTAAATCAGACATTGTATAGATCTATGATTGGAAAGTTGATGTATGTTGTACACACAAGACCAGACATAGCACATGCAGTTGGAATTGTTACAAGATTTTCTGCTAATCCAAGAGAATCACAAATGAATATTGTAAAAAGAATTTTTAGATATCTAAAGAACACTGAAGACTATGGATTATGGTACAAGAGACATGGCAAGTTTGAACTGAAAGTTTATACTGATGTTGATTGGGATGGGAACATTGATGATAGAAAGAGAACTACTAGTAGAGAATTCTTTATAGGAGAAATATTAGTTACTTGGATAAGTAAAAAGCAAAGATGCATATCTCAATCAACTACAGAAGCAAAATATGTTGCCGCTGCTGCAAATTGTTTAAATATCACATGGATAAAACAACTTTTGAAAGGTATGAATGAAGAGATCACTGGCCTAGTGATAATTTATTGTGATAATACTAGTGCAATAAATATTTCAAAGAGCCCTGTGATGCATGCAAAAACCAAGCATATATTTATCAAATATCACTACTTGAGGGAACAAGTACAAGATAAACAAGTAATACTAGAATATGTACTATCAAAAGAACAACTTATAGACACATTTCTGTATGCAAAATAGATGTCTAACTACTCTAAATGAAATATTAACTAATCTAACTAATAAATCAATCTAAATGCAAACACAATGAAGATTACAAGTTTAAATGAAGCAAAACAATAAAGTTACCTTCACCTACCCATTGCAGCTTGTCTCTATTGCCCTCCTAGCTTTGATTTCTTGAATGTATGTTGAGCTCTCAGATTTCCAAATGAAGCTCTTTTGTCCAAGATGTCACCAAAGTGTGGAGATTGTATGAATGAATGCAAAATGGTATAAAACCTTGATTATGCAAATGGATGATGGAATTCTTGTGAAAATACTTGATTGCTTGAATGCTTGAATGCTTGAATGCTAGAATGCTTGATCACTTGAATGCTTGATTACCTATCAGATCACAAAAGGGGAATGAGGCTCCTTTTATAGGATTTTGGAGGACCTAAGCCTAGGTGGTAAAATCCTAGGGTGGAGATTGAAAGGTGGAAGATCCTAGGGTTGCTATTGACTTGGTTGAAGGAGAAAGGGGAATATAGTTGAAATGTGAGAGGAAGAATAAGGAGGATGTTCCTCCTACATTGACATAGAGGAGAAGAAGATGGAAGGGAAAGACACATGTCAAGTGTCTCACAAAGACCATGGAGAGGAAAGAGGAAGGACTTATTCCTCATGAGGACTCTTGGTAC
>MU227059.1:211344-223271 GCA_018584345.1 Thuja plicata
CAATATTAATTAAATAATAAATATTTAATTAATTGATTAATCAACGAAGCCATTTTTAGTGTATACATTTTGCCCCTCTTTGAAATAATGTGCTTGTCACATTGTTTCAAAGAAAAATCAAGCTTTTCGCCCCAGACAATGTTTGATGAGAACGACCTATGCATGCCCCCTTGAGAGATTGATTGATAAAATTGATGAATATGTTGTTTTGTTTTTTTTTGTTTTTTAGGGTTCAATCAATCTCACAAAAAGAATCAGAGGAAATTGGAGTGAAAATGAGGTGAAATGGAATGATATCGATAGGTAGGGTCCACATGGAAAACAAAATGGGTCCACAGGCTATATATAGGTTCAAAGGGTCCATAAATGTGAAATAGCTGCACATTTGTTTGGGGATTATGCACATTCATTAGATAAGGTTTCTGATGTCGTGCATGTGTGTAGAAAATCTGCGTAAATGTTAATTTTGTGCATATATTAGGGTATCCTGCGCAAAAACACCTCTGTGATGTGCATTCGTAAAAATTTGCGCAAACAAAGTACAATGTTGCACATAGATGTGAATAGAAGATTTAGACAGATGAAGAAGGCAAATTAGGTTAAACTTTAGATAGCGATAGGCTGATATGATATTTTTGTTATGGAACACTTGATCAATTTTGATGTCAAGATAGGCAACATTGTAGCATGGTCGCTAGTAAACCATCTTGATTGATAGATAATTGATAGAATTATCTGTTGTTACATGTGATAACATGTATGCGATTGATATATAGATAGGATAGATAGATAGATTAGTGTGATCAACATCTGATAGTTTGATTTGATTGATTTTGATAGGAGGACATTATTGATGTCCTGATGTCGCGGGAGATATATCCTGTGACCCAGGGGCTGAGAGCGGCACTGTTGGAGACTGATAGAGTCTTGATCGGGGTGACAGGCCTATACCATGTGATTTACACACCTAAGATTCAGGCGAACCTAGGGATGTTGACAACATTAGTGGAGAGATGGAACTCAGAGATGAGTACTTTCCATCTACCTACCAGAGAGATAATTGTTACGCTAGATGATGTATATCGCATCCTTCGACTACCTATACAGGTGAGTTAGTGCGCTATGATTGGCACGGTGGATTGATAGAGTCTAGAGAGATATTTGGTGATGATGACATAGATGATGATGAGATTAGTTGGGATGATATGGTGGAGCTAGATGAGCAACTACTGATTGTGTTAGCTGGAGCGATCGGAGGGTACGTCTTCCCTGATCAGAGATCACACAGAGTTGCAGTTGGATGGGGTAGGACCTTACAGAGGGTGATGGATGAGGGGACCCATTTTTCTTGGGGAGTGTGTCTATTAGCACATTTATATCATGATCTTCATCAGGTGGTGTACCATGGGGGTGCATCTTTATTAGCAGGGGTTACACTACTCCATCTGTGGGCATGGGAGCATATTGCTATCACGTGGCCTACAGCACTCAGGTTTTGAGATTCTGGAAAGCCTTATATATTTCTTTATGCATCTATTTAGTCTCAGCATAAGCTGGGACATTTGGAGTTCTAGAGATACACTTTTGATACGGTTGATGTGATGATCTAGAGACCCTACCTAGGGTTTGAGGTATGGGATGACGAGCGTCAGCTCAGATATCATTTTGAGACACGATGACTGATAGGGAGGACTCCATATATTATAGAGAGATAGATGATTAGCACGGTACTTCATTAGTTTGGCCGCATTCAGGAGATGCCCCATGGGACAACAGAGTTTGCTTAGACATTTTAGGAGAGGCAAGACTGGGGACCAATGATATCCTATGAGACATCTAGGCAGGAGTTCTTGGACATGCCATTTCAAGCATGGTCGATGAGATAGGGGGTCGTAGACTCGGGTATGACAGTGAAGTATGAGAGGTATATGATGGATCACCCAGTCCCCAGATTGACAGACCCTACTAAGAGGCCACCTCAAAGAGATCCAGGGGATAGAGGCCGAGGATGGGGATGAGGCCATGGTGGAGGTAGAGGTAATGATGATGATGGGGGAGATGATGGTGGTGATGCACCTTACAGAGGGAGGGGTAGAGGAGGTCCTAGGATGAGAGGTGGAGGTGCATGTCCATAGGGGTTGATGCCACCACCTGATAAATAGAGATGACCATGGCCTACAACATAGAGGGATCCTTTGATATAGGTATAGGTACGGATCTAGGCAGTAGCACAGGTACAGGATTAGCCTATGCACAATATCAAGGATGATGTACAGATGCTTGATGTAGCAGCACATGATGTACAGGGAGAGGATGAGGAGAGACAAGTATAGGACAAGGAGGATGTACAGGTATAGGATATTGAGGATGTACAGATACCGGATGTTGGGGTTCGTGATCCCTATTTACATAGGGAGGAAGCAGAGGATGAGGATATTGATGTGGACGCAATGCTAGCTAGACTAGCAATGCTATAGGTATAGGCCGACCGTGTCTCTGGACTAGGGATACAGGTTGAGATGTTAGAGGAGGATGTCACAAAGGCCAAATAGGAGTGGGATACCACCATAGAGAAGCTAGGGGAGGCAGAGACCTTGTTGGATGAGTTAGAGTTGACAGGGGCATTAGGTCCACATGAAAACAACTTGCGATTGATGATGAGGGATGGTAGGGAGATCACCTACTGGAGAGAGGCCTATAGATAGGTGGTTCCATGAGATTAGTGGATCAGGAGTTTTAGAGAGAGCTCATATGGGGTCAAGACCACAACTCATCAGAGACAGGGGTCAGTCAGTGTAGGTACCTCATCACGACCACTGAGACCAGCACCAGGTTTAGGAGATCCATCAGGAGCAGGGTCGTTTATTGCATCACGCAGACAGCAACATACAGAGTCTGGAGGTAGTGGATCTTAGCTTGTTTGATATACACTTTGTACTTATGTTATGGCTCCATTGTATCATATTTTTGTACTTTTATCGTAGACTTGATGGACACTTATGTACACATGGTTATATTATGATATATCATTGGACATTTGGATATGTTGTTTTTGTTTTGTTTTGTTTTATGGACTCTGGATGATGGACTTTCTATATGACATGATTTTATGATGCTTACTTCTATGATGTATTGCTTATGATGATTTATATATATGTGGATACTGACATATGCAGGATGTGATGAATGGTTTTGATTATGCATTGTACTTTACGTCTAGTAATGATCATGTGTTATTTCTGTGGATGCAAAATTATTATGATTATTCTCATGATGATTAATGTTATATGGATGCATTGTGACTAAATAAATGAATAATGATAATGAACTTAATGGAAGACAAAATGATAATAAATGAACGTTATGTTATAATGATATAAAATGAAATGTATAATAATGGTAATAATGTAATGACCTATATTGTGATGAAATGACACTTGTGATAAATGCAATGAATTTAGGACATACATACAAATATAAATGGTTATATGCAAATTAACAACCCTAAAACTAAAGATGTACCTAATGAACTATGATAAATGCTATTGTTTTGTTTATCCAAAATGTCCTCAATTTTAAACAACCATGCGTTTGACACAAGAAGAATAGACAAAGGGAACAAGGTGACCTAAACAAGATATCCTACAAAATCATATAAAAGGAGCACTTCAATGATCTATTTAAAATGCAATGTAAAATGATATGCAAAAATGATTATCTCCACAACTTCAGAAACATCTTAGAACTTCATAAATTTTGGAATTTGATTTTCATCATTGAGCTCATTATGTTGCAAGAAAATGCAAGCATCATGGTATAATTAAACCAGGATGACCTGAGCACTTCTTACATGGAGTTTAATATATCAAACTTGACAAGCATCTAGGTATAATTGAACTGAGATGACCTGAGTTTTGTTTGCATAACAGACAAGGAATATCCCCACCCATCGGGGAACAAATATTTGGAGTCGAGGTATGTGTGGTGCATCACCATCAATAGAATTTGTATGCCAACATGATTTATAATGTTGTGCATGCTTATGGAATGGATGAAGGCTCTTATGCACAGACACCCCAATTATTTGTACCTTCAACTTCATTGGAAAATATCCCACAAACAATAATCAAAGAAAATATCTTGTTCCATCCCGGCTATCCTAATCAATGACATATTTGGAGTTGTTAAGCTCATCTCAAAGATATCCTAGAATAGCATAGGAAACATGATGACAAATGAAATCCAGATATGAATGCATAATCTTATTACAAATCATCCTAACATGCCTATCATGAACATACATTTCTTTTCCAAAAGATAGTGTTGAGTTTTGTTGATCAGTTTGATTGATAATGATGTTGTTGCAAAGGTATAGATAAACATTCATATTTTGAAAGATATGTACAAGGTTATGGATCATGATTAGATTAGCACTGTATAAAAACCGTTGATTGTGTTTTCTTTTCTGGTCAAAAATACTCTGTTTTGTCCTCTAAGAGTTGTGACTATCATAGATCCACTTCCCAAAAACTAGGTCGAGGACATGCCCCAAGCTAGGTGATGGACTGACTTATTATGGGTGAAGAAAGACACACTAGACTAGGGTCAAGACCAAGACAGTAGACCAAGCTATGATGGGGTTTTATTAGGGATTTATACAATGGGTAGGAATCATGGATTGGCCATTTTATGATGATATGTACAAGGTGAATAGTGACTGTGAGAGCCACTTTATTATGGGTTTATACAGATGAGACAAGATGCTAGAAGAATCCTAATAGAGGGAGGAGCTAACTTGTTGCAAATGGCACCTATTTTCAGGTTTTCACCACATGCTTTTATTGCAATTTTCTTATGATTTTTTTTCTTTTTTTTTTTTCTTTTTTTTTTTTTCTTTTTTTTTTTTCTTTNTTTTTTTTTTTTTTTTTTTTTTTTTTTTTTTTTTTTTTTTTTTTTTCTTTTTTTTTTTTCTTTTTTTTTTTTTTTTTGAACATATCCCTTGCACTGGGATCTCATGCATAAAATTTCTTTAGGTTCATTTTGTTAAGAGGCTCATCCAAGGGATCTCCCTTAGATGTTGACAACTGATAGGCTTTAGAACCATAGGCCGTGGTAATCATAAAAGGACCCAACCAATTGGGCTCAAACTTGCCCTTCTTCTCACGATGTTGCTGGTTTTTGGGATTCTCTCGAAGGAATAGATCACCCACCTAAAAGTCTCTAGGTTTCAATTTACTGTTATATTGACAAGACATCCTTTGTTGATATACTTTCAAATGATCAAAGGCTCATTGATGGCATTCATCCAACAATTCTAATTTGCAACTCTATACTCTTCAGCTGGAATCAAATCTTTTACTCAAAGAGAAGGTAACTCAACCTCAAGGGGTAGGATAGCTTCAGATCCATAAACAAGGGAATATGGCATGGCACCGGTTGGAGTATGGGTGGAAGTATGATAGTCCCATAGGGTAGGGTTCAACTGGACATGCCAGTCACGGCCAGCGTCATTAACAGTCTTTTGAAGGATTTTGACAATAGTTTTATTAGATGCCTCAGCTTGGCCATTACCCTAGGGGTAATAAATAGTGGAATAATCATGGGTGATATGGAATTTGGCGCATAGTTCATCAATATCTTGATTTTGAAACTATTTCCCATGATCTCTAATGAAGTGCATAGGGATGCTATATCGGCAAATCATATAGTTAAGGATAAACATAGAAAATTGTTTTCCTGTGGCGGTGATCAAGGGAACAACTTCAATCTACTTGGTAAAACACTCAATGGCGGTTATAATGTACTTATGGCCATTGGAAGATGGAGGGTGAATTGTGCCCATGAGGTCGAGTCCCCACTGATTGAATGGCAATGTAGTTGTAACAGGATGAAGTTGCTATACCGGTGCATGAATAAGATTCCCATGTATTTGACATTTTTTACATTTCCGAACAAAGTGAAAAGAATTTGTTTCCATAGTAGGCCAATAGTAACCCATACGCATGAGTTTCTTAGCCAAGGAAGGACCACTCAAATGTGTTCCACAAATACCCTCGTGTACATCTTGTAAGGTAGTTTGAACATCATCATGTTCAAGACATCGTAAGAGAGTACCGTCAAGACCTCGCCGATACAAGGTGTTGGATATTAGGAGATAGCGGGAGGTTTGGAGGAGGAAGGTTCGCCTTTGGTTTCTAGATAGGTTGAGGAGAAGGATATTATCTTTTAGATAGGAATATATTTTTCCATAGGTAGGGGAATCTTGTCTAATAATATGACATATGATACATGTATCAGGATCATCGTACGCAGGATAAGTCAAAGATTCCACTAAGAATTCAAAATGGGCTTTTGTATCATCCACATCAAATAAAGAAGTAATTATTTCCATAGCGTTTGCAGCCTTATTTTCATGCCTTGTAATTTGCTTGAAGGTGATGATTGAAAAATATTGCTTAAATCCATCTACCATGTTCTTATATGGTAACAACTTTTTATCCTTATTCTGATATTCATCATTAACCTGATTGATTATTAACTGGGAGTCTCTGTAGACATTCAATTCAGTCACATTCCATTGCAGAGCCATTTTCAATCAGATCATCAGTGCTTCATACTCAGCTACATTATTTGTACAAGGAAAAAGAAATTTGTAGGACTATGGTATGGTATATCCTTGTGGTGTAACAAATAACACTCCAGCTCCTGAACCATGTTGAGTATAGGATCAATCAAAATATAGTCTCTAGGTTTGTGTAGATAATGTCAGGATATGTGCATCTAGAAATTTTGTATGTAAAGGATGATCATCCGTTAGTGGTGCCTCAGCCAATTGATCAACAATTACTTTCCCTTTAATATCCTTCCTTCCCACATATTCAATATCAAATTTGCTAAGCAACATGACCCACTTAGCCAACCTTCCTATTAATGCAGTCTTGCTCAAAAGATACTTCAAAGGATCAATCTTTGCAACAAGCTTGATGGAATGAGACAACATGTAATGCCACCACTTTTGTGAAGAAAAGACCACTGCTAGACATGCACACTCAATTGGTGAATAATTGATTTCATATCCAACAAGGGTGCGACTGATATAATATATAGCCTTCTCTTTTCCCTCTTGATCTTATTGGGCCAAAAGGGCACCAAGTGAAACTTATGTAGCTGAAATATAAATCAAGAGTGGCTTTCCCAGAATTGGTGACATAAGAGTGGGAGGAGTGGCTAAGTATTGCTTGATCTTAGTGAAATATTCTTTACACTTATCATCCCATTTGAATAAGATGTTTTTAGGTAACAGATGCTAAAAAGGATGACTTCTGTCCACTAATTGAGAGACGAATCTCCTGATTGACTGAAGGGGCCCTTGTAGAGATCTCAATTGACTGATATTCATAGGTGAAATCATTTCCATGATTTCCTTGACCTTTTTTGGATCCACCTCTATGCCCTTAGCTGAAACAATATATCCTAACAATTTTCCCGATGTAACCCCGAATGCACACTTCTTTGGATTTAGTCTTATCTAATACTTTTCCATTCGGCTAAATATCCTATCCAACACTCTTAGATGACCTTCTTTGTTCTTGGATTTGGATAAGATATCATCAACATAATCTTCCATTATGGTATGCATCATGTCATGAAATATTGTGGTCATAGCTCTTTGATAGGTAACACCGGCATTTTTAAACCCAAAAGGCATCACATTCCAGCAATATGTGCCCCATGGACATGTAAAAGTAGTATTTTCTTGGTCTTCTGGTGCAATCTTGATTTGGTTATAACTAGAAAACCCATCCATTAAGGATAACATCTTGTGCCCGGCTATTAATTCAACTATAATATCAATGTTGGGCAAAGGAAAATCATCTTTGGGACAAGCTTTGTTAAGATCCCAAAAATCTATGCAAATCCTGATGGACTTGTTTGGCTTGGATACTGGTACAATATTGGAGATCCAATCAACATAATCAATAGCTCAAATAAAACCCACATCCAGCAATTTTTTTAATTTTGCTTTGACCATGAGTGCAATGTGAGGATGCATTTTCCTGAGTTTTTGCTTTACAGGTTTGACCCCAGGTGCAATGGACAAATGATGCATAATAAGATGAGGATCTAGCCCAAGCATATTAGCATAAGACCAAGAAAAATTTATCTATCTCTCTTTGAAAAACTGTGAAAAGGTTTCTTTTTCTGTCTCTATTAAGGATGCAACTATCTTCAGAATGCGTGGTGAATCCTCTGTGCCAATGTTAAGAGGCAATGTTGGTTCAATAAGTATAGCAGACTACTCTCGATACATATAGTTGGGGAGAGTGCCAATCCTTCCATCTTCATGTGCCTCAGAGAGGTTTTCACCCTCAGAGACATCTTTTCTTTTTACTTTTTTACGATCTAACAATGCCACTGAGTGGTTTTCACCATTAGATCTATTTATTATTTTCATATTTTTGCGACTGAAAGGATTTGCACCCTTTCCAAAGTAAGCCCTGTCATTGAGTTCTATGGGGAATCCTGATTTATGATCTCCTGACAGTAGATGATCTCTAATTCCAAGACAGTTAATAATAGCATCATCATTATGGAAAATGTCAAGTTCAAGACAATTGGGAGAATCCTGAGCGATAAGTTCAGGATGGACAAGGTGTATTGGATCATTTGGTTTGGTCTCAAAGGATGAGATGGTGTTTATAGAAAATATCTCAAAGTTTATACTTGTATTGGAAAGGTCTATTTCCATACTCTCATCTGAATCATCTATCTCAAGATAACTCTCACTTTCCTCACAATCACCAAGAGTAGTATCAGGTGAATCTAATCCTAGTGGTTCCGTCCTTGGACTCTTCTTCTCATGACAATTGTTACCATCGGCATGAACATCATCAACTTCCATATCCTTAGTATAATCAGAGAATGAATCTCATTCATAATTATGAGAATCATCATCATCATCATTATTATTTCTAATTTGTTTAATGATGTCTTGTGCTATCTTTTGCTTTGCTGGATCTACATACATGCCATTTTTCCAGAATGGTAATGTAGGAGCCATAGAAATTTTGTAAAAGGGTTCAACCTTTTCTTTTCCTTTAGGATCCTTTGGTCCTTCTCCCTTGTATCCTAATCTAGTGGTGTCTCTTTGATAATTCATATTTTTCAGGATTGGTTTTATGACACCCTCTCTTTGCAACCCTACAGGTCCACTTCCTTGATATCCCATCTTTTGCAACAAAGTATATCCCATGCCATATATATCGGGTGATATAGGCTCATGTTTTTCATTCTCTAGATCTTTATGATGATTTAGCAAATGATTAGCATTACGCTCAGCAACCTCTTTTGATATAGTGCCCCCACTTACAAATGTGCCATAAACAAGTGTAGAAGGGCCTTTTGATTGTTGTTTGGTGATCAAGGATTTCCCTTATGACTTAGGAGATAAGGGTAACTCTGTGATACAAAAAGTTTGGCCCAAAGTGTATTCTCCCATACCTTGTTCATTTATGTCTACCTTGATTTCATGGGATTTAGAAGTTGATGCTTTGTTACTGGGATCAATGGGTGTTGGTGGAGAAGATCCAATCCAATTGTAGGGCACCAAAGATTCAGTTGTTGGCTTTATGGTGTTGCAATATTGAAAATTATTTGGATCTCCTTTGATGGTTACCTCTTGACCATTATATGGAAACTTCAAGCATTGATGATACATTGATGGCACAGCTCGCATAGAATGAATCCAAGGTCACCTTAAAAGAATGTTATATGCCAAATCCATATCTAAGACTTGACAAAGCATGTCTTTAACCACAGGACCAACTCTTATAGGAAGTACAACTGACCCCTTGGATGACCTTTCCTCCTCATCATAAACTTTGATGGTGATTTTCTTCTTTGGATCGATAGCATTTTCAGAAAATCCCAATGCAAGGACTAGCTTTAGAGTGCATATATTCAAACTAGCTCCTCCATCTATTAGCACTCTTTTAATCTTATGATTTTGTATAATGCCTTCTATATGGACTGGAGCATTGTGTGGTTGATTGATGGCTAGATCATCATCCTCAATGAAGGATAGATAATGGGGGGTTGTCAAATGTCCCACCATATCTTGGAATTGCTCTTGATCTAGATTGGTTGGAAAATTAGTTTCAAGGAGAGCTTTCTCAAGAATATCTTTATGGGAAGGTGATAGATGCAAAAGCTCTAGTATGGATATTTGGGCTGGTGTTTTCTTCAATTTCTCCAAAAGGTTGTATTGGTTGGAAAAATTGGGTGTAGACTTTGGAAGATAGACAACCTTGGTTTGGGTGGTGTTAGGTTTAGATGGAACCCCTTGAAGAGTAACCTTGGACTAGGCTCGAGTTGTGACATTAGCCAGTTGACTCTTTTCTTAGATGGAAATCACATTGACATAGGATTGAGAAGGATGACATTCAAAAATGTGATTTATATAGTTGTAAGAGGTGCAATTATAGTTTGCGTGGTTATCACCTTTAGCATTGGGCAAGTTCCCTTTCTCATGTTTGGGAAGTGGATCTTTGAAAGTAGTATGTGACTCATTAGAGGTGTGTCCATCAACACTGATTTCTTCATTGTCAATCAAATCTTGGATGGCATGCTTGAGCCTTTGACAATTATTGGTTTTATGACCTTTTCCCCTATGAAATTCATAGTAATCATTGTCATTCCACCAAGAAGGATTCACCCTAGGTTCAAAATCTCTAGTCTTAAGAAGTGCAATGAGTTTCTTCATGATTAACTTCCTTAATGCATATTCCAGAGATTCCCCCAAAGGAGTAAAGGTTCCTCTACGTGACATGAAGGGTAATTTTGAGGAACTATTATTGGTATTCTGATTGGCACCTATATTTCTATGAGTAGGTGGGGTGGGATTGGTTTTTCTTGTGAGATTTAAGATAGGTTGTGTGGATTTAACATGACGATTATCAACAATCTCATCATTGACAATGTTCTTGTTCTTGTTCCAATATTTGGATTTATCATTATTGTTGTTGTTGTTGTTGTTGTTGGAATTTGAACTTGAAGATCCGACATTGTATTTGGAGCAGAGCTTAATCTCCCCCTTTCTAACCATAGCCTCCTCTGATACCAATTGTTAGTAATAACTGAGAGGGGTATTGATTGGTGGATTAAAGTTCAATTGGATATAGAAATTGAGGCCACTGATTCACCCTCCCTCTCATTTATTACTAACAATTGGTATCAGAGCTTGTGTGCTTAGAAGGAAGGTTTCAAGACCTAATTAAAGATCACAAGATGAACAAACGAGATGTGCCCAAGTTGAACAAAGACAACTTTGCTTCATGGCAAAGCAGGATAAAGCTTCACTTATCAGGTATTGGAAATGATATTACTCAATACTTAGATACTGCATATGTTTTTCCTATAGGACCATTGATAGTAGATCAATTGAGAATAAAGCATGAACACAACTGCATGGTTATAGAACTTTCAACCTCACTCTCTGAAGTTGAATTTGAGGATGTCAAAGATTGCAAAAATGAAAAGACAATGTCGGACAAGTTGAAACTTGTACATGGTGGTGATGCAAATGTTCTGAGAGCCAAGGTAGAAAGCCTTAGAGGAAAGTTTGATGATCTCAGAATGAAGGTGAAAACATCACACAGTACAACACAAGAATAAAAGAAGTAGCCAATGCTATACAAGGTGTTGGAGGTATACTTGAAGAGGAGACAGTGGTAAGTAAAATCTTAAGAACCCTATTGCCTATATATGCTATTAGAGTCTCTGCTATTTAAGAAATAAGAGTAGTAGAAAATAATACAGTCACTCTTGATAGCCTGATTGGTAGACTAATTTCATTTGAGATGAATAATTTTGATAATAGTGTCTTACCAAGTTTAGAGTCTGCATTCAAGTCTTCTATGAGAATAAGC
>MU227059.1:241544-262749 GCA_018584345.1 Thuja plicata
GGGGATATAGTTGGAATGTGAGAGGAAGAATAGGGAGGATGTTCCTCCTACATTGACATAGAGGAGAAGAAGATGGAAGGGAAAGACACATGTCAAGTGTCTCACAAAGACCATGGAGAGGAAAGAGAAAGGACTTATTCCTCATGAGGACTCTTGGTACAAATATCCCATGAGTCATTTTAAACTCTTAGAGATGGCTTGAGAAGCTCCTTGGGAATAGGGATTGCTTCTTGACTTGGTGTAGGGAAGACATGTGGTCATGAGACCAAGTCTTATAAGGCCACATAGCCCTTAAGAATAGGACATGTGTGGGTGAGGATAATGATTAATTATTAATTAATAATAATTAATTATTTTAGCCAAGGTGATGTGTCAGGTTACTAGGTTCATGAGGTGGACTAGGGGACTTAGTCATATTTAGTGATTGTGTATTTAATTAAATCACTTTTAATAGGACTAATTTAGAAGACCTAGGATAAGAAGAATAGACTATAGTGAATTTACCTAATAAATTGAATAATTTATTAAATAAATAGAAGAAATAAACATTAATTAAATAATAAATATTTAATCATTTCATCAAGTCAATATTAATTAAATAACAAATATTTAATTAATTGATTAATCAACAAAGCCATTTTTTAGTGTATACAATTCCCTAAACCCTTACCGGAGGATACATTTAAGTACTTGAGGGGTATACTAGGGGTTCGTCCCTTGTTTATCGGTCACTAAGATGAATAGGATGTTTCATCAACCTACATGTAATCAGAATATCAATCATGTTGATGCAAATCTAAAATGGTCTGACAAAGATATATTAGTACACTGCAAGGTACTAACTGCACCGAAAACCAGAGATATTTTCGGCTACTAAAGAGTTATATATTTATTTTTGGTATTGTTGTCAAAGGGAGAGATATTCAATGAAATAATATCTATCCATTAAATACAAAGAAGATTCTATAGAGAAATGGCATATCTATCTACAGAGAGATCAAGAACAGAAGTGTCAAAACTGCAGGGAGAGTCTACATGGTGATTTTTTAATGCTGACACATTTCCTATATTCAAGCTAGGGAGAGCTAGAGCAGTTTACAGTTGTAGAACAAAATTTTGGTATTCTATGGCATTTTTAATTTCATATTGTGTTTCCATCAATGCCAAAGGGAGATATTGATGAACTACAACTAATTGTATTTTTGAAGTCATTTTGTTGATAGTCAACCAAGTTACAGATATGATGATAAACATTATCAATTAATGTATTGTAATTGATGTTAACTTATTTGAGTATCATTATGGTAATAAACATATAGTATGGATTGAAGATATGGAACAAACAAATTTTATGTGGTTGGTAAATGAAGAGTTATGTATACACCAAGAGATAGTGAACACTGAGTAAAACATAGTGTATACTGAGCACAGTGATAACCAAGCTAGGGATCACCAACACAAGACGGTATTGACCGAGTAGTTAAATCAAACTGAGACTGACTAGAATGATGAGATGGAAATTTATGATTCTGAGGTAAATGATAAGATTTTTTATGAAGATCAAACTATTATGAAAATTCAAGAAAGATCGGATGATGAAGATTGAAACATTTTTTTAACACAACTGTCGCGGAAGGTTTAAGTGACAAAACCAACAATGGAGATTAAGCGGAAAAAAAAAAGGATGGAAATTAAATGAGTTATGATGTCTATATAAGAGACAAGAGATTCATTTTTGAATCACACCTGATGTGTACACATGCAAATTTTATGCATGACTAATCAAAATGGTTAAATATAGAACTGGGCATTTTCGACAGACACTACCAAGTGACAGAGGAAAGAGCATTACCGAGAAGAACAAAGTATGAAGAATCAGATGAACTGAAGTAACAAATTAATCTGAGGTATTATGTACTTAGCATAGATCTAAAAATTCACAAATAGAGTTGTATTTGAATTAGATCATTGGGTTATCTATATAACCATTGTTACAGATAAATCTCTTAACCAAGTAGGACGTGAAAGTCTTTATTATGACATTCTAATGAATGTTGAGTGTTTTCTTGTTGACCCCATAGTGAATGGTTGGTCAAGAGAGAACTGTTATTTTTAAATCCTCTAACCAGGTCACATTTAATAGTGTGCATTGTAACCTTTAACAGGGTTGGCTCTCAACTGAGCTCACTTCAAAAGAGTGAAATATTTTGGGTTACCGGTCCCAGGTGGTTTTTCCCTTAGCATGGTTTCCACATTTAAAAACTATGTATAATGTGTATGACAGTTGTGGATTGTTATTTATCTTTACACATTACTTTATCTACATTGATTGGTAATCACAGTATTAATGTACTTCTATTCGATAAACAACTAGAAGTTACCGTATACATTTCACCGAGTTTATTTATATGTTTGAAATTGTTTTTATATACATCTAGAAGAATTTGGGACTGTAGGATAATTGAGAACTAACTAATTCACCCCACCCCCTCTCAGTTATTCTAACAGGTAATACAAACATAGAGTTAATGCCATGAAAATATTAATTTGCACAAATGATTAATTCTTTGGAAACATCATCAATTATTTATAAGTTACAGAGTTTTAGAATTGAGGCAATGAACATGACCACTTCATGCTATCGATTAAAGACACACCAATATATAGAAAGGTTGACAACACTATCGTTGAACATTTTTTTGACACATCTGACTTGCAATTGTAGACACCAAAATTGACCAGGTGTCTTAGTATCATCAAAATTTGCAAATCTCATCAAATGCTTCAAAACATATCAAAATCAATTTAAATGCACATTTATCAATCAAAGTGGATTAAATCAAATAAAATCAAGTGATTAATTCATCATAAAACCAAATAATTAAATTCAAGCCTAAAAGGATCAATTAAAATATGCAATTGATTTTAATCATTTAATTGTATAGTTTAAATCAAAAATCAAAATGAACCTATTCCTTACATGGCTAAATTAATTAAATGATTGAATTAGATAAATTCCTAATATCTTTTCAACACAAATACAAGAGCCAATGAGAATTGAGAACACACTTGCACATGGATCACTCTAATTTTGCATCTCAACCTCTCATTTACCCTTTTAAATCTCATCCACTCATTTTGTCCCACCATTTGAGGACAACATTTAAATGGTCCCCTTATTTGAAACCATTTGAGAGATCAAACTCAACCAAGTATTAACCCATGACCAATTCACTCTACCCCCTACCCTTGGGATTTTACTATAAATATAATTCATTTTCAAGCATAAGCATATCCAAGAAAATTCAAATGAAAAGCATCCTCATTATAGGCAATTTCATAGCAATTTGAGCAATAGTGAGAGCATTTTGTAGTGAAATGAGAGATTTTATCATTCATGAGAGCATTTGAATCCATTTTGTATCAAATTTGAGAAGAATTGAGAGCTAGATCATGCATTTTATCATCAATTTCTCATTTTAGGAAGGTCACTAGTAGAGATTAAGGCTGAGAGCTCTACTTGCAAATCCTAGTTAGAGAACCATGGAATGTTATGGATGTTAAATGCAATTCTTTAGATTAATTTGCTTATTTCTTTCCATAGAATTGTGGTTAATTGTCCTAATTTCATGAAGGTGTATTAACTCACACACAAATGGCACCCACCGTGGGGATTTAGGCCTCATTTTCTATCGTTTTATCGATTTTTGTGTGTTTTTGGTTTCATTTTTGTGTCTATTTGTAGAAAACAAGTGAAATGACATGTATGAGCAATCTGATGACACCTGTGAGCAGTTAAATGATGTGTGCAGAATCTTTTATATTTCTATCTTTTTTTCTTTGTCGCGTATGAGACAAAGTATGACGCGTAAGCCGGTAAAGCATCACCTGCAAGCTACAAAGTGTCACCTGTGAACTATCAACTGTCGTGTGTGATCTATTTTGTGATGCATTTTAAACATTCTATGACACCTGCAAAGTTTACTTTACTGCCTATGCATTTTTAAATGTCACGTATTAAAGTTTCAATTTCACTTTGAATGTTTTAAATACCACTTATTAGCAGATAAATGTCATGTATTAGCTATTAAATGTCACTTAGTTCTTTTTTTTTATTTTGTTTTCAAATCTTTAAATTCTAATTTCTAATTCTCTGTCTGTGTTTTTCCCGCAGATGAGCAAACACAGGAAAGTACAGAAACCAGAATTTCGAGTAACAAATCCTAGCAAAGAGGTAAGATCACAAACTAAACATGATAAGAAAAATCATGCTTCTAATATTTTATAAAATTTAAACGAAGAAGAGCATTTATATGATCATTATATAAAAGTGTTTTTTGCTTACAAAAAGAAATTCCCTACTCTTTAATTTGATTTCTTGTTTTTGAGTTCTTTAAGTTGATTCTTTCAAATTTGATCAAAAGGAACTTAGGAGCATGTTGTCAAATTCATTTTAATTTTTTCTTCACTTTGGTGGTTGTGTTGACTAACTTGTTGGAGGAGCCGAAGTGGGAACGATCGCCACTAGGTAAGTAGAAAAAAAGCAAAAAAAAATTAATCAAAAATGTGCCTAGCCTTTTCTAGCTTCGAAAATGAGGTACTTATCTTAACAAGCTTGCATTGATTATATTGTGGCATTTCATTTGAATCTAGTTTAATAGGAAAAAACCATATTATTGTCCAAATTGAACAAACACTAGGCATATGCTCTCCACTTTTCGAAGTGGATCAAAAATCCAAACATGTGAGTTCAATTTGGTAGAAAGAAAGGGAATGAATTAACCAAACATTTCCATTATAAGAACCTCCTTGTCAAGGGGTTGAAAAATAATAAAAAGTGCTTGAAGTGTTTGGAATGAAGGAAGACAATAGGGATATGCTCTTCACTCTTTGAGTGAATCAAACTCCCAAACTTGTTGGACTAAGTTCATTTTCTACTTTCCATATATGCTAGATTAAAATAGAACTTTTAGAGGGCCTGCCTCCCGAGAATTCCTTTACGAAGGCGGTGAGAGGGAACGACCCAAAGTGGGAGATAGTCGCTTTATCCGGGATATCATCCAACCCACTATAAATAAATGCACTTTACCTTAATCAAAAAGTGACTAATTTGTGTGCATGTCATCCTCACTTCCTCATGTTAGAATTATATTGAGATGATGTACTGAGAGGGGAGGGGTGAATCAGTACCTCTAAAACTTTTCTTTGGTTATCCCATTAACCCTTGATCATCAGTTTGTAGACTATCTTATCTAACTGTTCATCTTTCTTTATGTATATGCAGTCATATCATAATTTCTTTCATTATGTAATCATAACAAAAACATTCATGAAAATACATAACACATGACACAAGATATGATATCGCAGAAAACTCCTGTTAGGAAGTAAAAACTGCGGTGGGGATTGTTACCCATAAAAATTCACTATCTATAGATAAGAAGGGGCTAGTTAAGGCTTACAATTGGTCACTTCTGATGACCTAACCTATTAGGAGTATTACAGTGGAGACCTATTAAGATCTACTTCATTTGAAGCTTTAGCAACATTGTTAAGTGTGCACTCTATTAAGAGATTTGCAAAGAACTGTTAAGTCAACCTTCTACAAAAGGATTTTAGATGTGATGTACTTGTTATAATGCAACTACATAAGTATTTGATCTGATGATGTATACAATATTCAATTGCTTATAATAGATCCAATTAAGCTTCATACATATAAGTAATCATCCTTCCATGATTGAATAATACCTTTATTTGCTTGTCGGTAGCCTCTGTGTGTTCTTGACAACTGATGTATTCTATTTTTCAACTTTGCATGAATTCTGCCTTCTGCTCCTTAGATGCTCTTCGTGGCTATCATCAATAATGAATTCATGGCTCACAATTGAGTTTGAACATCTATTTATACTAATTTAGGTTAAATTCTTGATTCATGCATTGCAAGTTAACTCTAGATCGAAGGTATACAACTTGACCTTGATCTTTAGTTAGATATGCTTTAGATCCGTTAGGATGCTTTAAAGCATTTACACAAATCTTGCATGACCATCAAATTATTATTTAAAATAAATAAAAACTCTATAAATATAATTATATTGCTTTATCCGTCGTGTAAAAATTAGATCCACAATTTGCGGGTTCTTTATCTGTCTGTCGGTTCTGACGGTCGGTTTTCTTGGTCGTCGATGTTCCTTTCTTGAACTTGTCATCGGGTATGCCTTTTTTGTTCCTATCAGGTTAGTTCTACAAACTGTGTCATCGGTGATGCTTGTGGTCACCGGTGATGCTTGTCACTTTTATACTTAGCATTTTTCATTACCTCTGTGTTTTTTCGGGTATGCTTGTTGTTTGTCGGTAATGCTTGTAATCTGTCAGTGATGCGTGTAGTATGGCGGTAATGCTTTAGTCTACCGGTGATCTCTGTCAATGTTTTTCACTAAGTGTACTAATGGAAAAATAATGTCATCACCTTGAGTAGTCCTTTGGGATTGCGCAAAATTATACTTTCATGCGTGTGGAAAGCCCGCAAGGAGGTAAAGGAACTTGACATGATTTAGAATGGAGGTGTTATTAAAACATGGTTAAAATAGTAAGCCTACCTTCTAGAGCCATTGTTAAAAGCCACACTTGTTTGACTCTGGGTAGATTTCTTAGAAGATTTTCTTGTGATATACTTGTAAAAATGACTGAGAACATACACTTTTAGGGTTATGATGCAAATTTGATGTGTGTGTTGAGTTTGTATTTCATTTTCAAGCAAGAATCTTCTCTGATAGATCTGATCAAAGACATTAAACTTTTAAAACCTAAAAAAAATAAAAATTCAACTTTGATTGGTAAAGTGTCGCGTATGATCATTTAAACGATGCCTACAGACAGTTATGTGACATGTAAGCAACTGAAACGATGCCTATCAGCTATCAAAAACCATGTAAGTCACTGGAAAGTGCCACCTGGAAATAATTCAATAACACCTATCAAAAGGAAAATTCCACGTACTAAGTATAGAGTGTCGTGTACAGTAATTCCAATCAACACGTACTAACATTAAAGTGACGCGTACACAATCGAAAGTGATTCCCATAAAAAAAGAAGGGAAAATAGTGGATATTTCCTGAGGGTTTGAAAACAAGATAAGTGCATTTTTGTATACCGTTTTGGATATTTTACCTCTGTGTATAATCAACTTGATTATAATCCGCCATTTTTGGACATTTCACAAAATCATCCAAGGATTGATCATTTTAAGAGAAGATAAAAACCTAAGATATTTATCCAATTTATATTCATGCCGGATTTTATGTGATCTCATTATATCAAGTCTACCCTGCAACCCGATGGATCCTATCTAAGGCAGGAGTGTCCTTTTCCAAGTGATAACTTTACTTCTTCAAGACCCTTACAAGAACCTATAAAGGAGACAAAGCCAACAATGTCCTTTCCATTTGGCAACATGGATCCCGATCAAATCAATCATGTTAACAAAGATACAAATAACAATGGAGTAAATGTTGATCCTAACAACCAAGGGTCAAACAACAATAACAATGGAGGAGGAAACATTGACCCTAACAACCAAGGGTTAAACAAAAAAAATCTTGGAGGAGTAAATCTTGACCCTGACAACCAAGGGTTAAATAATAATAACAATGGGGGAAACATTGACCCTAATGATGAATAAGCAACTAATGAAAAGGTTAATGAATCAATGCAAAGTCCCTTCTTCATGAAGCTCATGGAAAAAGTGTTGGAAAAAGACAAAGAAAAATACTTCCTAGACCTAGCACAAATGAGTCTCAAACTTTCCCATGACTATGATGTCAATAAACTTAAGAAAAAATAATCTAAGGCTAATCCTATTGATATCATGAACAAACAATTCAAACTCTTCCAAATGCAATTGGACACGATGAAACAAAGTGGGGTTCCTAAACCCTTTTCTATCAAATCCTTGTGTCCTTTTCCGTTTGATAAGTCATTAATCATGGCTCCATTCCCAACTAATGCTATCTTTCCTAAATATGAAAAGTATGAAGGAATAACTGATCCTCAAGATCACTTAAGGGAATTCTATGCATTGAGCCTAGAGTTCATGCATGATACGACTTACCTCATGAGGTTATTTCATAGAAGTTTAGGAGGCATGGCCATGGAGTGGTTTTCGAAGTTACCCTCCAACATCTGAACCTTTGAAGAGTTGGCCTCCAAATTTGTGACTCATTATTCCTACAATATCAAACATGAGGTTACGATGATAAATTTATGTAATACCAAGAAATGAGAGGGAGAAGGATTCCTACTTTTCTTACAATGATGGAGAGCGGGATTTTCTAGATACCCTTGAAGTGTACCTAAAAAATAGAAGATGGATATCTTTATTAATAGCTTGATTAATGAGATGAATTACCAGTTGAGATTACAATGTTCTAGGTCTTTCCAAGACCTAATTGAGAATGGGGTTGCCACGGAAGAGGTATTGGTCAAAAGTGGAGAATTAAAACTTTATAAAAACAACAACAACAGTACCTCCAATAACAACCAAAATAGATATCCTCCTAACAATAACCGGTTTTGGATGAGGAATAATAATAAGGTAGTAGTGAATGATGGAGGTGTAGAGGCTAACAATTTGAAGGCCACCCCTTTCAATCTTACCAAAGGATTTTTTCAAGCTAATAATGTGACCCAAGAACCCAAGGTACCTTTCAACAACAAAAATAACAATAATAACTTTGGGAACAATCAAGGGGCTAACAAACCTAAGCCTTTCTTTACACCAACTCCTAAAAGAACATTCACACCTTTGGGTGAACCCCTTGAGAAGGCATTAAGAACCCTCATTGGTAATAAACTTATTGACTTACCTAGAGCTCAACCATATGAACCACAAATAAAACCTACATGGTGGAGTGAGTCTAGTAATTGTGAATACCATAGAAATCGAGGACATAAGACAAATGATTGCATGCGTTTGAGACACGTAGTGCAAGACCTAATTGATAATGGTGTGATAAAGGTAGAAGGCCCTCAAAATAATGAAGATCACACGGCCTTTAAGAATCCTTTCTACAAACATGAAAAATGTGAATCTTCCAATTCAAACAATGGAGGGAACAATGGAAACAATTTGAGAAGCAACAACAATGTAAACTTTCCCAATACCTATGACAATACTATTAATGCCCTATCCGAACATGATAGTTCTATCAATGTTGTGGTAATCAAAGAACAACCAATTCAAGAGTCCTCAAATTTTGTAACTAGGGGGAAAGAAGTAAAATTTACCCTACAAGGAAGTTCCCCTAAAACCTTTGGTCTTACTTCAACAACTACTTTGGCTAAACCAACATCTTCATCAATAAGGACTTATATTTTGGTGGATCAATTGCATAAAACTCCAGCACAAATCTCTATTTTGGAGTTGTTGAAATTATCTCCTAATCACAAAGAAATATTGGAAAAAGCCCTAGTGGAAACCAATTCTCCTATAACCTTGGAGGAGGATAAGTTTTAAAATATGGTGGGACATCTCATAGCTCCTCATTGCCTTTTGTTCTCCAAACAAGATGACATGTCTATTAGCCACCCTCAAAATTTTCCCTTGCATATAGAAGTGTTAATCCAAAGTCATAGGGTTAAGAGAGTTATCATTGATGGGGGTGTCGGTCTCAATATTTGTACGTTAAACCTTGTCAAGTCTTTAGGGATATCCAAATCATCTATTGACCCTAAGAAGAAAATCACCATTACGGCTTACGATGAGGAAGAAAGGTCTTCAAAAGGCATGATTGTTTTACCTATCTAAGTGGGACCTATCAAAAAAGATACCATATGTCAAGTTCTCGACATGAAATTAACTTATAATATCCTATTGGGAAGACCTTGGATTCATGAGATGCAAGCGGTACCTTCTACTTATCATCAATGCATAAAATTTCCACATAGAGGTGAAGAGATCACAATTGGAGGAGATTTAAATCCCTTCCAATATTGCAACACATTGAAGCTAAGTCATGAATTATTTATTCCTCACAATAGGGAAGGAGTTATCCCTAATGATACTATTGAAGAATCCAAAGAGAAAAGTTCAAAGTTGACATCAAATGTTACTTCCATCTCAAACCCTAATCAAACTAACTCAACTACAACAACTAAGGGAAAAGAAAAGATGAGTTATGAGGGTCAAAATTCAAATGATAATTTAGTTAAGAATCATACATTGAGGATGGAAACTTCAAAACCTACCAAGGAAGAAAGATAACAAGCTAAGAAGGATCACTATAAAAAGGTGAGTGAATTGATGCACACCTTTGAAAAACAATGTAAAATCAACTCCAAGGGAGTGGGGGAATATTTTGTTTCCCTATTTGATTTACTAGCCTCTCCTAGGACACATGGGAAGCCATCAAGTGCTCATCCCCCTCATAAATACAATGCTCATTTTGTAATAGAGAGTGATAAATCTTCCTTAGAGAAGGAGGATAATACAGTACTACAATGGCTCTATAAGGAAGAGGACACTTCAAATTCAAACCGATCAATATGGGAAAGGGTATGAATATTCAAACTGATCAATATGGGAAAGGGTATCAAATCATGAAAAAAATGGGATATAAGGGAAGAGGACTCTTAGGAGTTTGAAATAGAGGATTATTAGAACCTATTGAACTAGCTTGGAGAGAAAAAGAAGAGAAATCCATAATACCTTTTCAACACAAAGGAGAAAGTTCAAGTCCAATGCATGATTTCCATGAATGTGTGCACATGGTTGGCTCTAAAATTGAAGATGATTCTAGGGATTATGAGTGGGATTCCTTTTCTGAAGAGTCTTGTCATGACATATAAGTTGATGTTATTCACACATATGCAACTATTCCCAATGTTACAAGTCAAGAAAATGAACATCAAGACTCAAATTCTACACAAGTGTCAAGTGAACCTCAAGAATCCAACATAAGGCAAGCATCTAGGACTAGTCAATGGGTAGGCGAACCTTGGGTACCTTCATGGGGGGGGTGATTCAAATTTTGTATTTAATCCACATGCATTCTTTCCCATGGAAATAAGAAAGGACTCTAGTGAAGGAGACTTTGATCCAACTTCCATGGAACATCTTGAGGAAGCCCATGTCATAGACCTAAGAGGTATAATGTACGAACCTTCAAATGAGGTCATGTCCTTAAACCCTTTGAATGAAAATGTGCCAAATGAATTTTTATCCTTAATGCATCCCAAACTCATTGATTGGGATTTATCCAAACCAAATGACCTATTATACTATCCCAATGAAATTGCAATGGCCCAATACCTAAATGCGGTTGATCCATCTTCTTACATCAATGAATACAATCTAGATATGATGATAGAGGCAGGGTTCCAACCTCTCAATCCACAAAATAAAAGAAAAAAATGTAAAAAAATGAAAAGGTCTAGTGGTGAAAACCACCATGTGGCAGTGCTAGAACCTAAAAAAGTTTAAATATCAGATGTTTAGAAAGGTGAAAACCCAATTGTGGCACCTAAGGAAGAGAGGTTGAATTCCCTACCCAAACATGAAGATGAAATATCACCCATCCTTATTGATCCAACAAAGAAAGTTAACATTGTCACTGAAGAGGATCCTAAGTTTGTTCATCTAGCAGCATCTTTGAGTTCATCAGAAAGAAAGGAGTTCATCAAATTCTTTCAAGAAAATAAAATTAACTTTGCATGGTCTTATGTCGACATGCCTGGGTTAGATCCAAGCTTCATAATGCATCATTTAAATGTGAAACCCAGTGTGAAACCCATCAAGCAAAAATTGAGAAAGATGCACCCTCATGTGGCACTTTTAGTAAAAGAAGAATTGGAAAAGCTTCTTAAGGTTGGATTCATAAGAATAATTTCATATGAAGTATGGATATCCAACATTGTACCAGTCACAAAACATGAAAAATCTATTAGAGTTTGCACGGATTTTAGAGATCTCAATCTTTCTTGCCCAAAAGATGATTTTCCACTACCTAGCATTGATACAATGGTGGATCTAATAGCGGGTCATTCTATGCTTTCCTTGATGGATGGATCTAGTGGATATAATCAAATCTAAACTACACCTAAAGACTGAGAGAAGACAGCTTTTAAATGCCCATGGGGAACCTTTTGTTGGAATGTGATGCCCTTCGGTCTCAAAAATGTCAGAACAACTTACCAAAGAGCAATGACTACCATATTCCACGATATGATGCATACCTTTTTAGAAAACTATGTGGATGATATTCTAGAAAAATCACATGAAAGAAAGGATCACTTACCAATATTAGACAAGATATTCACAAGGCTATAACAATTCAAAGTGAGACTCAATCCAAAGAAGTGTTCTTTTGGGGTACAATCCAGAAAACTCTTAGGTTACATTGTTTCTGAAAAAGGCATTGAAGTAGATCCTGAGAAAGTACAAGCAATAATGGACATGGAAATTCCTAAGAATATTAGCCAAATGAGGTCTCTTCAAGGAAGACTTCAATATATAATGAGGTTAATCTCCCAATTGGCGGAAAAATGTCATTCATTCACAAGGTTGCTACATAAAGACACTATTTTTACATGGGATGAAGAGTGTGACAAAGCTTTCACATTGTTAAAAATATACTTGGTGAATCCACCCATCTTAATGTCACCTATTAAAGGAAAACCTTTGTTACTTTACATAATAGCAATGGAGAAATCTTTAGGGGTTCTATTGTCACAAGAAGACAGTGAAGGAAAAGAAAGAGTCATTTAATACTTGAGTAGAACATTCATAAAGTATGAATTGAACTATAACTTCATGGAAAGGGCTTGCCTAGATGTGGTTTTTGCCTCTCAAAATATTAGACATTACATGTTGATGCATAAAGTGAAGTTAATTGCCAAGATTGATCCTTTGAATTATCTACTTAGTAAAATATCCCTAACAAGAAGAATTGCAAAGGGGGTGATGGTACTTAGTGAGTTTGACATTGAGTATGTGGATAGGAAAGAAATCAAGGGACAAGTCATTGCTGATCAATTGGTCGAACATCCTTTAGAGTCTACACATCCAATCAAAGTGGAATTTCCTGATTCAAAGATTGTTAATGTGGAAGCAAAGACATGGACTTTATATTTTGATGGATCCTATACTCAAAGTGGTTCAGGGGAAGGAATTTTATTGTTAACACCTCAAGGTTGCACAATTCCAAAATATTACAAACTATTGTTTCCTTGCACAAATAATATTTCTGAATATGAAGCTTTGGTCATAGGTCTCAAAATGGCTTTGGAATGGAATGTCACAGAATTACAAGTTTATGGAGACTCTCAATTAGTCATCAACCAAATCAATGATGGTACAATACCAAAGATGAAAAATTGATGCCATATAAAAGGATGGTGGATGATTGGAAGAAATATTTTTATTTGATTGCCTTTGAGAAAATTCCAAGAGACAAAAATAGATCAGCTGATGCAATCAATACTTTAGCTTCATTACTCTAAATGCCTGATCAGAATGTGAGGTACGAATTCTTGGTGGAAGAGTTGGAAAAAATAGAATTTGACTTACCCGATACCCAAATTATTGCTCTTCTTAATGGACATGACTCACCTTGGTATGGACCAATTTACACTTATCTTAAAAACCAAACCTTACCTTTGGACCAAACCCAAGCCCAAAAATGAAATTTCATAAGACAATCAGCTCGTTATACCATCCTATCAGACACATTATATCGTAAGGGTCTTGATGGAACACTCCTTAGATATCTAGAGGAAGAGGAATCTAGGTTAGATTTAAGAGATGTCCATGAGGGGATTTGTGGGTCACATTCTAGTGGATTAAATTTAGCAAAGAAAATCCTTCGCATGGGGTATTTTTGGAAAACCTTAGAAAAAGATGCTTGTCAATTTGTGAAAGTTTGTGCTAAATGTCAATATCACGGTGACACGATCCATGTACCTGCACAAGAATTACATCATTTTGTCACACCATGGCCATTTTATCAATGGGGTTTTGATCTAATTGGCATGATTTACCCACCATCTTCTAATGGACATAAGTATATCCTCATAGCGACAGAATATTTCACTAAGTGGGTAGAGGCTGTTCCTTTGACAACTGCCACAAAGAAGAATATTTCCATGTTTATCCTTAATCACATTATTTTTCGATATGGTATTCCTCATGCCATCATTACGGACAATGGAAAACAATTCAAGAACAAAGATGTGGATGAACTTTGTGAAACATTTCATATTATTCACAATTCTTCCTCCATTTACTATCCTCAAGGTAATGGACAAGCAGAAGCTACAAACAAGAATATCCTCAAAATATTGAAGAGATCAGTTGTTGAGTCAGGAAGAGATTGGCATATTTAGATAAACCCGACATTGTGGGCCTATAGAATTAGCATCTATACACCAACAAGAGCTACACCATTTTCCTTGGTTTATGGGGTCAAAGTTGTTCTACCCTTAGAAGTTGAAATACCATCCCTAAGAGTGTCACTACATGGATTAATCACGGATGAGGATTATAGGGTTGCTTGACTTCAACAATTGGAATTGTTGGAGGAACATCAAACACAAGCATATGATCATGTGAAAGTGTATCAGAATCAAATTTCAAGAAACTACAACAAGCACATTAAACCAAGACCCTTTCAAATGGGAGACTTTGTGTTAAGGGAAACCCTAAAAATCAGGTAGATAGGGAAAAGAAAGGAAAATGGGAAGCAAATTGGCTTGGTCCTTTTGTAATTGTTTCTTCTTTTGGAATGGGAACATACAAACTAGTTGATTGTGAAGGGGATGAGTTACAAGAACCCATTAATAGCATCTATTTAAAGAGGTTTCATACCTAATCAGGTGAAAAGAGTATCAGATGAGTTAGCATCTTCTTTGTACATGAGAAAAAAGTAAAAATCCAAAAAAAAGAGAATAGATCAAAATACAAAAAAATCTGAAAGATCAAAAAGCCAAAAACATTGGAAAAGCAGAAAAAGGAGAAAATTGAGCATGAAGAAATCAAAAACATTGAAAAATAAAAAAATGTTGTCTTGGTGAAAACCTAGCAAATAGGCGCCTTGATGATAAAAATAAAAATAAAAAAGAAAAATTTGAAAAAAGGAAAAGTGCCTTGGTGAAAACCTAGCAGTAGGCGCCTTGGTAGCAAAAAAAAAGAGAAAAAGAGCAATAATCCAAAAAGGTGAAAACCTGGAAACATGCACCTTTTGTCCCTTAGGTCTTTCTTAGTCGCATTTGTACATATTGCCTTTCACCATCTCACTTCTCCATATCCTCATTGCATCCATCATTTGTGTATAAGTCATAATAAATCCTTCAGCTGCATTGTTGCATTCTAGGTTTCATTTTCCCTAAGTTTCACATTGATCACATTTATTACTTGGGAGAAAACATCATGGATTTTGGTACCAAATGGATTCAAAAGTGCAACATCTTGGTCACACGACAGAAGCAAATTTTTAGATTTAGAGGAGAGATATTTTGGAACCTTTGATGGATATCATTGTTCAACCCTAAATAGTTTGATTGTACAAACATGATCCTTGAGTTTCATTGACTTATTTTATCAGGATTAAAATTTGACAACACCTTAGATGATCAGAATGTTTGGAATTCTTTTTGAAAATCTTGATACATTGCGATACACTTGAAATTTTTGATGAGTTTTTCATTGACTTTTTTGAGTCATGTCTTTTTAGCTAATCGATGATATTTTGGCTAGATTGGCGATGATGGAGACATGATGTTTTCTTGGATTTTGTGTGACTGTTTTGAGGGAGATTCTTTAACTTGTGTGAATTTTTCTAAGGACATTGTCAGTAAAGAACCATCGAGGACATTCATATAAGAAGGAGGATTAACCTTTGTTTGTTTATGCAAAAGGATACCTTGTCTATTTAATCTTCCATATCTTAATACCAAAATCCACTTGCATGAATCCATTGAAACTGGTATTCATACTCCCATAGTTGGTCATTCAACTAGTGAGGGTTGTACCAGGTTCCTAAAGAGGTTACCAACTGAGATGAAAGTCATATTCATATTCTTATGGTTGCAGTGGCACCAGTAAGGATTGTATCGACTCCGAGTTCCACAATGCTCAATGATGAAAATATATCTCTTTTGTAGTTCTTTCGCAAAAAGCTAGTGACCTTTAGTTGCATTGCACTGCATTTTCATGTTAGATTAATTACATTATTTAGAGTAATTTTTCCAAGTACAAGGGGGTTCATCATTTTGGGGGTTACATCAAAATTTCAATGGTTTCAAATCAATTATGTGAGATTATCTTTTGCATTCATATCATTAATCATTAATCATTATTTCTACATATTTTGAGTGAAAATCAAAAGAAAAGATACATTAAGCATTATTCATTTATCCTTCATCTTTTAGAATTGAATTTCATAAACTAAGTTTCATACATCAAAATCCAAAAAGATAGTTTCATTCATTTTACCATTGCACTAAGTATTGCATCCATAACATTGTATTGCATAAACCATACATCAAAATTACTATCAAAATCATATACCAATAGTTGCATAATCATCATTTGCATCCGTATATCTATGTCATACTCTAAGACATTGCATCCATAGCATAAATAAAAAAAGTGCATCATAGACATCATGTAGATATGCATATAAAGAAATATCACATCATCACATCAACATCAAAGGGAAATCAATCAAAGAGCATCATAGATAAATGTCCATCATCGAATGTCTATAACAAATCTATATATCAAAGATACATAGACAAAATGATCCATACATCAAATTCCTGATCAAAACTCCATATGATACATCAAATACAATATCCAAATATCAAGCTCATGTTTATCTCAAGACCCGTCCGGGGCACCTGATCCATCTCCAGCAGCACCTGCTCCATCCCCTGATCCATCGGGACCCCTGTCACATGCTCTATCCTAAGTGGAAGGTGGTGTCTGATTCATGCTAGCACTTGTAGGTAACTGAGCCATCATAGCCAAGAACTACTATAACATCATAGTCACCTGATCCAAGTGTCCAGTCACTGCAGTCATCCCTGCCTGTAATCCTCTCACATCTTGTACTAAGCTATCAACAATAGGAGGAACTGGAGGTGCCTAAGGTTCCTGTGGTGCTAATGGTACCTATGGTATCACCTGTATCTTAGGTGCACCCTGAAACTGTGTTTCACTAACCTTTGGATCTACCTAAGGGAGTACTTGTCCCTGTCTCTATGGAGATGTTGGTCTTTGTTGATCTTGACCCTGTAAAGGAACCTGTAACGGAACCTGTCTGGCTTCATGTACTCATCTATGTCTCTGCCTAGCCCAAGATGCACCTAGAATGGATTGAACCAATCTTTGCATCGGTACCTATAACCGCCTCTGTCTAGGCTATTTGAACCCACCACCTCAAGCTCTCACATGTCCACCCCGCATTCGAGGTCCTACAACTCTATGTACCCGAGGATCCCTAGGTACTCTCTATACTCTCTGCCTCTGGGGTCTCCTGCCACCATCACCACCATCTTCTCCATCTCCATCATCAGCAGACAACTCATCAACATTAGGAATAGGCTATTCTAGATCTGTGAATCTAGTGAATCTATGCTGAGAAAACCACTCTCGATACTCTGTGGACATACTTGCATTGGCCACATGATCCATCATATCCCATCTGACATGGTCTAGCTGCTTGATCTTTGCACATACAAACTGATAATCCACCTGAGCTCGCCACATGGATCACTCTTCATGTACTCTCGCATATAATGCCATACCCTGCGGCATATCTTGTACATGACCATACTCGCGAAGAACTCTCCCAAAAAAGAATCTCTATACATAGTGGTGATCGACCAATCATCCACCGAGGGGAAAATATATATGGAAGCTCATCATCATCCTCTCTCCATCCCTTGTATCCCAAGTATGGTCTCCATACAATCTAATCAATATCATTGATAGTCTGATGCCAAAAATTGACCTTGCCCAGACGATGCTGGACAATCATGCCATCATATAGAAAAGAATATGGATATCCTTGACCTCACACTCATGCTGATATAGGTCTGGTGATCGAGATATGCTCCCAGGTCCATAGCTGTAAAAAAAATGCACCTATAGATATAGCCGCATTGTACTTGTATACAACCTCATGTAAATCATGATATAATTGGGCTAGCAAGCAAGATCCCCAGTCTAATCTCTAAGGATGAGTAATCAATTCCTCTAATATGTGGCCCCATCTGACTGAAAAGCCATGAACTCTCTTATCTGGTAAGAGAAGGCCTCCAATCACGGCTCCTAGCAAAGCTAGCAAAGTAGGGAATGAAGAAAACTGTGCCCATGTAATGTTATCATCACTAATAGTGGCATCTCTGAACACCCATCTACATGTGCTACCATCATAGACCTGATCATAGTAAACCCACTCTCCACGGGTCGGGATCCTTAGCAATCTATATACATCCTCTAGCGTGATGGTCATCTCACCAAGGGGTAGATGGAAAGTATTATGGTCAGAGTGCCAACGCTCTGCCATAACTATCAATAAACCTTGGTTTAGCTGAAACCGAGGAAGATCAAGAAGGAATCCGAGCCAAAATATCTTGATCGTACATCTCTCTGGAGAGGTCAGCTCATCCACAAGATCAAAGACCTAAGACACTACATTTTCTACATACAACTTATGGTAATGTGCCTATATTTTGGAAATGAAGTGAAGTATATTAGTATCTTTCTATTGGTGGATCATTCTAAGTCAATCAAACATATTAAAGCTATCTTTGCTCTTTTCGAGCACATCAACCTATTGTTCCTGACCTCTAGATCTTGAGAAGGGATCAATTTGTAATATCTTTTAATCAATCTAAATGACACATCAAATATTCACTGGTATGATTATTCTAATATCCTAAACACTAAGTAACATCATGGAATCACATCTTTTTAGCTTGGCAATCAATCTGGTCATCCATACGATCAATCAAAGACAACTTGTTCTATTCTAAATCAGGTTTTCATCACATATCATTGTATGCATCATTTCATTAAGTGGAAGCATCATTTCATGCTACACATCATTTAAAGTGTTGGAGGCGTTGCTTTACAGCATACACAGCATTTGCAAATTCTAAGCGTCATTCAATCTAAGTTACGCGTCATTTAAATTTTAAATTTGTGAAGGGTTTCCTACGCGTCATTTCAAACATGGGGTTCACATTTTGACCTAACTGCTATGCAATTTTTAACACTTCATACGTTTTATTTAACTATGCAGATGTGGCATTCCACTATCCTATGCGTCATTTAAAAACTCCTAAGCAACAATTTGCTAAAACTACTCTAGAAAGCATCAGAAATGGAAATAAATGCTATCAAAAAGAGAAATAAATGCACCAGGGAGGTTCGAATCACTCACTAGAGGTCCATAGTCAAGAGGTCTCTGATAACAGTGTGCTCTCTGATAATGGCGCGCTCTCTCGAATCGATGCTCTTGGATAGGGACCACCATTGCTCTCAATCATAGCAGAATCAAAGCAAAATCTCAATAGTAAAAAGTGAAAATGAATAGTAAATTTGGGTTTTTCAACCTATTTAAGCTATTTTGACCTAATTTTGGAGATATTTTTACCCCCCAGGACCCAAATCTACATTTTCTGCACACTGGGGCATCTTGTGATCTTATCATCATTCTTCTTTATGTTTTCAGAAATGAAATCATTTAGCTATACTTTTGAAATCAATCACACCATATTAGCATCGGGACATCAAAATGTTTTCATTTTTGAGGGGGCATTTATCATCAGATCATCAAATCAGGGTATCTATATCAAATCTGGGGCATTAAAATTTCAAACTTTTATCAGTGGGGCATTCTGCAACAAATCAATCAAAATTTCAAATCAGAGTTGTGAATCAGGTTTTTATCATCAAATCAAATCAGATCAGTGCATCAAATCAATCAGTTGTGAATCAGGTTTCAAATCAATCAAGTTATCAAATCAGAGCATTTGTATCAACCAATCATTCAGTATCGATCAGTGATTAGGACATGCAATTTTCTTTGAATCAATGCGCTTCGCACATCAATTCAAAGAGGGGCATTTGTAGACACCCAAAATTGACAAGATGTCTTAGTATCATCAAAATCTATAAATTTCAGCAAATCTCATCAAATGTTTCAAAATGCTTCAAAATGGATCAAAATCAATTTAAATGGATATTTATCAATCAAAGTGGCTCAAATCAAATAAAATCAATGGATTAATTAATCAGGAAATCAAATAATTAAATTCAAGCCTAAAAGGATCATCAATCAAAATGTGCAATTGATTTTAATCAATTAATTGTATAGTTTAAATCAAAAATCAAAATGAACCTATTCCTTACATGGCTAAATTAATTAAGTGATTGAATTAGATAAATTTCTAATATCTTTTCAACACAAATACAAGAGCCAATGAGAATTGAGAACACACTTGCACATGGATCACTCTAATTTTGCATCTCAACCTCTCATTTACCCTTTTAAATCTCATCCACTCATTTTGTCCCACCATTTGAGGACAACATTTAAATGGTCCCCTTATTTGAAACCATTTGAGAGATCAAACTCAACCAAGTATTAACCCATGATCAATTCACTCTACCCCCTACCCTTTGGATTTTACTATAAATATAAGTCATTTTCAAGCATAAGCATATCCTAGAAAATTCAAATGCAAAGCATCCTCATTATAGGCAATTTTATAGCAATTTGAGCAATAGTGAGAGCATTTTGTAGTGAATTGAGAGATTTTATCATTCATGAGAGCATTTGAATCCATTTTGTATCAAATTTGAGAAGAATTGAGAGCTAGATCATGCATTTTATCATCGATTTCTCATTCTAGGAAGGTCACTAGTAGAGATTAAGGTTGAGAGCTCTACTTGCAAAGCCTAGTTAGAGAACCATGGAATGTTATGGATGTTAAATGCAATTATTTGGATTAATTTTCTTATTTCTTTCCATATAATTGTAGTTAATTATCCTAATTTCATGAAGGTGTATTTGTATGCACCCTAAAATGGTCGCCTAGACTTTGGGCCCCATTTCTTAATTTATCAAATCCCTGAATCAATACTTTCAAATATCAACAATATCAATTATATCAATTTCCTTGATCATATCATAAT
>MU227059.1:272017-306765 GCA_018584345.1 Thuja plicata
TGCCCTTGTCTTCATTGAATCTCTCGTTGTATGGTTTATTGGCAAGGTCATGAGTTTATAGCTCTAGCTGAGAGCAATTTTTATAAATCTTGCAACTCCATGCATAGAGAGCTATGGATCGATTTGTAAGGGCTCATTCTTGAGTTTCCTTGCATGTAAGGATTCATAGAAGTGCACTATTTTGTGTGTACAGTATTAACCCACACACAACAATACTGCATCTTTGGATAACAAAATAACCAAGTTTCATAGGCATCACCATACCAAACAATGTAGAAAAATGAAAAAGGGTAGATATAGCTATGGTTTCCCACAACCACCCATGAGAACAACCAAAATACTAGAACCATATGACAACACAGACAAAAAATATTACACACATTGCTGAAAAAAACAAATCCAATTTAGAATGTTGCGACTATGAATGTTCTGTATCATTTGAAGATTTCTTAGTGAACATAGGCATAAATAAAAATGAATACATTTTATCCATTAGGTCTACATGATCTAGGCCAAGAATATTCTTGAGAAGAAAACTGGCTCACATATGGAACAATATATTTTTTAAATGTGTGCCATATCTATGGAAGGCAAACACAGATGCACAATTTGTTCTTAATGAATATGCAACAACAATGTATATCTTCTCATACATGACAAAAACTAACAACTCAATAAAAATACCTTCAACAAAATATGCATTGACCACAAAGTGCATAATATTGATGCAATAAACATGATAACACAACTTGGTAATACCTTGCTCAATATACAACAAATGTCTACCCAACAAGTTGTACAGATTGTGATCTCATTTCCTTTTAGCTCTACTTCAATAAAATGTACATTCATAAACACTTCTAGTATGAATGATCACACATTTATATTAAATAACTCAAAGCAATAAAACCATGAACCAGATGAATCGACAAATGTTTCTTACAAAATTTTAATTGATCATTATATTGCACGACCTAGAACCTTAATATATATTTGTCTTGCAGACTTTGTTTCACAATACAAACTAGAAAAAGGTAAGGCAACTCAAAGAACAAGACCATAAATTATCATATTTATAAGGTACAAAAAACACCTTGATGTTGATAATCACTACAGAGAGCAACTTTTGTTATATGTTCCATTCACCAAAGACGGAAAAAAATTAAAAGAAGGGTTTCTAACATGGAAAGATGCTTTGAATCACAACAATAAAGTAATTCAATGTAACCTAGCAAAATATACATACAATGCAAATGAAATATGGGGTGATATAGAAAATACAATTAATGATGCAATTGTTGAGTCTATCATCTGTGATAATGCACATATTGAACATAGATTACATAAAGAAAACAATGAGAAATATAATTTAGAGTCAAATTTAAATACAATGCAACTCAATATCTACAAGAAATACACAAAAAGGCCATTTGCAAATAGGTAAACATACACACTTGTTAGACAATGCAGAGTATTACAATATTTGAAGTATGTTAAACAAAGAACAACAAGGCATTGTAAAGGACATACTAATGTTAAAAAACCAAAACAAGCTCCAACCACTTCATTTGTTCTTAACATACGGTGTTGGAACATGAAAAAAATTCAAAGAAAAATCAATTTATCAAGGCTTGCTTCACATTTACAATAATTTAATTCATAGTGACGCCAACAAAAGAAAGTGCATGCTACTTGCATACAAAGGAAAAGTAGCATACAATATAGAAGGAACAACTTTGCACTCTGCACTCCTTATATCATTCAACAAATCAATTTCCACTCTATTAAACTCAGAGAGATTGGACGCATTGACAAAACAATGCCAATAATTTCAAATAATGCTTATAGATAAGATATCTTTGGTTGGGGAAATACTATTACACTGTGTAAACAAAATATTGCATGAAATTATGCAGACACATAATGATAGGGAGCTCTAACTCCTAAGAGATTTATTTCTCTTTTCAAGACCTACTCTTTGGTCTTCCTTGGGTATCTTTCTCTACCCTATCCATAGGACACTTCTATGGTCCTCTACTTCTTTTAGAACTCTCTACCAACTTCAAATCACTCTCATATGCTTCTTAATCCAACTATGCACCCTTAGGCTCACTCTTGCAATTTTATTCCCAAACTGTTCTTGGAAATGAGAATGGGGTTTTCCACTGTTCCCCTTTCAATTTCCACCATTCTTGATCCATTTCTTTGGAATCTTGCATAGTTTTCCAATGGAGTTCCAAATTTTCTAGGTTTAGGCCTTGTAGCCTTTTTAGCCTAATTAGGCCTCCTAAAACTAGCAATCTTGGATTTCCCCAAAATTCTATTAACAAACCCCCAACCTAGTTGTATATTCTCTCTAAGGACCTTCTAGGCTTCAAGATTTCCTAGGTCTTAGGTCTCCATAGTGTCCGCACATAGGACTTCCAACAAACCCCTATTTTCAAGGGTTTCTAGGGCATGTTATCCAGTCTGGTTTCTTTTCTATCAAAAGGTGCTCTAAGGAACTCCTCCACTCTTCTCCTTTCATAAAAATATCAAGGACAAATGAATATACACTCTCCACCCATTTATTTGATTAAAACAATCCATCTAGCAATCTCTCTCTCTACTACAATGTACAAGCTCCTAGCCAGAATACCCTTGTACTTGCCTAGGGCGTGGTTGTAATAATAGCTTCCCTGCACACACAGACTCCAAAAACCATATTTAAAATATCTACAAATTCCCCTACTTGATTCCAAGTGGCCATTGAATTTCAACCATGGGAACTCAAGTGGGAGCCATATTTACATGACTGGCTCTGGACAAGACAGCGAACCAGTAGAACTTGAAGAATTTACAAAATGAATAAAAAAAGTACCAAACTACCGAACCAAATCCACAAATATTATCTACATAAAAATAATAAAAGTCTCAATGCATTATATTAATCCATTCAATCCATTAAAGGTCTGGATGAAGGCTCTGTTACACAAAATAGTCTAATTCTTGCTCTTTCCAAAACACAGTCCATACAATCTGAGGTCCAACCCTTAGATTAGGGTTTATATGACCTTATATAGTTTATCCCCTCATGTTCAGACCCTAAGGTCTATATTTTAACTCATTTAAAGCTATTTCCTAGATTTGAGGAAATGTTGTCATGACAACTTTGCAAAGTTGCAAAGTTGTCATGAACAACTTTTTACAACTTTTGCAAAATTAACTTTCCACTATCCTAAATTGCACAAATAGACCTAGAATCACTCCATTGGATCCTAAAACACTTAAAACCCCCAAAACAACAACTTTTCATTTAATTTGGAGTTTTGGTCATTATTTGACCAACTTTGACTTTCCTAGTCACCTAGTGCAAAACAAACTATTAGGACCTTCTTGGACCACAACAAAAACAAAGCTAAACAAATCCTATTTAAAAAAACTTATTGGGACTTTATCCTTAGTCATTATTACCTTGGTGGTTGGATAGAACCACTTGCAAGATAAAATTTTCAAGATCCTCATTAAGACCTTAAGGTGCTCCTGCACCATTCTCCCCCTGCAACAAGAAAATCAAGGAGCCTATGGTGTTATGAACTCCAAAATGATGCCACGATTCTTAAAGTCACTCTCTGATATCCAAGTAGCCTCTAAATCAGGTTTTTGTTCCCATTTGATTAGATTCTCCATATAGACTTTATGCCTAGTCTTCTTCTTTCCTCTAGAATCTAGAACCTTCTCAACTTGTGGCTTACCTTGGACTAGTACCCTAAGTTCTTCTACTTCCTTTTTTATGTCTATACTATACTCCTACTCCTTAACATATATTCCTTTGTATATGATTAGGTCCTTCACATTAAAAATAGGAGATGGACATCTCCTTAGGTAGATCCACTTTTTAGGAATTGGGTCCATACTTAGCCAACACCTTACATGGTCCAATCCTCTTCATCTAAAGTTTTCTTGGTATGCCCTTATGTAGCCTAGAATTATTCAAAAACACCATCACCAAGTCTCTTACTTCAAACTATAGGTATCTTCTCCCTTGATCCTTCTTAGCTTTAAGCTTTTGTTTTGCCTCCATTAGTGTCTTCTTCACTTTTTCATGAACCTCTCTCATTGACTAAGCAAAGTCATCTACATGACTGTTGATCCCTTCATAACCCCTTAGGTCTCCAAGTTCAAGAACACCTCTTGGATGTATTCCATACAAAATTTGAAATTGACTCTTATCAGGAGTCTTGTTTGCATTGTCATTATTGGCAAACTCTTCGTGTGGGATGACTTGTTCCCATCCTTCCCCATATTCCTTGGTTAAACATCTTAAAAAATTTCCAAGGACCCTTTTAATTACTTCTATTTGGCCATCTGTCTGAGGATTATATGCAGAACTATGAGCCAAATTAGTACCTATTCTTTTCTAGAGGGTCTTCCAAAAGTGTCCCATAAATTTCACATCTCTGTCTGCAACTATGCTCATTGGAAATCCATGTATCCTTACTATCTCATTGAAGAAAAGATGGGCTATATGACTAGCATCATGAGTGGTTTTAAAAGGAATCAAATGACTCATCTTACTGAATCTGTCTACTACCACAAATACACTATCCAAACTAGTTGGTGTTCAAGGTAACCCCACTATAAATTCCTGCATAGACATGTGGCAGCATTGCGCAATGCCTCAATGGTTAAATACACATTACTTTTGATCAGAGGCTTTATTCCGGCCATTGGATCTTCATTAACATGTCTTATCTTTAATCAACCAGTTGTCTACTAACTATGGTCTTCAATATGCTCAGTGGGACACACGTCACCACGATGCGTTCCCTTAATAATTAACATCCTTTAATCTTTTATTTGAGGTTTAGTGCCAGTCGTTAGATAATTTTGAAGATGTCATTGAATTATTTGATCCTTTATTAGAATGTTGGGCCCGCTGCTTGCAAGGTGTGGCAATGGCGCTTTCCCTTAATGGTTTTTTCACTATCATCTTTATTTTAAGGCTTTGTGACCATCATTGGATCAGATCTGACTTGTTCTTTATTTAACCTTAACTTTATGACCATGCTTGGATCCACTTGGACACGCATCATTACCATGCAAAACCTTAAAGGTTAACTTCCTACATCTTTCATCCTAAGGGAATGTGTGGGCTGTTAGATCAAAAGGATCTACGATGATATTAAGACTTGTATTTCAATTGTAGTTGGTCCCGCCGGATACATGTGGCTTCAAGGCATAATGCCTTAAAGCATATATTTCAATCATCTTCATCTGAAGGGAATGCATGAACCGTTGGACCAAAAGGAACTTTCCTGACACATGATTTAAAATGAATAAAAGATTTACGGGCTCTCAAACTTAGGAAAAATTAAAACACTAGATACTTAGAAACTATTGAACATGACCCCTCTTAATAAACACATGGTAGAAACATAACTTAAGTGATAAAAAAGGTAATGTAAAAATAGAAACCGCTCCAACACTTAGGGTTTTAAAACAAGATTTACACTTGAAGACTTTAAACAAGGGTTTCAAAATTTACACATGACCTGTTTGAAGCTTGCAGGCCAAGGACTCACTTGCTTGGATTTTTTTTTGAAATAGACCTAACAGTGGCTCTTTCTGGGGATGAATACCTCATGCAGGTATTGCAAGAATTCATATTCTTAGGGGAAGAAGACCAACCAACTAAAAAAAACTAAACTACTCACACAACAGAAAGCAAAACTAAACTAAGACAGAAAGAACACAATACAGAAACACACTATATACACAACTTACTATTCATGGATTATTAGACTTCAAGATAAGTATAACTTCAAGAACTGTCTATGAACTGGCAGTTCTAAAATAATACCAGTAAGGTCTTTCAATAAATAATAATTTTTCCCATACCTCTCATGGACAATATATGGTCCCAACCAGATTGGTTCAACTTTTCCATGTTTTTCTTTATCTTCTAATCTGGCATTCCACATTAGGACATAATCTCCCACACAAAATTGTCTTGAGAAAGCCTTTTCATCATACAAGTTTTTTCCTACAATTGAAGTTTAGCATTTTTTATAGAAGCTTCCCTCCTAGTTTCATCCAATTCAACCAGGTCATCAATTCTCAATTGCATATCATTATCAATATCATCACCATATAATTGGACAAACTTGTACATTTGCATTAGATTATTCTGGCTCATTTTTTCCTGGATCCCATAGACTAAATAAAAGGGTGCACATCCTATGGCCTTTTTAGATGTCACTCTATCTGCCCAGACAACCATTGTTAGCTTTGAGTCCCATGCCTTCTTATTTGTATGCAAGACTCTCTTAATGATCTTAAGCAGGATTTTGTTTGTGGATTCTTCTTGGCCATTACCCCATGGGTGGTAAGGTGCAGAGTAAGATGTCTAAATTCCATATTCAGCACAAAAAATCATATACTCCTCAGATTTGAAATACATTGCATTGTCTGATATTATTTTTTCTGGACACCCAAACTTGGTGATTATGTTCTTCAATAATAAATCTATTACTACTTTACTAGTTTCTCTTTTAGTGGGGATCACTTCAACCCACTTAGTAAAGTAGTCAATTGCTACAATTATCCATGCATGTCCTCCGCTAGATTTAGTAGCTATTTCCCCTATAAAATCAATAGCTCGTTGTTGAAAAGGGGCTTGAACTTCCACTGGTGTGAGAGGTACATTACCTGAGAATTTTAATTTACCATAGAAATGTTGGTAGGCATCACACTTCTTAACCAATTGATGAGCATCCTTAAAGATACTTGGCCACCAGAATCCTACTCTTAGAACCTTATGTGCAATGGTCTTGGACATATAATGGCCCCACATACTCCATTATGCATTTCTTGTAGAATATTGTCTGCTTGCTCTTTATCAACACATTTTAGTAGAATCCCCTCAGGATTCCTCCACCATATCTCATCTCTGATCAAGGAAAAACAAATAGCTTGTAGCTTTAAGGTCCTTTTCTTGTTCTCATCCATCCCCTGTGGACAATTCATTCTTTGTAAGTAATAAATAATATTCTTATACCAATCACAGTGGTCAAGGTTACAGATAAAAGGTCTATGTTCTTCCTCTATGGTATTGACATGATTTTCATCCAATTTTGTGTCAGCCATCAACTCTGCTAAACCCATTCCTTTGACTAACTGAGTGATTTGAATTTCAATGTTAAACTCATGGATCCTGTTAAACCATCTACATCGTTTACCTGGCACCTCTTGTTGGGTGAACATGTCTTTAACTTCTACTAAGGGTACATAAGAAACTACTATTGTACCTATTAAATAACATCTAAAAGATTTAATAGCTTTTACCAGTGCATAAGATTGCTTCTCATTTATATCATATTTTAGTTTTGTAGCCTATAAGGACTTGCTAAAGAAAGCAATAGGTTGTTCAAACCCTTCCTCATTTTTTTGTAACAAGATAGCAGCAATAGTATGGCATGATGCAAATGAAAAAAATTTAGAGGTTTTGAATAGTCAGGAGTTCTTAGGATAGGGGCATATTTGATGGCTTTCTTTATTTCTTGGAAAGATTTGGTGGCTTCTCCATCCCATTCCATTTTTGTATCTTTCTTCATCATTTTGGAAATTGGCCTACTTTTCTCAGCAAAGTTTGTGACAAATCTTCTGAGAAGTTTTAGTTGACCGAAAAAAGATTGAATTCCTTTAAAATTTCTTGGGAGGGGTACCTTTTCAATAGAGTCTACCCTATCTGGGTCAATTCTAACCCCTTCCTTTGAAACAATATGCCCTAATAATTTACCTTTTGTTACTCCAAAAGTGCATTTCCTGGGATTTAGAGAAATCCCAAATTCAAGGGCTCTTACAAAAATCTTCTCTAAGTGTTCATAATGTTGTTCCTCCTTTTAGAATATGTTGTAAGTTCATCTTGATATACCTCTAAGAACTTCTGCAGAAAATCTGAGAAAGCAACATCCATGGCTCTCTGAAAAGTGGCCCCAACATTTATTAGGCCAAAAGGCATCCTGATGTAAACATATGTCCCCCATGGTGTAGTAAATGCGGTCTTGAATTTTTCTAATTCCTTGACCATTATCTGGTTATACCCTAAAAATCCATCCATCATTGACATTAATTCACAACCAGTAACCCTTTGCAACATATTCTCAATGTTTGGGAGAGCATAGTTATCCTTGAGGGATGATCTATTTAGATTTATAAAATCCGCACACAGTTCGATATCTCCATTCTTCTTCCTAATAGGAACTAAATTGGAAACCCAAGAAGAATATCTGATGGCTTTTATGATTCTTGCATCTTTCAGCTTCATTAATTCCTATTCCATTTTGGGTCTTAGTGTGGGATTTATGAGTCTATGCTTTTGTCTAAAAGGCTTAGCATCCTCTTTCAAAGGAATCTCATGTTGAAACAGATCCTCATTGTATTCCTTTAGATCATCATATGTCCAGGAAAAAACCCTTCTGTATTTCCTCAACAAATGAATCAGGTCCCCTCTCACTTTTGGTAACATCTTTCTTCCAATAAAAATTTTTGTAGGAACATCACTTGTTCCTATATTTACTTCTTCCAAATATTCAGGCTTATTTACATTTTTTCAACAAATGGCTTGTCCTTATTATCAAAAGTTATTTCTAGCACAACTAACCCTTTTGGTACTTTATTTGATTTCAGATTTAACACTTCCTTGCCAAAAATGGTATCTTTTCCATCTAAAGTTTCTACATACCCACTGAAATTAATCTCTTTGTTCCCAAATTCTGCTTCATAATGTATGAATCTCAGAATTTCCACATCATCATCAAAGACTTGCCAATTTTCCATATTATCAGGTATTGAGGGCCTATATTGAACCTCTACTTCAGAACTACCATCAAAGGTAATATCTTGTGGCCTCAAAGCTATGTTTGCAAGCAAGTTTGACATTCTATTTTGGATTTTGTCCATCTATTCAATACCAAATGCATCAAAGTTTTCAAGTTCATCCCAACTGCATTATTGTTTCAACCTATGATTCTTTGAAGCATATTTAGACTTGATCTAAGACACTACAAGTTTAGATTCTCCAATGACTCTGAGACATTTAATTCCATGTCTGGCAGCCAGTCTCATACCAATCAACAGAGCTTAATATTCTGCCACATTGTTTGTACATGTAAATAACAGTATAAATGAAAATTTGAAAGTCCTTCCTGAGGGAGATATCAACAAAACTCCAGCACCAGACCCCTCCCTAGAACTAGCACCATCAAAATACATCACCCATAACTTACTTTGTTCAGATAAATTATTTTTGTCTTCAGACAATAGTGCAGGTTGTAATTTTCTTGCAACTTTCTTTTCCTGCACTTGAAATGACCCCATCTCAATATCTAAGAAACAATTCATATTATTATCATATTCTTCCTCAGTCATATGAGGCTTTCTAGTCTCCCTTGATACCTTCATGTTTTCACCATTAATATTGAAAGTGGAAAATGGCAAATCACATTGAATGCTTCCCCCCATTGATGCACTCCATTTTCTTGATAACAACATTCCATATTGAGGGGGAATATATATAACCAACACACTCATTGTAAATACTTTGCCTGGGAAAGATTCCAATTTATAAGGCAATGCCTTAATGGTGTTGATGACAGGCACTTCCCTAGAATCCATATCTTGACACTTCCCATGTGATGTGTCTACCTTCAATCCCATAGATCTCATAACTTCTATAGGCATAATAGTATTAGATGCCCCAGAGTCAATCATACAATTCTTTTAACATTTGTCCATTTATCCAAAATGTTAAGACAAAGGGATGTACAATTTTTGTAGTAATACCAACAATATTGGTATCCAAATAAATCTAAGGAATGTTTGACACAAGCTCATCAGATTCCCTTGTGGCTTTGTCTTTTGTGTCTAACACTTTCTTACTTTCCTCTGGTCCCATCCCATAATCTTAGTGGAACTAACACCCTTCACCCATGTTAAAGCCTTTTCTTTATGCTCTCCTATCCTCATCATTTCTAACAGAGGTACCTTAATAGTTATTTGAGACAAAAGTTGCCCCATATCCTCAGGGGTGTATTTCATATCAAAGAGATCTGGTCTTTGATTTATATAATCATCATCTTCTACTTGAGAAGCCAGTTTGTATTCATCTCCTTTATGTTTTTTATCCTCCCTTTTAGGATGAGGCATGGAAATTTCTGGTGTTTTTACCTTTTATTTATAAACATGTGGACCAGTAGGCTCATTGCCTTTTTTTATCAGAATTTTATTTGCACCTTCAACCTGTTTTTCCTTTTCTTGTGGCCTTTTGGTACTATTTTTTGTATCTTTAATAAAAATACCGGCAAGTTTTTCATCTGCACTTCCAACTATTATGTTTCTTAAATTATAATTTCCCCTTGTTTGTGCAACCATGTTTTTTATGATTTCAGCAATTTCTTCATCAGATGGTCTTCTAAGGATAGGGGTCTCATCACATCCCTCTGCATTACATCTCATATTATCAATCTCGCAATCTTGTATGTCTGAATCATCATGTTGATAATATGTTTCATTATCAACATGTGAGGAAGTCATAGCACAACCACTATCATCATATGCTTCCTCTTCATTATCTTCCTGATCTTCAGTTGCAGAGATTCTAGCAGCAATAACACAATAATCAGGACTATGAGGAGATTGACAAGCCACACACCAAGGATTATCATTGCACATGTTCACAGTGGTTTTGTGTAGAGGGTCAGGATTTTTCTCATCATATTTTTCTTTATTTTATGGGATAATGGGTTCCCAATCCTTCCATTGAGTAGTATAAGGATAATTTTGCATCTTAGGCTGTCCTTTGAAATTTCCATAGGAAGGATTATCATTGTGTGAAATCCTATTGTTACTACTTTCTCTAGGTTTTAAATCTTTCAAGGCATTTGGAATTAACTTAAGGCTATCATCTTCTTTTGGTTTAGTATTCAAATGTTTATCCGATTATATTTTATTGTACCTGGTTGGCTTCCAGTCTTCTCTCCAACCCACTTTTCCAGAAACCCTTCTATTTATCTCAATATTTACAGCTACCTTATATGCTTCTCTAATATTTCTAGGGTTCTTATCCCTTAAAAGGTAACCCATTTTTGCATCAAAAGCATTAAGATAAGTAGCAAGACATACCTTGTCATCCAATCTCATCACTTGTGGAAACTTGTGCATTGCTCTCTGAAATCTGATGTTGAACTCCACCACTTCTTCATTTGAGTTCTTCTTTATATTATTGAACTCATTCAGCATGAAACCTTCATTGGTTTTATCCCCATATTGATCTCTGAAACATTCTTTCATTTCATCCATAGATCCAATACATTCATGGGGAAACCCTCTAAACCAGTCCCTGGCATCCTCAGTCAGTGATTGAACAAATAATTTCATCATTATATAATCATGCCCAATCTCATAATCATCCATCATATCCATAAATTTTTTAAATGCTCCTCACATGTTATAACATTGTTACCAACAAACTTTGGGAGCTTATCTCTAATCTTTTTGGGAATTTCATTTGGATATCCAGGAATACCAAGGAAGATAAATTGCATATACCTTTCTATATAGACGGGTGTTCTTTGAGATTAGTACCTTGAACATTTGATGTAGTATCATTTCTAGAATCAATTGGTGGTAGTAGATTCATTCCTGAATTTAGAGACATTTTAGGACCAGCACCAGTAGGAGGAGGACCAGAGGTTTTCCTGAGAAATTTTATTTTATTTTTCATCTCAAGAGCAGAGGCTTCCAATTTAGCCTTCTCTAATTCTTTGGCGATAATCTCCCTTTCTCTCTTGGCTCTCTCCAAATTAGTATCTATTTTAGTCATGGGATCCACTATACTCCCTTTATTCACCGGATCATTTATTTTAATTTCTGCTACTTTCTATTTTCCTTTTTCATTGGACTTCTGTGTATCATACAATTGCTCGACAATAGGTTCATATTCAAGTTTTTCAGGTATAGTAGTAGAATTTATTGCTTCTAAATATTGCAGTTTCCTTTTCAATTGGTCTGATTGAATATGAGCCTTTTTTATTCTCTCCTCTTTCTCTCTTTATCTTCATTGTCTTAAGGCAATCTTCTCTTGGATCTTTCTTTCTAGTTCACCTACTTCTTCAAAAATCTCCTCAGAATCTATGAGAGTTATGTCAGATCTTGAATTTTCCTCCATAATATTTCTTTCTCTTCGATGATGATGGGCATGAGGTCTTTCAGATGAGGGAGAGCTCAGATCACTAAGAGCATTCCTATTCTCTTTCTCTCTACTTTTAGATCTGGACCTTGTTTCATGTCCCTGGGATTTACCATGATTTATCCTCCTAGCATACCTAGGTACATCATCAGCTCTCTCACTTTGAGAGTAATACTCACCATATACTCCTAATCCCAGCTATGTATCTTGTTCAATTTCTATAGTATCTCCTTCAGAATTGGGGGGAATAGAAGTGTATATTCTTATGTTCCTTCTCTACCTCCAATCTTGAGGAGTAGTTCCATCAGCATTTTGGTTCATTGATTTCTTAGCTCTGGAGGTAGATGAAATTTCACCTTCCAACTCATTCTCAGGATAATTCTTCATCCTAGATCTGGTAATTTTATAACTCATAGTTAGATAATGGTGTATCAAATAATTATAACTCAGCACTGATGTAGAGATTTCTTCAAGTCGCCACCCAACAAATAGCTAGGAAAATACACACTAACTCTGAGTAACAAATATTTTTCTATAAAAGGTCTTCACAGGCCAACAAATAACAAAAAGGGTCTAACCATTATCCTGATACATTTTCAATGGTAATATAAATCACTAGGATATGAAAAGATAAAACTATGTACTTCAATGGTCAACCAACTGGTATAATAAGTAAGCAGGCTAGGAGTCTAGCTCAACTTGAAAAACCTTACTCACTTACTACAATGTAAAATTAGTCCCCAGCAGAGTCACCAGTTTGTTGGTTACTTTTTATTTTGAAACAAAATACAAAAACCTCTTCTTCTTCTTACTACTTTTATAGAGAAGCCAACTCCAAATATTACTCCATCTAATAAAAGGACCAACTAACAAGCACTCTTACAATACTGCTACGCTTTAGGTTCTACTATATCAAGGGGGGTTACCCTATAATACCTTGAGATATTTCTATATGGTATTCATATAAGCATTAATCTCACACCAACTCAACATAACTAGGAGATACTAGATAACTAGCTAATTATCCATTGAAAAACAACCATGAAATGGAGCATGAGATAGAAACTCACAACAAACTTATACAAATATAGACTTAATAGATTTATGTTTGTTTATATAGAAACCACAGCCAATATGCAACCAGATGTGCAATAACAAAGAACTTATTAATTTTAGATCAGTGCCTTATCCATTGGGCTACTCTCTAACTCAAATACAATATAGCGAAATCAATATTCATCAAAGATTCTAGGACATAAACACAAATATCCCAAACCCATATTCATAGAATCCTAGCATATGTCAGATGAATCTATGTATTAATGAAAGAATCATTTAATCTAATCCTTGATCAACACTCTCAAATAAGTACATAAACAAAGAGAAATTCTATGTTAATGAATCAAAAAACTCATAACTCACAAGACAAGATGACACATGAGAGATTGGAATTCGGATCTTTGTATTAATTTTAAAGAATCACATTCCAATATACAAGATGTACTCAGAGATAACCTCTTAAATATTCTGCAAGAGATCTTTCAACTTTATTTCTAATTATCACACCTATCTAGTACAAACTTCTCCTATATTTCCCTGACTGAAACCTTCCAAAAATGTTTACAATACTAATTTTCCAGTTCCTTCCAATGATATTGGGAATCCTTTTATAGAATAGGATTGCAACAAGCTACGGATCAATTGGAATGAGGACAAAATAAATGGTTCAAGAAAAAGACAAAATAGCAAGTGAAGTAATAACCACTTTTGTTACAATATATTCAAAATATTTTGTCTTCTCACCGCCTGGGTACTTCTAACCACTTTAGTGTTGTTTGGTAGCCGCCATCTGGAATCTATTTTCCTTGATCTTGTTGATGTAGGATCTTTTACCTTTGTGTATCTTATTCACTATTAAGGAAGCACTGCCACTTGTTTTCTTTTACACACAACCACCTTCTCCTTGATCAACTGCACTATATTTGTCCTTCCATGACATATACACCTCATCACTTGGCCAAGAAAAGTTGATGACTTCATCCTTTTTGCTATTGATTTCACCCCAACTAACACTGGCTTTCTCAATTTCATATTTCCAAAATTCAAAGAATGACTTGGCTTCATTAATGATTTCAACAGTTTGGACAAACAAAATTGTGCTTTCCAAAGTAATAACACTATTAGTCCTTGTTGCCAAAGCCTCATTCATTTGTCTCATCCATAATGGTTCATTTTTTATTGTGCCATTCTTCTTTAATAAGTTAGGAAACATCTCATAAGGATCCTTTGAATATTCTTTCATCAAATTTTCTACCTTTCTCAAAATGATGCTCCTCTTGATGTCCAAGTCCATTAGTAATTTAAAACATTTATAAGTGCCAGTCAATATGATATCAACATTATTTTCTTATTTAGATGTAGAATAGAAGAATTTCAATTCTGCCCTATTTCCCTTCCATCTATCAATTATTGGATCCCACTTATCCTTATGTGCATTAAATTTTTCCAATATGTTGACAATCTTCTTTCCTTGTAAATAAATGGCAGTAGGACTTAAATCCTGATTGCATTGCATGAAAGTGGCATGAATTTTATCAGCATATCTTTGTTATATCCATGCATTTGTTTCTTTCAAAATTGCACATTCTTCATCCCACTTTTTTCTTGACTGTTCCAATTTAGTCCTTTCACCAACTAGCCTTTCCCTTTCTAATTCAAGGTTTTCCCATGTAGTAGGACTTGATGGCATGGGAGAAGGGGGATAAGTTATAATTGGACTTGATGATGAGGGCCGGTGAGGATCCTATGTAATGATTCTTTGAGGAACAAACTGAGTTGTTTGTTTTCCTTCAAGGATAGAAATATTTTTATCCTTTTCAATAGATTTTATCACCTCATCATTATAAGCCTTCATAACTATCTCACATTTTTCTTTCGGGCTTTTGATCTCTTCTTCCTATTTCTCAGCTACTTTCATGCCAAATTTTTCTAATTCCAAAGTAAGGCTAGTTGCTTCTATCCCTGAGGTGTCTGCTACTCTTCTTACCATGAGGCTATCTGCATGTTTGGTATGACCATCTCCACCAGATGCCTTATGGATCTTCTTTTTTATTTTCCACATAACAAGGGTTGCATGATCTTCACTAAATTTTACTCCCTTGGATGCTTGTTTTTCCTTTGCCTATGTAGCATGGTCATTCTTGGTCTCCTTTCTCACAGAATTAAAAATAATAGCATCTACAATATCCCATTCTTGAAGTATTAATACTCCTTCCTTTTTGACCAATTCTCTTCCTTCTTTAGGAGTTATCGTTTCAAATCTGGATATCATTTCTTGTTTTATTTCACTCTCAATTTCATCTTTACTCATTGTAGAGTGTTCCTCATGCTTTTGTTGGCACTTCTCTTTGAACTATCATATCCTCAAGGGGTCCAATTCCTTCCCAACATATTCTGCAACTATCATATCCAATGAAGCATTTTTTAGAGCTTCAGGCATTCCTTCTTGTAGCTCTTAGGCTGTGACATATATTTGTCCAACACTTCCCATTTGTAACAATTGTTCTGCTAGAGCCTGCTCATCTATATACATCAGAGATTGGGAAGGAGAGTAGATATTTTCTTGTTGTTGTTTCTATTTTTCTCCTTCTACCCTTTGCCTTTTTGGGGATGGAAATGATTGAGTTCTTGAGCCTAGTGGATTTTTCCCTTTTGGATCGAGGGTCTTTTCAGATTTTAGTAGGATTGTACTATACCCTCTCCTTTGGTATTCCACATATTTTCCTGGTGGGACATTCCTAATAGGAACTATCCTCCTCAACATTTCTTTGGCCCTCTCTGGTTCTGTTTGTAGAATGATAGCCCTTTTCTGGTTCAATGCCTGCATGATGTCTTCAAACATCTCCATTAAAGAATCCATCTTTTTAGCCCATGGCTGAAAATATAACAAGGGGTCATACAACTTATCGAAGTGCTACACAAAATCTAGGCTTTTCTTATATGCTAGCCATTTTTCCTTTTTGATCTCTTTCTATATCAGATCAAATTTATTTCTAATCACATCTTTAGTAAAGTTGAATTGATGGTTCAACACTAAACACTTTGTCTTCTCCTTGAACATATCTGTGATAAAATGCTTCTGGATCAACACATCTTGATATTGTTGTATTCAAATGATAAGGGGCCAAATATGTTTGCAGGTGTTTCCATCCTATTAGTGCTTATGCCTGTAGGCGTCCAATCTACCTTATTATTTCTACTAATCCTATCTTAACATGCACTCTGTAAGTTAATATATTAGGGACTCCTCTGAAGCCATAAAATCTGAATACTGTTGATACTGGGTAAAGAATAACATCTCCCCAATTATGTACTATATTTAGTTCTTTATTATATTCCTTTGGCCTCAAGAGTTCTAAAAGTTTTACAGGAATTCTAGAATCATCAGACAATAATAATGTCGTAAGTCTGGCAGCAAAACACCTATCAAATGTGATATAACTTGCTTCTTTGTTATCCCAAGACATATTTTCATTCCATAATTGTACTGGCATATCGTCATCATCCTTAACTCTCATAATTTTCATCTCCTTTTCAAATTAATCTTCCCCTTTAAACAAAAACATGTGCATCAACAGGGAGTACCATGCAAAAGTTTTGGTCACTTTTTTATTCTTGATGCATGGCAAACCCTCATGTATTAGATCTACAATGTATGGATCAAAATAAAAAATTATTGCTAAATGAGGATGAAAAATTTGTACCATCATGAACATATAATGGATGGAAATTTCCTTTTCTTCATCATCCCCACAAATTTGACACAGAGCCCTATATACTCCTCTAGATTTTGGAGTACACTAATCCAGTTTAAAAGGTTCTTTGGTATTTGGCCCTACCATAATTAAATCCCCAACTTTGTTAAAAAATTCCTTTAAGGTTTCACTTCTTAAATAATTCTTTTGGGCTTGATATACCTCTGTAAACTCATTGAAATCAATCTTATCCATAGGGGTATCCTCATCACTCAACCTAAAAACTTCTTTGATTTCTTCTGCAGTTACACTAATCATAATGTGTCCATCCTTAATGACATTGGTAAGCCCTTTTACCTCAATGTTCTTGTGTTCTTCCTTAAGGGATACATCATCATTACAAAGCTTCTAGTAAGCTCTAACATTCCAATTTATGCAATCTTGCAGTGTATGAAGGATCAGATGTCTTCAACCAGTAAAACCCTAGCTGGTATGCGCGAAAATGCACCAGCATCGTCGGGTTGTGATACAACCTCCGGATGGATCTTTTATTTGGATTCCTCACATGCAGTGTTCTTGATGATTTTGAACTCATCCGTCATTGTTTTCTTAGCTTCTATGGATCATGATGTTGATGCCATTTTCATAAATTAGGGCTTCTATGTAAATGCGTGAAAACACGGAGTTATCGGTCTGTAGAACTTACTGTTGTGTGTGCAATAATCTTTGAACTGCTTTGAAATGCTTGTAGGTTGAGTCGTGATCTCTCCACAACTTGGTTTATTTCTTCTCAAAATTGCCTTCACTCGCTCTGCTCTGGGTGTCATGACAAATGAATCACTCTAATGCCCTATTTATAGTATTTTCCCTAAAACATGTGTAATAAATGCTCACCAACTCATCGGTGTTTAAAGATTGAGTTCGTCGGTGAAGACTTTATCACCATCAGTGATGCTTACAACGTTTCTAAGCAGTAAAAGTTGACTTAGCCTTTACTGATAGGTTTCGGTAACACAGACAACTTGTTCATGTGCTTGTTTACCAATGTGTCTTGGTCAATACTAACAACGTTTTCTTATAACCAATGTCTCTCGGTAAATATAGGCAGTCTTTCCTTTAAGTGTATACCGACGAGTTTCGGTATATATGCCCGAAGACATAGTTTTCACATATTTAAACAAGTATAACCATGATGCATCTTTCTTATGCTAATTTGGAATTATTTCATCATATTATGGAATTGATGTAAAGTAATAGCTTAGTGTTAGTGCAATTCCATACTTACTTGTTCTGCTTAGGTGGGGTTGGTGATGTCACCAGATCCATTGGATGGGGTGTCACCGTTTGTATTGCTCGTTCCAGCTTCATCATTGCTTGAAGATTTTCTACACATCTTTTCTCTAGCCCTCTGGATATCTTGAATGGTGTTTCCATTGGGGTATGTGCTTGTATCTATTATTCGGTCTCTACAGTCCTTTTTGAGATGACCAACTTTATGACAGTGTAAGCATGTCCTTCCGGGGTTAGTAGCTAGGTTCATACCTTTGTTTATTTCTTGATAATCAAATTTAAAGACACCCTCCAAGGTGAATAAACATTTAGGTAACTTATTGGAAATGAGCCTCACAATCTAATCTCTATATTGGCCTTGCAACTTAGACTAATTTTTAGCAGATAACTCTGCTTCATGACATAGAAAATTGACAATTTTCAAATCAAAATAAAATGTTGTCAATTTGTGTAATTATCTAGGAAAAATAGTCTGATATGTTGTTCCTCCATGTATGAAACATACTCTGGTATGTCGTAATGAGAACCAATTGTTGCAATTTTATTAGCATGTTTGTTCTGATTTCTAGGAACAATTTGAATGTTCAAAGCTTGGAAGGCCTCAAGTAGATCCCAAACTCTATGTTTGTATGATTTGAGAAGGTTGTTCTTTGTAACATTCTCATTTTTAATCTGATTAACAACCAATTCACTATCCCCAAAGACTTGTAAGGATTTTATACCTCTTCTTTGTGCAAGTTGGAGACCTTGAATCAAGGCTTCATACTTGGATGCATTGTTGGTGCAACTAAAATGAAGTCAAAATGAAAATTAGTATTTCTACAACCTTGGAGAAATAATAATTACACAAACACCTTAACCATTTTTTCCTTGATCCATCAAAGAACATATTCCACAATCCATTAGTATTCTCATGTTCTTTTATGAGATCTGGGATAGCAGTATCCTCGTCATGTATACAGTAGGTCCCAAGACCTCTCTCTTCAGCCTCTTGCACTATATCAATTTGAAAAACATTATCCCACGCATCTAAGAGATAATCAGGAACCTCTATCAAGAGAGTAGAAGGTCATGTATTATGAATTTTTCTTCTTCCTCATGGAGTGTGCAATTCATGTTTATGGGGTTATGTGTGTAGGGCTCTATGTGTTCAATAGCCAATAGCTCTTCTCTTATGGAAGCCTTTGATCCATATCTATTCCTAAAGAAAATGTAGGGCCAATCAGACACTATGTAGCCACCTATCTTAGCACTGAAGTCCCTAGAAAGTCAAAGGGAAAAGTGTGTAGAAAGATCAATAACTTATATGTCGTTTATGACAGTGCAACCAGGTAATGCATGTAAGGTCAATTTGATATCTTTTAATACTCCTATTGTTTGGATAGAAGTACCATCCAACTAAACAACCCCTCTAGTCGCAGTCTCATATTTAATACCTAGAATGTCATCTACATTCTTAGGAATGACTGAGCTACTATCTCCTGAGTCTATCATACAATTATGAACTAGTTCATCTCCAATAATTAAAGAGAGATAAAAAGTGGGAGGCTTATCTTTCTTACTTGTATATTCCTCCTTTCTAGGGTGCACAAGACTTGTTGTATATAATGTTTCACTTGACGGTTTTGACCCCTCTGATCTTTTTATACTTTCTATCTCTTCCTGCAGCAATTCTCTATGAGGTTGAATTGTGAGGACATCCCACATAGGAACATTGATTTTAGTCCTTTTCATTTATTCCACTATATTGAGAGGAATGTTTTTTACTTGATAGGACCCCTAAAAAGAGAAAGATCTTATTTTTGAATTGGAGTAGCTTGAGGCTCCTTTAGATTCTTGTTGCTCTGATGTATATTCATATTTTGTAATGGAGTAGTAGCATCATGTTGTATATCTGGTGATATAGTATGTGTAGCTACCTCTAAAGTTAAAGCTTTATTGGATGGATAATGTGAAACACTATCCACTTCTCTTCTCTGTCTCCTAGTTTGCTGAGCTATGCCATCATTTCTCTCATGATTAACACCACAACAATCATTTTCTTGCCAATTCATAGTTATAGAATCCCCTTGGTGTTGGGATTAAAATCCAACATTGGACTAATTTCTATCATAATGTTGTCCTAATATTGTTGGTTCTTCTTGCATGCTCAGAGCTTGAGAGAACTCTTCCCTTTGGAAAACACAATGATCATAAGAAATATTGCAAGTAGAACACCATTCTTTCCCTTGATAAAGATTGATTTGTGTAGGGGCAAGATACCTTACTATATTTTGTTTTGAATTTGAAGGAGATTCATTATTCAAAATCCTATTTTGGTTCTATGAACCTTGTCCTTAATTTGGTGGCTTGTTGAATGAATAATTATAAGTGTGAGTTTGATAAGGCCTACTACCTTGAGCTTTTTGCCTCATTAGAGTCACCACCTTGTTCCTAATGTTTTTCATTTCGAGATGAAAATCATGTTTGATGGATTTTTTCTCTTGTATCATACTTTGCATCATGATTTTGATCTCCTCTATCTCTTTAGGAGATGTAGAAGAAGGTGGAACATCAATAAGATTCTGACTTTAAACTATAGTAGGAATAGGATCCATTGTAGGTTGATGTGTAGGTATCTCTAGAAATAAAGGCATTGATGGCCTTGGAGTTAACTTACCTTCGTGAATTAGGCAATTCAATGCCCTTATATATACATCATAAGAAATTGGGAAATCATCTCCACCCGTTATCTACAATATGGTAGAAATATCACTATTGAAAGCTCTAAGATAATGAAAAAATTCATTACCAAGAGAAGGATTCTCTAAAGAAGGAATTCTATCCCATGTCTTTTGAAATCTATAGTTGAAATTTGTCATAAAATCGTCTAGTTCTCTTTTGATTGTAGTTGACTGCTCTAAAAGTGGTAAATGATCACTTTTATCCTCAAAATGCATACCATAGTATTTCACCTAACTAATCCCAATTATGAACAGAGTTATGTGGTAATCCTCTATACCACTACAAGGCTTTTACTTTTCATGATGAAGCTAGAATTTTGAAAACAACATCATCCTCTGTAATACCATGGATATTGCAGACATTGGATACTTCTTGTATGTGTCCTATTGGGGAAATGGAAATTTTACTAGTAAAGTCTAGAAAACTCTTAAGTCTAGTCACTGGTATATCATGTCTTTGATTCTAAATAAGAGGGCTACCACCATTAAAAGTGGAAAAAATCTGATTTCTAGGCATAGTCATATGGGATAATGATCTATTCAATTGACAGGACAATACCCTAGGTTTTGTCCTTATAACAAGAGGGGTAGAAAGATATATAGATGGTGTAGGTTTTTCTTCTGATCCCCAAACTAGTGACAGAGAAAATCTATCCCTTCTTCCTCTAGAACTTGAAAATGAGAGTTGAATGAAATGAAAATTACCTCTAGAAGATGGCCTTGGTTGAATATTGGGCATGAATTACAGAAAACCTGGTTTGAAAACCAATATGTATAGATGGAGTCACCAAGTGCTTGAATTTGAGCCTCTTAAATGATATAATGCTAAGAGAAACACTATTTCCTTAGCATAGAAGTTTAAATCCTTTGTTTTATCAACAAACCAGTAGGCTTCTTTTTGTAAGCTTGAATGTCGTCCCACTAGGCGTGTCAAAAACTATTTTCACAATAGTTTACACCCTTGCTTAGGTGAGTGTGAATGACTTAAACAACCTTTTGAAACATGGAAACAACCTCCAAGTGTGGGACTTGAAATGTGAGGTTGAGTCTCCATAGAAGGCCTACTTCCTTTCAATCTAGATGCACCTAAACTATGCTTTTGAGGGAAAAGGGAGAAGGATATGCAAAAAGGAAAAAGGGGTGATACACCAAGATTAAATATTTTATCTCCTTCTACCTATAACTTCCCTTAGACCTTAATGAAACTACCAAGACAACACAGTACTCCTTGTATTTTATCAACTCCAAGAATAATATGAAAGTTAGGACTTAAATAGACCTTGCAAGGAACCTAAAAATTCACAATCATGATCAATCAAGAAAATCAACACAATCATATAACAAGGAAAATTATTAAATCAATACAAATAATAAGCCAAATATTTACACAATATATTTGGATTTGAAGTAGGTAACAATAATATATTAAAGCAAGGCAAGGAAGTTATGATCTAGCAAGAATATCTTCATAATCTAGCAAAGAGCCTCCACATTAGGACATAGAAGAATCTCTAACCTCTATGTCCTCCATTTTTTCAACTAATACATACTTCCACTTGATTTTGCAAAATTCAATTATAACCTTGAAGCATGCAAACCTATATCCACACCTTGTTCATTTTCTTAGTGCTTAAATCACTTAGTAAGGAAGCAGTTTAATAACCTTGAAAAATAAAATACCTGGATGTATTGGAGCAGCTACAAAAATAATACTAATATGAAGTCACCTTTCAAAAACTTCGGTAGAGTCACCACCTCTTTGCAGACAAAAAATTTGAATAAGCTAAGATCTCTTCACCCCACTCTGACCTTCTTCAAAACCAGCAAACTCACAACATACCCCTATAATAGGGTCTCATGTAGATTCCTCTCTTGACTATGCTCTCAGTCATAGGAGCCCAAACATATGCTTCATCATCACTGTAAGTCCACCTTTCTGATTTTTCTTTCTCCAAACATGCACACTGGTACAATCAGAGAACTTGAAGTCGCCACTCACCACTTGTGAGATAGTATAAGTATATCTTTCAAGAACTTGGACTTTCAGATACTATTGCAATGATAACAACACAAACATTGACTTACTTTAGAAGTAAGAGGAATACTTCTTTGTAGCACATGAATCTATAACAATCATATCACTTTGGGATTTATTTTGACTAAACAAAGAACAAAGCGTTCTTATCCCCAGGTGAGTGTCTATATTTTTTTTACTCTTGGATTGATTCAGCAAAGTAAACTTGCTGACAATTATGTTGAAGTTGTTAACTTTTGTCTCCCTGATAGAGTCTTCAATTCTGTTAGTGACTCTTGGATAGGTTAAACTCCATCTGAATAGTGGATTTGATTTATTTATATCAAATTCTCCCTAATAAGGTCTACAAGACCTTTCTGTTGTATATCCCCAGCAGAGTAGCCAATTTTTTGGTAACTCGGATGGGTTAAATGATATGAATATTAGATCCCCAGAGATTCTTTGAATGTTTTAACAAGACTTTTGCATCTCTATACCCAGTAGAGTCATTATTTTGTTGGATCTTTTTCTTGCAATCTCCTTTTCTAGATTAGATTCTGAGACTAGGTTGTGGGATTAACAACCTAGGACACAAACTCAACACCCTCAGCAGAAAGGAGACAAGAGAAAAGTCCAATTAACGAGGATTAATTCATTCTTCACTTTGAGCTCCACGTCTCTCAGGCGGGTATACCTTATGTGCACACACAACCCCTTATGACAAATAATAGCTTGCAAACATATAACTGTGGAATAGCTTTCAAACCTATAGGTAACATGTACCTCAATGTATTTAGCAAATCTTATGCAGTATCCCACTTGAATAAAGTATGTTTGAAAACCAAACCTACTCTAAATTCTTTTTATAAACATGAAGGGAAAATATTGTCTTTGATGTATTGATTAATGGATACCTGAAATACCCCAGATCCCACATAGACCAGTGCCTTATCCAATGGGCAACAGATTCAAGCACACCAATGCAAAAGGAAGATTATGAACAAAGAAGATAACACAGTCTAATATGTATAATTCCTTACATCAAACATACCCCATCAATCAAGCTCTACTTGTGGATTCACTTGTGTATTCAAATATGAAACTACCTATTCAAAGTATTTAACCTTCCCCTTGGAAGAAACCCTGTAATAGACAATACATTAATCAGCATCCACTGAAAGACAAGTTTGAAATATCCTTGATACCCAAACTCATACACATCTGAAAACAAATCCCAAATCATAGTTGTCCTTTAAGCAACTCTATTGCAGATCTACAATAAACAAAACTAAAACACCCTGGATGCCTTAATCTATATGATTTAGAAAGCATAATGGAGACAATTTGATAATAGTATAAAAACATTGAAGTATTCATTCATAAAACTAACTATTATAATTCATGCTCTTCTTTGAAACCAGAAAGAGACCAAGAACACCCTATACGCAGAGAAAAGGAAAAATATCTACAGAAGAACCACACTTGGAACCTGCTCTAAATTTTTACAGAGAAACGGGAACCCTTACAATAGATAAAAGAAAGACATATATAGCAGAGGGAAAACCCTAGAACTGATATCCAACTGACATCTGTCCCTATATAAAATCTAATTTGCATTTGTCTTCTTTCTCCAACTGACTGATCTTTCTTCAAAAGATATAAAAAAGAATCTGATCTACATAACCACTTGTCTGAAAATATTAACTCAGACAATAAATGAAGATCTGTTAAGAATCTCATCAGAACCCTAAAAGAACACCAGTCAACAAAAATGAAAGTGTAGTCATCAAATGTTTATCCTCTCATCACCCTATGGCCTCATAAATTCAACCCAGAAAATCAGATCAATCCCTTTAATACCAGTAGCATGAATCGTAGAGCCACCACCATGAAACCCTCTGGAAATATTTAAATATTCAAATAATCAAATACAATGGCCACACCTGGTGCGGAATTTCCCATCGACGACCCAGATTCAATCTTGAAATTAACTTTAAAACATCGTCATCGATCTCCTTTTAATACGCCCGCGAGAGCCAAGATCAGATCTCGACATGCCTCAACAAGGCGTGATCCCTCAATGAATAGCTGAGTTAATATTTTCAGACAAGATGTCAGTTGGATATCAGTTATAGTTAGGGTAAAGGTTAAGATAGGGTCACAGTTAGGGTTAGGGTTAGGGTTAGGGTTAGGGTTAGGGTTAGGGTTAGGGTTAGGGTGATTTTAAGGGTTAGGAGTGGGGTTAAAGTTATGGTTAGGGTGATTTTTATAGTTAGGATGTATGGTTATGGGTTAGGGTTAGGGTTAGAGTTAGGGCTAGGGTTAGAGTTAGGGTTAGGGTTAGGGTTAGAGTTAGGGTTAGAGTTAGAGTTAGGGTTAGTGTTAGGGTTAAGTTTAGGGTGATTTTTATAGTTAGGATGTACAGTTATGGGTTAGGGTTAGGGTTAGAGTTAGGCTTAGGGTAGTGTTAGGGTTACAGTTAGGATGATTTTTACAGTTAGGTTGTATAATTATGGGTTAGGGTTAGGGTTAGTGTTACTGTTAGTGTTAGTGTTAGTGTTAGTGTTAGTGTTAGTGTTAGTGTTAGTGTTAGTGTTAGTGTTAGTGTTAGTGTTAGTGTTAGAGTTAGCGTTAGGGTTAGGGTTAGGGTTATAGTTAGGGTTAGGGTTAAGATAGGGTTAGGGTTAGGGTTAGGGTTAGGGTTAGGATGAGGATTAGAGTTAGAGTTACGGTTAGGGTGATTTTTATGGTTAGGATGTATGATTATGGGTTTAGGTTAGGGTTAGAGTTAGGTTTAGGGTTAGAGTTAGGGTTAGGATTAGGGTTAGAGTTAGGAATAGGGTTAGAGTTAGGCTTAAGGGGATTTTTACGGTTGGAATGTATGGTTATGGGTCAAGGTTAGGATTAGAGTTAGAGTTAGGGTTAGGGTTAGGGTGACTTTAAGGTTAGAATGTACAGTTATGGGTTAGGGTTAGGATAATTTCTATAGTTAGGGTAAGGGTTAGGGTTAGGGTTAGAGTTAGGGTTAGAGTCAGGGTTAGGTTTAGAGTTAGTTTTAGGGTTAGGGTTAGAGTTAGGGTAGGATTAGGATTAGGGATAGAATTATTGTTAGAGTTAGAATTAGGGTTAGGGTTAGAGTTATTATTTCTTGGGTTAAATTTAGGGTTAGGGTTAGGTTAGGGTTAGGATGATTTTTACAGTTAGGGTTAGAGTTAGGGTTAGGGTTAGGGCTAGATTTAGGGTTAGAGTTAGGGTTAGGGTTAGAGTTAGAGATAGGGTTAGGGTTAGGGTTAGGATTAGGGATAGGGATAGGGTAGAGTTAGGAATAGGATTAGGGTTAGGGTTAGAGATAGGGTTAGGGATAGGGTTAGGATAAGAGTTAAGTTTAGGAATAGGGTGATTTTTATAGTTAGGATGTACAATTTAGGAATAGGGTGTCGGGTGAGGGGTAGGATTAGTATCATTTTAATGGTTAGACCAAGGGTTAGGGTCAAGGTTAGGTTTATAATCAGGGTTAGGGTTATAGTTAGGGTTATGGTGATTTTTTTAGCTATGATGTATGGTTATGGGTTTGGGTTATGATTATGGTTACGGTTGGGGTTAGAGTTAGAGTAAGTATTAGGTGTTAGTAATAACTGAGAGGGGGGTGAATCAGGGGCCTCAAAATATTCCAATAATCAACCCTTAAAACTTAGTACCACAAAATTATACCTCTAGTTATCTTCAGTCCTATAAGATGAATGCCTCCAAATACTTATATGAATTTACTACTGTTTGGAATTCTTTGTAAAACCTTCTACTGTAGATTTACCGAATAGCAGTCTGTCAATTTACCGAAAGACAGTAAATTATTTAGAGTATACCGATCAATCCAATTAAGTTAAGTGTAATGCAAAATACTAAAGTAATGACTCATAAACACATTGACACATGGATTTTTAACGTGGAAACCATGTTAAGGGAAAAACCACTTGGGACCGATAACCCAAAATGTTCACTCTTCTAAAGTGAGTTCGGTGAAGAGCCAACCCTATTAAAGGTTACAAACACACTGTTAGGTGTGACCTTGTTAGAGGATTTAAAATTTTAGTCTGTCACTTGATATCGAGCATCTCTATGCTACCATCCTTGATCAAACACTCACTTGGCCTGTCAATAGGTATCTGACATCTCATTCTATCTTCGTGATCAAACTTTTTGATACTCCATTAGATGTATCTCAATATAGAAAGGATCTTTAAATCCTGCCTAGTTAAGAGACTTTTTGAATCAATGGTTAAACTGAAACAGTATGATCTGTTCACATATACAACTTATACTTGTAGATTTTCATATCTATTGTAATCTCACAAAACTATTATGATCAATATAACTATGTTTATACCTTTGCTCCACTTTGATTCTACTCGGTGATTTTGTGCTCTGTTGCTCGGTGTCAGCAGAATTCTTTAGCTCTTTCCTTAGCTTGTTGATCAGCACTGTATGAAGTTGCTCTTCATCAGTTTCTCTTTATCATCCTCTTGTTCATTCCTTCACCCTCACCCATTCGTAATGAATTGAGTTTTCTCTTAAATAGACATGATATCACCGTTGTTAGGTTCTTGATCTTCTTGATCTTGGCATGATCCACAATTCTCACCAATTAGATTTAAAGAAAAACTCATGTTTTATCTCACTAAGATCTTCTTGCCAATTGGACAAATCAGCTTTAAATCAATTACTTATCTCTGGCTTATCTTGTCGATGAAAACAATGATAACTACCAGTTAACTCTATATTTAGCTCTGCCAGCTAGATATTTTGTCATTTCTGAACTCAAGTTAATTTCGGTTTAACTCTCTGATAGCGTCGGTCAACACTCCAATTCTCCTCGGGCTTCTCCATTGATTTACATTATGTTTATGGATGTCGGGTTTGCTTGTGATTCTTCCCATCGATAATGCTCATCGGTTTTCTTGCTCGAGCATCACTGTGACTTGACTATTGGTGATCTCTATCTGTCAAGTTCCACTGATCGTCGGTGTTTGTAGTCACAATGTGAATGCTTGTCTTTTATGCATTACAGAAAGCATAATATTTATTTCTCTGATCCTCTGAATTCTTTGACACTTTGATTATAACTGATTAGATTATATCAAGTTTGACATCAATGACAATACAATCCATTAACTAATTTAATGTCTTGCATTATCCTTTTGCATTTTGGTAATCAACTTAACATCTTCAAACATTCAATCAGTTAGATGTCATCATTAGGGTGATGCACTTGTAATCATATTTGTACCATTAACTGTTAGAGTAATATTAGGGACATGGTTATCAATGGGATGTAGGTAACCTAGAGTTGTCATTAAATATAAGAGGTAGTGTGTGATTTAGGTCTATGGTTGGAGTAATTGGTTAGGGTAAGGGTTTGGTATAATTTTATAACATTGATTATGGTTAGACATAGGATTAGGATCAGGGTGAGTATTAGGTTTTCAATAGGCATGTGATGACAAATGGCATGCAAGGTTTAGATTTATGATCAATATCGTATTTAGTATTACAGTTATGATTAAAGTTAGTGATGTGATGAACATATTAGAGTTAGGATTAGGGTTAGTGTTTAGATTACAATTTTTTGGGGTTCATATTATCGTATGGCTAATTAAGATTAGAGTGATGGTTAGGGTAAGGTTCACGATTAGAATTTAAAATCAAGGTTAGGGTTAGGTTTAGTTTTAAGATTAAGGTTAGATTTATGATTAGGGGTTAGGGTTAAGTTTTAAAGTTATTGTTAAAAATATGGTTAGTTGTAGAACTCTCTCTCTCTCTCTCTCTCTCACACACACACACATTTTAATTTTAACCCTAAATAAAATATTTTTGTTATAACTATAATTGAACCCCAACCCTAATTGGGCCCTAACACTAAACCTATTGGTTATGTCATTATTTTATTTATTTGATATGTATACATTTGATTTATATAGAATGATTTTTCCTAAATCATTTACCTAGGATATTTCTTAATGTAATGATATTAAATATCTATTTACTTTAACTTTTTTGAAATAAATTTCTATTATTTTTTTCCTAATCCAACTTATCTTATACCCTATAAAGTTTAGTCCTCCTACATTAAGATTTTAGATTTAATTTTTTTTTGTATATACTTCCTTAAGACCTAATTAGTGAGTATATATGCCCTTTATTTATGCTTCATCATTATTCTCTTGACAAGGGGATTGGACATTTAAAATAAAAATTGTTATAAATACGTTCTTTGATCTTTCTGTCATTCAATGCTTCCTTTCATGACACTTTAATGGCTTTGTACATTTTACAAATTTGTTCGTGTAGTGGAAGAGACATGTATTACATATTGAGGCATTGTTACATTAATTGATTTTCTCTAATTTTATTTTTGTAATATATCTCTTAAGAATGCATTTGTTTATATAAAAAAGAAAATTTCAAAATTTATTACTTAAAAATACATTAAAGATATTTTTGTTTATAAATGATTTCCATAATTATGATTAAAGACATGTTTCTATTATAGTTCAATCAAAGTTCCTTTCTTTATTATATTTCTTTATAAAATCTAGGCTTCTTTTGCAAAAAACACATCTTCTTTCTAAAAAGATTTATTTCTTTATTGTGAGTACTTTAAAGGGTACTTTTTTTTACTACATACTACCTCAAAAGGTACTTTTTTTACTATATATTATCTTAAAAGGTACTTTATTGATTGTGAAGATTTTTTTAAAGTCTACCGTCAAATCTTAATAAGATTTTTTTTAAGTCTAACTCCAAAACTTAATATTTTATATTTAGTTTATTTAAATAGGTTTCTAATAAATACACTTTCTAATTATATAGGTTTATTCTACACATTTTGAGATCATGAAGTGTAATTCAAATTGAGTCAAATATTAATGGAATGCATAATATATGACTCAAACTTTTATAAATAATAATTTTGTTCTTTCTATTTATCTTATTTACCATTTAGATTTTTTATTTCCATTCCTTCATTTCTTTATTGATTCTCTCTATTTATTTTACTTAAACTATTTTGATTTTTCTATTTTTGCTTCATTTTTTAATCAACTAATTTTTAAAGAATCTTTTTTTAATGAACATAAGTATACTTCTATTATAAATTTTAAAAAATAAACATGAAAATTTGATATTACTTAAGAAGACAATAAAACCTCTTACATCAATATAACATTAAATACTCACCTCCACTAAAACAAAAATGAAGCCACTATATATATATATATATATAGGTAATTTTATTTTTAAATTAAGCAATAATTGTTTTATTTTTTTAAAATTAAACAAAAAATAATTTTAATTTTCAATGAAAATCAAAGGAAAATTAAACTAATTCCATTAGGGATTTAAAAGCAACAACAAATAATGTTTTAGTTGGAGATGTTTCCTTTTCTCTTGGTGTGGTATTTGATTTAGACAATTAATATTCATCACTAAAACCTTCCATCCAATATGTTCCACCTTTTTCATTGGGAAGGAGATATGTTTCATTTTTCCATTGGGAAGGAGATATGCAAATAAACCACTTGAAGAATAGCTCATGTCTTGCTGCAACAACCATGAATGATGGGTCTGACATCTGCAAGATTAAAATACTAAAAACTAAATCTAAATCTAAATACAATATTAAATCTAAATCTAACACTAAATACTACATTTAAATGTAAATGTAAATACAAAATTTAAATCTAAATCTAAAAAGAAAAATTTCAATATGTATTTACAAACAACATTTAAATATATATATCTAAATCTAAATACAAAATTCAATCTAATTTTAGATCTAAATAAAACATTTCAAAAGTGAATAAAAAAATAATTTTTAAAACTAAATCTACAAAATAAAATCCAAAAATAAATGGCTCACAAATGTGGTTGCTCTTGAAATCTCCTTCAAATCTCTCTCATGCTTCAAATCTCTTTGTTGCTCTTCTTTGCAAAAAAAAAATGAAATGGGTAGAGGGCTCTTTTATAATCTCAAAGTGTCTTTTCATCTTCTCAAAATCGTGGCTCTTTGCATTCCTCTGTGATTGTTTGCATTCAAATGTGCCTCTTTGCATTCCTCTATTAAAAACAATTTTGAAAAAGCAAATCTGAAAAATGTCATTTGGCTTTTTTTATCTTAATTTGGCTTTTTTTATTTTTTTAATGTCATTTGGCATTAATTATTTTAATTCCTCTTTTTTATTTTTAAATATGCGTAACTGACAACAAATTTTTTTATTTGCACGACATATTCCTCAGAATATGTCATGTTGGTATTCAGCCCGTGCTCCCATTGTAAGAACGCCTCTCGCCATAACAATAAAATTAATAATATCATTCCTAATTGTGACATATAACCTCAACATCTCGATCATCACGTGATGTTTACAAATGTCTCAAAAAATTAGCAATAAATCAATACCTACACTAATAATTATGACATATATGTAAATTTACTATCAAAAAATATATTTATGACATTCTTTTATGGAATTAGATTTATGAGATGGCTAACACATGTTTAGCAAAAATCAAACATAAAATTAATAATATAATTAACGCCATAAAAAAATTCGCAATCTTTGCTCTTTATACTATTTAGTGAGCTATATTTATGAAATGAGTAAACATATATATCAATAAAAATAAACATCAAAATTAATAATATATATAATCTTGATATATAACTTCAACATCTCGATCATCACATGATGTTTACAAATGTGTCAAAAAATTAACACTAACTCAATACCAACACTAATAATTATGACATATATATACATTTACTATCAACAAATATAATTATGAAATTCTTTTATGAAATTAGATTTATAAGATGGCTAACACATGTCTAGCAAAAATCAAATATAAAAATAATAATATAACCAATGTCATATAAAAGAATTTGCAATCTTTATTATTTATACCATTTAGTGAGCTATATCTATGAAATGATTAAACATATATATATCAAAATAATAAAATTAATAATATCATACATAATCATAACATATAACTTCAACATCTCGATCATCACATGATGTTTACAAATGTCTCAAAAATCAGCAATAAATCAATACCAACACTAATAATTATGACATATATGTACATTTACTATCAAAAAATATATTTATAAAATTCTTTTGTGAAATTAGATTTATTAGAGGGAAAACATATCTAACATAAATCAAACATAGAATTAATAATATAATTAATGTCATAAAAGAAATTGTAATCCTTGCTCTTTACACTATTTACTAAGCTATATTTATGAGATGATTAAACATGTATATCAAAAGAAAAAAATCAACAATAAAATCAATAACATTAAATCTAATCTTGGCATATAACTTCAACATCTTTATCATCACATGATGTTTACAAATGTCTCAAAAAATTAGCGATAAATCAATACCAACACTAATAATTATGACATATATGTACATTTACTACCAAATAACAATCTTTTATAAAATTAGATTTATGAGATAGCTAACACGTGTTTAACAAAAATCAAACATAAAATCAATAATATAATAATGTCATAAAACAATTTGCAATCTTTGCTCTTTATACTATTTAACTAGCTTATATATACCTATATATATATATAATACGCCGAGACTAATCCTTCTCGAGTGCGCCTGTTTTTCGTGTGGATTAGGATGATTAAAATAAGCGCCTCGAGAAGGATTACTCTCGGCGTATTATATATATATATATATATATATAGGTATATATAAGCTAGTAGTAGTCGCAGCGCAACATGGAAGACATTTTATGATTAATGGCTATAGCTAGGGTTAGGGTTAGGGTGCATTTTTACATTTAGAATGTACATTAAGGGTTAGAGTTAAGGTTATGGTTAGGGTTAGGGTTAGGGTTAGGGGTAGGGTTAGAGTTAGGGTTACGATTATGGTTAGGGTTAGGGTTAGGGTGATTTTTTATGGTTGGAATGTACAGTTAGGGTTAGGGTGATTTTTACAGTTAGGGTTAGGGTGATTTTTATGGTTAGGGCTAGGGTTAGGGTTAGAGTTAGGGTTAGGGTTAAGGTGATTTTTACAGTTAGGGTTAGGGTTAGGGTGATTTTTACAGTTAGGGATAGGGTTAGGTTGATTTTTACAGTTAGGGTTAGGGTTAGGATTAGGGTTAGGTTGATTTTTACGGTTAGGGTTAGGGTTAGATTTAGGGTTAGGGTTAGGGTTAGGGTGATTTTTTATATTTTGAATGTACAGTTAGGGTTAGAGTTAAGGTTAGGGTTAGGGTTAGGGTTAGAGTTAGGGTTAGGATTAGGGTTAGGGTTAGGGGTAGGGTTAGAGTTAGGGTTACGGTTATAGTTAGGGTTAGGGTTGGTAATTTTTTACGGTTGGAATGTACAGTTAGGGTTTGGGTGATTTTTACAGTTAGGGTTAGGGTTAGTGTGATTTTTATGGTTAGGGTGATTTTTGCAGTTAGGGTTAGGGTTAGGGTGAGTTTTACAGTTAGGGTTAGGGTTAGGTTGATTTTTATGGTTAGGGTTAGGGTTAGGGTTAGGATTAGGGTTAGGGTTAGGGTTAGGGTGATTTTTATAGTTAGGATGTAAGGTTATGGGTTAGGATTAGGGTTAAGGTTAGATTTAGGGTTAGTGTTAGGGTTAGAGATAGGGTAACGATTAGGGTTAGGGTTAGAGTTAGGGTTAGGTTGATTTTTATAGTTAGGGTTAGAGTTAGGGTTAGGGTGATTTTTTTTACGATTGGAATGTACAGTTATGGGTTAGGGTTAGGATTAGGGTTAGAGTTAGGGTTAGGGTTAGGGTCAAGGTGATTTTTATAGTTAGGGTCAGGGTTAGAGTGATTAGAGTTAGGGTTAGAGTTAAGGTTAGGGCTAGAGTTAGGGTTAGGGTTAGAGAGATTAGAGCTAGGGTTAGGTTTAGGGTTAGGGTTAGAGTTAGGGTTAGGGTGATTTTTACAGTTAGGGTTAGGGTTAGAGAGATTAGAGTTAGAGTTAGAGAGATTAGAGTTACGGTTATGGGTTAGGGTTAAGGTTCGAGTTAGGGTTAGGATTAGGGTATTTTTACAATTAGGGTTAGAGAGATTAGAGTTAGAGTTAGAGTTAGAGTTAGAGTTAGAGTTAGAAAAAGGGTTAGAGTTAGGGTTAGGGTTAGGGTGATTTTTACAGTTAGGGTTAGAGTTAGGGTTAGGATGGTTTTTTATGATTGGAATGTACGGTTATGGGTTAGCGTTAGGGTTAGAGTTAGGGTTAGGGTTAGGGTGATTTTTATAGTTAGGGTTAGGGTTAGAGAGATTAGGGTTAGGGTGATTTTTTTAACAATTGGAATGTGTGGTTATGGGTTAGGGTTAGGATTAGACTTAGGGTTAGAGTTAGGGTTAGGGTAATTTTTAGAGTTAGGGTTAGGGTTAGGGTGATTTTTATAGTTAGGGTTAGGGTTAGAGAGATTAGAGTTAGGGTTAGGTTTAGGATTAGGGTTACAGTTAGGTTTAGGGTTAGGGTTAGAGTTAGGGTTAGTGTGATTTTTTACGATTGGAATGTACGGTTATGGGTTAGGGTTAGGATTAGACTTAGGGTTAGGGTTAGGGTGATTTTTATAGTTAGGGTCAGGGTTAGAGTGATTAGAGTTAGGGTTAGGTTTAGGGTTAGGGTTAGGTTGATCTTTTTATGATTGGAATGTATGGTTATGGGTTAGGGTTAGGGTTAGAGTTAGGGTT
>MU227059.1:326402-341104 GCA_018584345.1 Thuja plicata
GGATAACATATATCCATATAAAGTATGCTCCCATGCATACAACAACATTATCTCTAAGTATCATAATGTATGTTCCCACACATACATAAAATATGCCAATTGTAAAATGTAACATACACAACATATGTCAATGTAAGTATGTTCCAACATTCATAAACCAATAATGTATGAACCCATGCATCAATAAAGAAAACAGTTAATCATTTATACTAACAATCAGTTGTGTATGTTCCCATAACAACGTAAGGTATAACATGTGTCATAACATAAATATGTCAATGTAACTGTTCATGATGTAATGTATGCTCCTCATGCATAACATGAGCATAATTGATGCAAGGTATGCTGCTAATCAGTTGTGTATGATCTCATACATAAGTAAGACATATGCTAAGGTAAAGTATGCATCCATGCATACAAAACAGAAATATGTCAATGTAAAGTATGCTTCCATAGCAAGTAATCAGCATGACATAAGGTAGGAGTTCATAACACAAAATTAAGTGAGCCCATGATTGAACTTCCTCTTAAACCACACACCCATAATTAAGTCATACCAAGGTATATGTTACTCAAGGTGACCTACTCCTTCTGGATAATCATATCTTCTCCCTCTAACAAGATCAAAACTCCCTCTCAAGGTATGTTTCTTGGTAGCTTGAATCTAACCAATACTGGAAGGGCAATTTGAAAATATGCCTTAAGAGAAGATAATATGCACTAGGAGGTCAATCGGTTAATTGGAACAACCAATAAATAGAATACAACCACTTGACTTTGCACATGCAAATCAAAAGCCCTCATAATAAGAAGTAAAGTCAAATTAATATTTCCGGGCCAAACCCTGATTGCCATTCTTAGCTTTGAAAGAGTTAGTTTGTATTCCTAGATCTGAAAATTGATCTTTTCCTCTACCTAGGCTCTGATACCATGTTAATATTTTCAAATTTATGCAAGGAAAATGCAAACTATAGAGGTCTTCCAAACACTAAGCATAGGATATAAAATAGTAATCACAAAGGAAGGAAAGTACCCGGAAATGATGCCTTCAAACCTATACCAATTTTGTCCTTTAAAGATAGATCCTTCAAGTCTATCCTAGGTCTTTGAATTAGCCTTATAGTATCAGGTCCAACCAACCCACAAACATCCCTTTGATTTGCTTCTTGAAGGATCTAGAATTTTCACCCTTGATGGTGCTATAGATCTGCACTTTATGCAAACTTCCAATTCACTGATGAATAAGTACACCAAGATCATATCGATGTCACTGAATGGTTGATGTACTTGTATTATAGTTCTGATCAATACACTTCGCATTTAATGGCTGATATAATTCGCATCACATGTTTGCTCCAAATCGCATCATACATCTGATTATGTTCATACCATACATCTGACTTATTATATCGTTGCTTCTATACATAGCTGATCTATGTATATGCCATTTGCTTATCTTGCTCCAGCACAATTCGCTCAATGCATTCACTTGATGAATTCGCTCCAGCACATTGCCAAATTCGCTCAAAGCATTCACTCAATGAATTCGCTCAAAGCTATACTTGACCAATTCGCACATGAGATAAGGAATTTGGTCCTTGAAGGGAGAGAATCATGTTATGTTTTTTTATGATCTTTCTCTCAAGGATCGAACTTCTTATATATGAGTTGATTTGTAAATTCAACCACCTCAAGGGTGGCCGACTTGGGCCCTCCCAAGTAATAATAAATAACCTTATTATATTTATTATTTACTCATAAAGAATATCTTATAAACAATAAATAATAAATATCACTTATATATATTATTATTATTTATAAATCGAATTATAATAAACATTTCTAATATATTTATTATTATTTCCTTTCTCCAAGATGGTCGATCTTTGTCGTAAAGGCCATAATAAATACACTAACTTCTATTCTATAAATAATAATAGTCATAGATATCAAAAGTATGAGTATCTCATCATAAAGATGATTACATTGAGTAGCAACTAGCATGATATGATATTCAATGTTCATATATCAAAACAAGCTTCTTTTTTAAAGTCATTTTTTTTTTAGGGGTCGAGGGATGCGTTATCATCCCCCTATCCCTTTTGGGGACTCCAGGACATCCCCATCCTCTTTGGGGACTCCGGGACATCCCTCCCATTTATCCCCTTTGGGGACGCCGAGACGTCCCCATGTCTCCACCAAAACAACGACAAATGGGTAGAGCCGCAGGAAACACCGGAACAACACTCCCCATCCTCAGGGTATACTGCCACACGTCATTTATTGTCGGTTAGGGCTCATTTAGGTGTTGGAATATGCTTGGAATTGGCATTGTCTAATTCCATGTTTGTGTTTATTTAAAAAAATTAGAATTGGAATTTTGAAATTCCAATTTTGCCCCAAAATGAGCATATCCATCTTCCACCCAAATAGGTGGAATTCCAATTTTTATAAACTAAATTGGAAATGTGGTCGGGTCCATGAGAAAGAGGAAAAGCAGGGAATTAGGTCATTATCGCTCATTCTCACTCATTCTCGCTCATTCTCATCTCGCTGATTTCTGCATTGGTTAGCAAGTCGTGTCTATGCCCCCGAAGATTTCTTACGAATTTAATTTGTGCAGCTCCAGCAATCATTTAATTTTTTTAAGATGAATTCTCTCAAAATATTATCTCATATTGTTCATGTAGCTTGTCAATGTTTCCATATGTTGTGTGTATATCTACCAAAACATTTGTAACTGTATTTTTAACAAACTCTAGTTCTCCTTTCTGCAGAAATTTCTGAATTCATATAGCGTTGGAAATATATGATTTACAGGCACGCAAAGGACTAATTCTCATCAGCACTTCCCAGCACTGTTATATACTTATTATGTTTTGGATATGCACCAGAATGTTTCATTAATTCAAAACTTCTGAAATCTTCTCAGCAAACTTCATTTCGCACAGTTCTTAAAATTATTTCATTTCATTGAGATGGTATCCAGTCAAACAGATGATATGCCTATGTAGAATGGTATGCAGATCAAAATAATCTCCTTGCCCAATCATCCATTCATCAGTTACCAAAATGAATACAATGATGTCACCTCCTTTACATATCATATCCGGTAGGCATTTTATTTTTCTACCAATGGCTATTTGTCTCGCCTATAATCAAACATAGGCATTTTCATCCATACAATTGAATTGTAGGGCCCATTAGATATTTTTCATTTGTCAATTTGGACTCCTTTACTTTGGTTAAGGATTTCCAATATATAGCCCGCATTTTTATTTTAATACTGTTAACTGTAGAGACTAAAAAAATTATTTAGCCTGTCATCATTTCCGAATAATTTCGCATCCTGGAGCGATAAAAATTAGGAGTGGGAATGATATTAAAAATAGAACATGGATTTTATGTGGAATTTTGAACAGCTCACTTATCTCTAGTACTTTCTTTGTAAACTGACTTGCCAGCGAGAATACTTAATATAGAAAACTTTAAAATAATATACCCAATGAGCTCAGATGGACATGAAAATGGAACTAGAAGAAATTGAGGCTGAAATATTAGGTTGCCCTCTGATTGTGCAAATTTAAAAAAATTTCTCCACACATTTTATGCCAGGTATGTCACAATCTATTTGAACCCTTCAATTCATGCTTCAATAAAAAATACTATTTTTCGTCTTGAGAGGCTGCCACTTGGCCCGGGCATTCACTAAGGTATAATAAGAAAGTGTGCCAAAGGGCTTTGCATGATTCCACCTCCTCTGCAAAATATTGAAGCTCAAAGTCAAACCATTTGGACGCTGTCATGAACATATAGTCAACAAACTTCTGCGAACTCCATCTGGTTCTGCCTTGGAAAAAATATCAAATGATGTCCAATGTCCATGAAAATTAGTGAGTGTGTTTATGGTAGTAGCATATGTCTACTTGTAAAGAGGCTCCCAATGGAAATCAACATTTTTCAAAATATTAATTCTCCAAGATGGACTTTAGAAAGCTTTTATACACTAATATATATGCAAAACTTAATAAATCGCATATAGTTTGGGTTTTGTAAAATATCAAATGAGGTGCTATGGTCCTCAAATTATGCATAGTGGATCTTTGTAGTATAGAAAATTGAAAGGATAAAATGATTTAGTTTGAAGGTCATTCAGATGAGAAATATCATTTTTTTATAAAAGGTCACTCTGATGAATTTCTCAGTGTGTAATCAATAAACAGATCTGCAAATGGATTAAGAAGTAAACATTAAGAAAAATCCTTATTCATTTCGTATTCCAATTCCAGATTGTGGCACCCAAACGCAGAAAATGCATCTTTTCAATCATCTTCTAGGTGAACCAAACGGGTCCAGCCCATATTCCGGAAATCATTTTCAGGATAAGTATCTTCCAGAATTGACGTTATCCAGCATTTGGTATTCCAGCACCCAAACGGGCCCTAACGAAAACAAAAACTAAAATACCATTTCCAAATTCTTACTGTTTTCATTTGTCCGCATCATCTATTTTTTGCACTGGTTCTTACATTGTCCGGTCATCGCTCATTTATTTATTCCGAGTACACTGACTCTGACGGTCGTTTTGGCCATCAAAATTGGGGATTGCATTAATGTTCGACATAGACGGTTCGAGGCTGCGGCAGCACTAGCAACAATGCGACAAAGACAAAGAATTACATATGTTGCAGTTGTTGCTTTGGAAGCTGAATTGAAGAAGGCGGGAGAAGAACTTGAATTGGTTCAAGCAGGAGAAAGGCAAGCCAAGGAAACCATGGCAGAGCTGAAGCAGACAAAGCCAAGGCTAGATCTGAAATTTACCAGTACTGCAGAGAGTAGGTGTAAAGCAGCTATAAAAGAGACAGAAGCAGCCAAGGCACATAGAAGCCTAAAATACATACAAATTAATAGCTCTTAATGCAAGCAAAGCTTTAAATGAAAGCGAGTCTGCAGGTGGATCTTTAGAGACAAATAATTCAGTTGGAGTGCCACTATCTTTAGGGGAATCGCCATTGTTGTAAGTTTCCACTGTTGTAATCCTTCGGAAGCACCGACCTAATTAGTTCCTATTATTGTTCCTAATTTGTTGCAAGTCTTGAAGTAAATATGGTTGTACCCTGAATTGATACAATCTGGTGAATTTGACTATACTATGAATAGAAAAGCTCCGTTGGAAGTATTGGGTGGAATTCAGATGAATTTGACTACAACCTAAATGGGAAATGTAGGATGCATAAGTTGGGTGGAAATTTGATTGTATTCTAAATAAATGAGGCCATGACTCTATGCTCAATAGATGATACCACGAAAAATTAAGCCATACCTATAAATATGGTTGTACCCTGAATTGATACAATCTGGTGAATTTGACTGTACTGTGAATAGAAAAGCTCCGTTGGAGGTATTGAGTGGAATTCAGATGAATTTGACTGCAGCCTAAATGGGGAATGCCAGATGCATAAGTTGGGTGAAAATTTGATTGTATTTAAATAAATGAGGCCATGACTATATGCTCAATAGCTGATACCACGAGAAATTAAACCATACCTATAATATGTAAGGGTCAGTGCAGGTCCTGGGGAGAAATTTGGTTGTGCTCTAAATAATTGAGGTCGGGTGGGTTCAGTCATTGAACAAGGGCAAACCCAAATATTGGATCATGTAGAGGTGAAGTTCTTGAAGATGGCAAATAGACACAGTTAAAGCTCTCTTACATGTTATCATGGACTGGGAAAATCTTATATTGATTTACACAAACAAATTTAATAAATCATTTAACAGATATAAAAAGGTCAAAAACGTGGCAGAGAAAGCCTATAAAAAATATAAATTTGAACAAAGCTGAGGATCTCATTAGCTACAAGAATTTGAAACTCATAAAAATTAGATATGCCAACGCAGAATGTATGGAGACAGAGATTCAACCCACAAAATTTTTGGAAGAAGAAGAATGTAAGTAGATTACTTGGAAGAAGAATTTTGCCTGTTCTCATTCCTCTGCTGCCGCTACCTCTTCCCTTTCTCTTCTTTTTCTGCCACCATGGACAAACCACACCAAAATCCTGGGGACAAAGAAACATAACACAAGATTAAAGTGTACGGAAAAACAAAATGTGCTTTGTTGAGAATTCTACACAAATTTTCTTGTTTTTCGTTTTGTGTTTTAACTATGATCAACACTATTTTATTCTTTCTACATTAAATTTTTGCTTTTGGTATATTCTGGAGAGTTATTTGAATTATGTTGTAATACCACCATAAGGAAATGTGATGCAGTTCTAGAGAGATGCCCATATAAACAAGAATCCCACTCGGCAGCCTTGGACAACTCATGCTCTAACTGGGCGGATGGAAGGTTGCGAGCAATTACTGGTGGGACAGATTTTTTTAAACAAAACACTAACATTTCATAATTGCCACGGACAAATTTACACACAATAGTATCCTTCCGACCATACACAGAGGGCCTTACCAAGATAGATACATATGAATAAAAAAATTCTACTCATTAATCATAATGGCTGGAAAACATCAATTTCAGAACTTTTTAACAATATCCTTATAAGTAAAAATGAAAGAACTAAGTTATCCATATCTATTTTAGTTGACTGGAATCCTATTTGAGACACGTGGATGGAACTAGCTGCCCTTCTCTCAAAAATACAGTCTCCGCAGCTTCAAATGACAATGTTCATGACCTTGCTGAATAAGAAAGACCTTTCAAATCATGGTGATCACTTCTTCCATATGCCTGAACAAAATTTCAAAAAACCATGTCCTTTTCATCCTACCAAACACTTCCTAATCTCGCAATCCTGCACCAAGAAGACAAAATTATCTTTCCAGCACCATCGTTTCTTTTTCCTCCATCTTTTCTTCCTATTTTGTCTTTTTCTTCCTATTTCTATTCCCATGCACCCTCTTGTTTTTCCATTTGGCCCCAAGGCTAAAACTCCCTCTTCCTCTAATTGTTGATGCTCTTTTTCCTTGAAGTTGACATGAGATGCAATTCCTGCAAAATATGTTGCACTTACCGATTGCCCTCTCTTTTCTCCCCAACGTATGATCTGTGTCTCTCTCTTCTGTAATGAGCACCAACTATATGTAGGAACTGAAAGACACTCCTCAAATGGGATAAGGAATAACCATAGGAGAATGGACAAAATGACCAAGTCCGGGCACCTACATTACTTATTTTCTTTTTTCATATTTTTGTGATTAGGTTTACAAGCTACTGAGGATGCTTCTGCATCAAAATGTCTTAATTATGGATATGATTTCCATTTCTAATCTTTTCTCTAGAACTTTCAGTATTACTTTTGTATTTTCTACAATAACAGAGATGAAAGCTTTTGTCTCAATGTTTATAAAGTTTTAATTAGCACTGGCATTGGATGTAAGATCTTTTTGTGTTATAGTTTTCAATGTTTTGGCAGTTCTGAAACTGAAATTTTGCAGCATTGAATGATATTTATTGTTTCCCTAACTAAAATCAACCATGTCAAATTTAAAATGATTGCAGCCCCATAGCACACATATCTCTGAGGTATTTTTTCATACATCCTTCTACTTAAATTAACTGTCAGTTTTCCAAGATATGAAATTGTAAATTGCTTACAATTGATACTTCCACCATTTTCATACATATTTACCAGTGTGTGTGTACATATAGCAAATACATCCAACATAAAGTCATTTTGGTTCATTTTTAATGGATCTCTAACCATGTGTCAATGCCCTCACTTTCGCACAAGCTCGGGGGACAGTGCCAAGGGCTGCAGTTGCATAACTTTCTTTTATACCTTTACACCTGCCAACAAATTTGCTAAAAGAGATTTAAACTTTATCTACAAGCACAGTATTTTGCATGTTCTAAAATCATTTCATTCGATGAAATTGTGGAAGTGTTTCATGGAGCCTTTAGAAGATCCTTCTATGCCATCAACAGGTCATACAGTTGAAGAGCCATCTTCAGGCAAGAAGCCATCCTTACCACCTCTGTCAGAAGTTTTGAAGAGCTTCCAAGAAGCAGAAGATTTTATCAATGCCATCAAAGAACAGCCGGTCGGCTATAAACTTCAAACTTCATTACTTTTCCTCCAAACAAGATTAAATAATAAGAGCTCTTTACTCCATGAATATCTTTCTTATGATTGATGTGTTTTCCTCATGTCTACTCCATGAATACCTTTCTCATGTATGCTTCATGCTTGATGTATTTGTAGCAAGTCTACTCCATGAGGACCTCTCTCATGTATGCCTTGGTCTAAAGTGTATTTATGTTCATGATTCATACCTTACATTTGTTTCTCTCAATACTTCATGATTAATGCCTTGCGTATATTCATATGTATGATTCATGTTTTACCTAGGCACTTCATGCCTTATGTGCATTACTTCATGCCTTATGTGAACTCATGTGTATTGCTTCCTGCCTTTCGTGCCTTACATGTGCACTTCATGCCTTGCATGTATTCTTGTGTATTACATGTATTCAGGCTTCTTGCCCTATTACCTTATTGCTCCATGTAAATACTTTATGCCTTATGGATATACTTGTATCTCATGTGTATTTATATGCTTGCTTCAAGTCCCATGTGTTTTCAACATGAATACTCCATGAGTGTTTTGTATGTGTACCTTAAACCTGTATGCATACTTCATACTTTATGTTTATTTACATGCTTGGCCCATGTCTATTATGTTTTCAGCATGATTATTCCATGTGCGTGTACCTTCCTTGAATATGCTTAGTTATTCCTTGTGTGAGTACTTATAACTGTTTCTAGATCCATATTTATCCACTCAAATTAGAAATGAGGTGCACATGTAGATGTGAGGCATGCTTGTAATTCTCATCTTAATATGTAGAAAGCACACCCTTCCTACGTTTCGAGGAGATATCCATAGGGCCTCCCAAAACAGTTTCTTACGATTACAATTGATGAGAGAAAAGTTATCTTAACATTGCCCACATTGCTTGAGATAACTCACAATTGAATAAAAGGAAAGAGATATATGCCATGGAGGATCTAAGGATGATAAATCTCGAAGGATTAGTTTAGGTAGCCTCACATTAAAAGAATTCAAAAAAATTGCTTGAGGACCAGCAATTTTGGGAAGGGAAGATTCTCATGCCCTGTCTAGGCTTTAAATGATAAAGGATAATTACCAAATAGCATTGGGTAGACTCCCTTTGATTATGAGAATAAAAAGCAACCACTATGCTAGCTGACTCCATTATTATCAAGACAAAAGGCATATAAAAGACTAGCGCAACAATCCACAATTGGAGATGACCAAAAAACCCAGCAATAAAGTACTAAAAGGAACAATTATAAAAAGCTCATTAATATTTATATAGAGCAGTGATTAATAACTTTCAGGCTGACCTAGGTATAGCCGACTTCAAGGTTAATTATTAAATAAATGATTGAAAATGGTATTTATGGAGTGACATTTTATTTTAAGGCATGCAACTTATTTAATATTTGAAGGGATCCAACTTATTTACTATTTGAAGGGGCCGAGTACCAAGGAGATGCCACCCTTCAATTAAGGATGTGACTCTTCCACAACAAGGAAGAGATATATATGTCAAAAGGAATAGCATTCAAGGATCATCGAACCCAAGCAGATCTAATTTGCAGCAGGGTCTCTCAGGTATCTGAATATAATCTATAAAAGGATCCCAAACAAATCTCCCACAACAAAGTCATTGATTATCAGAAGTCTACATCAAACTCTTCCTTAAAGCAATTAAATATCATGTGTAAATTGATCAGCAACAGAATGAAACATATGTTCAACAGAAATAATTGATCAGTATAGAAGATAAACATCAATAAGCAACAGAGACAATAATACACACAGTAGAAGGATTTATCAATAATCTCTTAATTATTGTGGTATGAAAGAATAGATTTATATATGCATTTATAACTATATGTAGATGGGAATACATAATGTTAATATCTGATTATGTAAAATTAATGAATACTTCAATTTAATGTCTGTATTATCAATATAGAATTTTGCAACAATTGGTCTTGTTGAGAAAAGGGAGTGCAAAGAGGGAAAAAGGCGAAGTATTCCTACTAGGTATGAATAAAGATGGTTAAGGACCACGAGGCCACCTCATGTTGATGGTTAAGGACCATCTGTTAAGGACCAACAAGGCCAAGGAGGATAAGGTCCTGCCTTGGGACTAGAGTTGAGGGTCAAGGAAACCTTATTGGATCTCCCCTACTAGCCCCACATTGATCAATTCTTGAAGTGAGTAAATCATAGGAGGTGAGAGGCTGACACGAGGGAGGAGAATGGTGTAAACCCCTCACTAGGTACGCTGCCTGATGATGATGGTTAAGGACCATCAGTTAAGAACCACATAAGGCCACAAAGGATAAACACCTGTTGTTGGGCCTAGGGTAGAGGATACTTGGGGCACCTCATCATGTTTCTCAAATTATGGTTGAGCTCCCATGTAATCAGTGAGAATTGTTGTGTGTGTGTGTGTGTGTGTGAGAATTCTTGGATTTGTGAATTTATGGAAAAATATAGGGTGATTCCAAAAGGGGACATTACAAATACAACCTCACAACTCGTTCAATCCTTATCTACATACTATTAAAAACATACTACAAATAATAATTGACAAGGTCACAAACAATAAAGGACTTTAGCAAAACATTTTTCCCTTAGTTGCATGGGTACTTGCACCCATACCCTAGGATGCATACCGGGCGCTAGTACACATACCCAAGTACCAGGTACTCAGTGGGTACTCAATGGAGAGCATCATAGCTAAGGAACTTGATTAAGATTTCTGATTTTTGTTTCAATTTTTTTTTGTGTATCAGCTTGTTGTTTATCAAGCTTATTTCAATATGTAATCACTAATCAGTTTGAAAGATGTACCCATCTATGAAGTACCCAAGTACCCCCGTCTCCGTGCAACCTTGATTTTTTCTAGTAATGTTGCTCTTGTTGGCAAGTGGCAAAACATGTATAGCATATATGTTGTCATTTATGGCAACACTAATTATTGGTATGGTTGGTTGGAGTACAGTCCAGTTTTGGTTGTTCAGTTTTGGAAAAATGGCTAAGTCCAAGAAGCAATTGACAGGATACAGTTGCACAATTTTTTCTGGCGAGCACAATATGTGATGAATTAAGTGATGCGAGCTTAGATGAATGTATTATACCTTCAGTTAAGGTTGCTTGTATTTTGGAGTTGACTGACGAGAGTTACAGCATGTTTTGGGTACACGACAACAGTATAGCAGTGAAACAAGGCAAATGAGTGGTCGCAATGATTGAGGGAGTAACGTGTGGATTCCAGGAGCTCTATTTTGGATTTAGGTCGAGTCCTATTATATCTTAATAGAGGTATGATCACCTATTGTGTATTTTCTCTTGGGACACGTTTGGTAATGCACTTGTGAGCTGACTGGACATATTATGAGATCCAGTATATATGTAGGGATGTCTCTGAAGATGTGATGTATGGATGTGATATGTGCGAATGCATTGTGATGTCGGCATAATGCAGAGGATGTTTCGAGCTAAAACTGGGACTACTTAAGCATAGCAGATGCTTGTATAGTTCATCTTTTATGATAAAACACTGTAAAGAGAGTTTTATTTTGTAAGAGCAGTGAGCTCGTTGTATTATCCCTAACAGGGTTTGCATCCTTTAATAGGGATTTGTACTAAATGTAATATTCAGCTCCTAACAGGACTAGATCTCATAACAGGGACATTATACTCTTAATGCATAATTTGTGGGTACCATCCCCACCGGGGTTTTCCCTTGGTCAGGGTTACCTCGTTAACAAATCATGGTGTTATGAGTTGTTTACTTTATGTGCATGTTCTCCTTATTTCAGTTATTGCATGGTTAAGTTTGAATCTGTTAAAATTGTTAATAAAGTGTTGCAATACTGATTCACCCCCCCCCCCCCTCTCAGTATTTCTTAATCCTAACAATNAAGTGTTGCAATACTGATTCCCCCCCCCCCCCCCTCTCAGTATTTCTTAATCCTAACAATTGGTATCAGAGCTTGAGGCCCTTGGAGAATAAGTCTAACAACTTAAGGGATATCCAGATGGATTCAAGCAGTTTGGAAGAAAAATTTAAAGCATCACTAGAAGACCTCGATAAGGAAAAAGTTGATAATGCTGAATTGAAATACAAGCTTCGAAAAGTAGAAGACTACATCAAGAAACTCAAAGAGCAGATTGACATTTCTAGGAGCAAGAGGCAGGAACTTGTTGAGAGAATTGAGAATGAATCATCAGGTCAAATTGAGAAGCTTGAACAGAAAAGGAAGCATTGAAGCAGGAACATGAATCTACCACTATTTTGTTGACTAAAGAAATTAAACAAGTGAAAGAAGAAAAGAACAAACTTGATGAAGCTTTAACAAGTTCTAATGTTATGATGGGAAAAATGCAACTTGAATTGCACAGTTACAGAAGCAAGTATCAGGAATTGGAAAAATATAGTCACATCATTAAGGAAGAACTTATTGAGGCGAAGAATCACATTGAGAAACTTCATGAAAGCAGCAATAAGATTGATGAGCAGCTTGAAAAACAAAAGCCTAAAGGTGACAAGACTGGAGTTGGTTTTGATGAAGCTGAATGTTCTAAAACTCAAGAAAGAAAATCTAAAGGCAAAATAGATGAGGCGCCTATTTTACAAGAAGAACCTATACAGCAAGAGGAACCTAGACAGCAGATCAGACCTTTCAAAGGAAGATGCTTTGGATGTAACAAAGTTGGTCACATGAAGAGGGAATGCATAGGTAAGACTCCTTATAAGCCATTTTTTGGTTATTGTTTCAATTCTTATGAATATGGGCACAAGAAGGCAGAATGTAGAAAACGTGATCAATCAAGCACTAAACAAGATTACTTCAGTGAGGAGAGAGCAACTAAGATTACATGTTACAAATGCAACAACTCTGGGCACATTGCAAGGAATTGTAAACTGCAAGTTAATTAGAATATATCTTCACCTACATATTACAAATCCAATAATCAAGGACACATAGCGAAGTTTTGGAGATATGATGGACCAGCAAGCAACAAGAGACCACCTATAATGATTAAGAACTGTGGTGATGTTGGTAAGAGTTTGGCTGAGTATATGGATGAATTTAATCAAAAGTTTACAAAGGAAGGATGAAAGAATAGTGGAAAAGTATGGAAGGCAAAAGAATAGACTGAGACTAAGGTTCAGGGAGAGTCTGTAGATGCTACAGAGTCCTGGTTTGATGCTAATATTGCCACATCAGCCTAAATTGTCTAGCATGGCCTTAGGGGAAGCTTTGGAGAAATATAACAGTAATCTTTCCAGCCCCTTGTGTGCAGAATAAGTTGATGAGAGCTTATAGACAGACATTGTAATGCATCTGAAGTGTATATCTATGATTGCATGGTTATACATGTTGTATTCGATGATCGCCAGAAAGATGGATGACTGGAGCTTTGCAGACTTACGGGTTCATCGGGAAATGTGTCAATTTGAGTACTGCAAATTATTAGTTCATTTTCTCAAACCATTTTGATCACCATTCAAGCAGAGTTTAAGGAGACCAAAGCAAGAAGTAAAGGAGCTAGAGCAATTCTGTGATTGCGGAGTGTGCATACCCTAATTTCGCGAGTACAAGGTATTTGTTTCAAACTGTGAGCTTTGTTCATCATGGATACACCAATGATATTCGATGTTAATAAGAGACCAAGATACAAATTTAAGATGCATCCATGTAAATCGATGGAGGATGACCCCGAAGGCGCATTTTCTCAAACCCCATACAACATGCTTCATGTTGAAGATATTGGGCCATATATCCATTGCAAGTATGAGACAATAGGAGACTTTGAAATCTTCCAGGAGATGAAGGACATGTTACGGAAGATGGAACTTGGAAGGATGAGTTCATTCATTTACAAAACCTTAACATCATGCAAATGACGTAAATCTATGAGTTTAATGAAGAAGAATGGATCAAGAGCATTCTAAGCAGAATCCATGACCAGTTTCTGTGGATGGGAGAGCAACCTGTTAAGATTACCAGCGAACTAATTCATGATGTGACTGGTTGAACAATATTGGTATTGTTCCCACTGTAGAGAAAAACACGAAAAAAGAAGGTGAAAACCTTAACACATTCAAAATGGGACAGACAAGCTATGACAATTGCAGACAACTTCCAACAAGATGTGTGTAATGTCCCCATTTTTAGTAGGGTCATTGAATGGATGGTGTCAGGTCATTCTTGCGATCCTCGTGGTCTGGCGACGTGTTTAGAGGGTCATTGGTTGGAACTTACTATTTATAGTAAGTCAATGGATAGTTTTGATGAGCTCAGATGAGTTAGAGGAGTGAATGATGCTCTTAGTTTTCATTTCTAGCTTCCGGTTTGGGCTCCAAGAATCTTGGAGAGAGCATCTATTTTTAGTAAGTCACCCCGTCAGGTTCGTTCATCATCTTTTATCATCAGAATCACTCCAGTGCAGACAGATTTTGATTATGATGCTTCTTCAGTTGTTTTTGCAACACAGGTGAATTATTATTATTATTTAATTAAATTTGCTAAGGTTGCCATTATTGTTGGTATTATATGTTGGGCACCTTAGTGTTATAGCTCGTCGGAACCGGGATGAAAATTTTTAAATCTTGGGCACAAGAAACA
>MU227059.1:355689-368264 GCA_018584345.1 Thuja plicata
GATATCGTGAAATATTTAATTGTTTCTGAATTTGTGTCCAGTTTGTCTCCGAGGAGTTAAAGTTCAATCTGGACTAATTTAAGATTGCATAAATATTTGATCTGTCGCGTCTTGATTATTTAATTGAGTGGCAGTATAAGTGCATAGAACATTATAAAGTTGTATGTAATCTTCATTGAAGTTGACTCTATCGCCCGAATGAGCAGAGGCACTGGTCTTTTATTTTTGAAGTATTGAGTTTATATGTTAAGTCAGAAAATCTATCAAATCCTTCCTACAAAACCTCAAATCCATTATTAAGAATCATTACACAAAACATTTAATTCAAACATTCAACATTCAATCTCATATTGATCGAGTTCGAGGAATTTGCTAGCCAGAAAACTCACAAGCTTAAATTCGCTATAGAAAAACCTTGAAGAAAGTGATCAGGTTCAAGGGAAAGGTTTACCCGCCTAGGTGTAGCGAAGCCTAAAGTGCAGGGGAATTTGGATTATTCCCGTTTGTTGGCCAGAATTGATTTGGAATTCTATTGGAGAATCGGCAGGCTCTTGGATTTCCAATCTGTAGTTTTGGGAACCAACACACCAGTCTCTTGCCACTCTTACGATTTCAAGATCATGTGTTTGTGCCTGCACTTTTGTGGTGTATTTCGTTTGTACAACATGCAACTTGTATGACAACCTCTCCAATTTTTAACAGTACGATTTCTTGTGTCTTCAATTCGTATGGTATTGTCCTTGTTGTCCGTATGACTTGCTGCAACTTGTATGACAATCTCTTCCAGTCCAACTATACGACATTCCTTGTATGCTTTCCCCCTTGTCTTCTATACGACATTGATCCCTATAGTTTTCCCCTTCTGTATGACCGTGCTTACCAACGTGCGTACATCGTACGACCTCCTTATTGTCTTCTCCTTCTATACAGTGCGTACAACACCTCTAGCCTTGATCTCTACCGTACGTCATACGACAATTACCCTTTCTCCTCCTTGCTCCTTGACCATACGATGTACGGGTGCCTGCAATGCCTTGACCGTATGACATATGACCTACAACCTTCCCTGCTTCTTCCTTCCAGCTACTTGTGAAAATGCTTGGTTTCTTCTCAACTTATTAGCCCTTTCAAAGGTTAGGGTTTTAATACAACACTTTCTTTTTATAAAGAAGACTAATGTTTTGGTTTGCTTATGATATTCATATTTATATTTCCCAATTCTCAATTTTCTTGTATCTTTTACGATTCATTCTAACATTAATCTTTTAATCATGACCTTTCCTCTTTTTATTTTTCCAACCCTTTTTCCTTTTATTTTAAGCTTCATAACCTTGATTCTTTTAATTTTTCCCAAATTTAAAGACGACATACATTTTCTTTGTCTTTGTGGTCTTCCATCTCCTTTTCCTGCCTTTGTATGTTTCCCTTTAAATTTTTTAAAGTGTTTTTTAATTTTTGTTATCTTTTTTCTCTTGTTTCTCTATTGCTAGGACTTTTGGCTTCTTATGAAGTTCATTATTTTCTTGGCTTCGTCCCCTCTTTATGCCTTTCTCTTCACTACATCAGGCTTTAACCACAAAGGGATATTGCCACATGCAAGTTCCCAGAGGTCTTTTGTAACATTCATTTTCACAACATGTTTTGAGGTACTGCAAGTCTAATATTTTGTCCACTACAGGCATTGGTCCCACTCCTTTATAGCTTCCATCGACGTACCTATCTTCGTCCTTATGGTACCAGATAACTTCTTCCTCGCTTATCGTCGGGGATCCCACTAGATTCGGTATCACTCTCCATAATGCATTTGAGGTAGGGTGGTACAGGGCCTTCTATCCTTCCGCTACACACTTCTGGATGAGTTGATCCATGTACACATCTCCTTCCGAGATAAACAAGTCATCTATTTTTATCACCATCTTCAAGCATGGTCTGAGGGTGGCGTCATACTCCTCTAAGTCGATCTCCTCCAAGTCTTCTTCGTAGGCCTCTCCCTTGGTTGCTTGCATTTTTTTGTGTTGTTCTTCAACCTCTTCATTAATGTCATAGGCCATAAAGCCTTCTCTTCTCCCTTCGTAGGGTGTCTTCCATCTCCAGTATTTGTTTATCCTCACCCATAGAGCTGGTGGTCCGAATAGTGCATTTGTGAGGTGCTTGTGCACTCTAGGTACTGCAATTCCCTCCACATGCTTTCCTCGCAAGTCGTTCCTCAAGGGCCATCATAGGCTTGGCCCAGTCCAAGTCTAACCTGTATAGTTCTTCCCTAATTATTGGATCTTCCTCAATCCCCTTATCTCAGCCAACTTTCCAACCTCCCTTAGCTGCAAATCCCAGCATGTTGATTGCTATAATGTGCATTTTCCTCTCCGGGTAGATTTTTATGTTGGACCCATTTACCGGTTCCTTAATAGGTCTGTCATCTAAGGTGGTGAGTTTTACAACTCCATTGTTTCCCACCTCTCTTCCTTTATAGGGTCCAAGCCAACAGACCTTGAACTTGTTGGGCTTGATTTTGTTATGACTGTTATATTTCAAAGTTAATTGTTCTAGACATAAGTTCATTCATTGGAGGTGTTTGTCGTGCCAAAATTTCCTTTGTCATTGAGCCACCTCTGTCGCCCATTGTGTTCTCATCCGTCATTCATCCAACTTCAACAAGTTAAATAGTCGTTCTTTTAGGCTTTCTGTATCTCCCAGTCGACTTTCTACTACCACTCTCAGGCTTAGTACAATGTATTTTGTGGGTACCCTATTGTTACTTTGTAAGTGGTGCAATATGCCCAAAGTACCGCATGCAATCTTTCTTCCCAATCCCCTTCTTCCACTCTGCAGGTCTTATACAAGATGGACACTCACACTTTATTAGTAGATTCAACCTACCCGTTGGCCCCAGGGTAGTACGGGCTTGACAAGTTGTGAATAATCAAAATTTTGTTGTCATGCTCCGAATTACCTGGTTCACAAAGTGTACCCTCCGGTCACTTGTGATGGATATCGGTATACCAAATCGTGTCACGATTTGCTCATAGATGAATCAAGTTGTGCTAAGTGAAGTGTTATCTAGAAGTGCCCTGGCCTCTGCCCACTTTGTCACGACGTGTGACACTCATCTTCAAGGGTCCCACAAACTCCAACCCCCATCTTTCGAATAGCTCCTGGGGTTGTGAGGGAAACAATGGCATGAAGTCTCTCTTCAAGGGCTTACCCGCCGTTTGGAAAGTGTCACACCCAAGCACCCACTCTTGAGCATCAGTGTGTAGAGTTGTCCATCACATCCCTACGAGAAGCACCTTTCGTGCGGTGGCATCAGGCCCCATGTGCCCTCCTGTGAGCCCTTAGTTAGACTCTTTTAGTACACTCATAATTTCTTCCTCCATGACACACCTGGGCAATACTTGGTCAGCTCCCATCTTGTACAAAAACACACTGATGAGTTGGAATGTTTTACTTTTCAAAGCCACCTTTCTTTTTTCACTTGGTGGCATCTCGTGAGGAAACATGGAAGTGGATAGATATTGACCGATGTGCTCGTACCATGCAGGTAGGACTGCTATCTGGAACAAATGAGCATCTGGAAAGTATTTGTTCACTCCTTCGACAAGTTCTCTTGAACTTACTCTGGACAGTTGATCTGCAATAACATGGCTTTTTCCGGGTCGTACTATAATCATGAATGTGAATTCCTTGAGTAGGAACAGCCACTGACTTACCCTTCCTTGTATAATCGGCTTGTTTACCAAGTAAATCAATGCTTGGTGATCCATGTAGAATGTAAAGGGTGTGGTAAGGAGGTAGTGTCAAAAATTTTGGAAAGTGTACACCATATCTAATGTCTCCCTTTCCACTGTACTATAGTTCCATTCGGCCCTTGACAATAATCTTCTCACAATTTATTTGATGGTCCAATCCTCCCATGTCAGCTTGTGCCAACGTGGCACTGATAGAATAATTTGAGGCTTCCACGTGTATGTGGAATTCCTTGTCCCAGTCTGGATATGCCCTAATCGAAGCACTTACCAATCTGGACTTGAGTTCTTTAAATGCCTCTTCTTGTTTCGTTCCCCAGGTGAATAGTTCACCTTTCCTCGTCAACTTGTCCAGTGGAAATGAGATCTCTGCAAATCCTTTGATGAACAGTCAATGAACCGCCTTAAAATGGAAGCACCCATTTGATAAGACCTTTTAGCAGCCATTTTAGTGATTTTGTGGAACAAGGATGCATTTATGCTCATGTAGTTACCCTTTTCCGCTTTTTATTTTATTTCTGACCCTTCTAGCTTTGTCCCCGAGATCCTGGAGGTATCATGAGCTGGAAAATTCTCAGGTATAGGACGAGGTCAACCTATACCTGGGGTATAGGTCACCAAGTCGACCTATACCCCAATGAGGGTTTTCTCAGATCTTGTGTTTTCTAGGGTTCCCAATTTGTTTTCCCTCCGCTTTGTGTTGTCGGCCATGTTTTATTTTGATTCCAAAATTACTATAAAAGAGGCTTGAGCACTTCATTTTGGGCGGGGAACATTCTATTTTGGCAAGGTACATTTTCTATATTGGCCATCTACATTCCATATTGGCAAGCAATTCAAGGTGCATTCAAGGAGTTCAAGCAAAGACTCATTGGAGGTCCTCTTTCATGCATTTTCTTCTCAAGATCTAGCTTCATTGAAGATTTTTGGAGTTTGGCCATCAAGAGAGGAGATCTACATCCATCTTCATTGCTTCTACATCATTCAAGCATTCAATCCTTCAAGCACATTTGAGCATATCTACATCCATGGATCCATGATTTGGCATTGATAGATCTATGAAAGTTGTGGAGATAACCTACACCCAATTGAAAGACTCAACATCAATAACATCTAACATTTGCAATCCTTCCTAACAAGGGTTTCTACAAGTGAGGTAAATACATATATTTATCTTATTTTTTACATGCTTCTTACATATTTCCCTTTCGAGGTTGATTCTTAAACGAGGGCTTGACCAAGGCAAGCCCCTTCCCTGCAAAAATTTCCCCTTTTTCTTGTGTGCAGGTGCAAGTATCAAGTTTTTGGAAGCGGATTCGAGAAGCTACAGGCAGGATTTTATCGGAGTTTTAGATTTCAGAACAATTTTGCTGATCAGGTACAGGTCAATAGGTCGACCTATACCTCCAAGTTTACCTATACCTAGGAAGTCAACCTAGTCCAAACGCCAAAAGATTTTTGGGTTCTACTGTTTCTGCTTTCCTAGGTCCAGATCTGATCTAATTACGTCAGTTGGTACTGTCTATTTGCTATTTTCAGAGTTGAAAAGTGCATTCCTCTACTAGCCTTCAAGGTGAGTTACATTTTTACTCCTTGCCCTTGTCATTTAGATCTGATTTCTTGCATAATTAGGGATGTTTACTTTCTTCTTGCAATGAAATCAATAAACCCTAATCAAATCTTAAGCATGTCAATCAATCTCAATCTAATCAATTTGCATTCACATAAAACCTTAAGGAAAAGAACATTGCATGAAAGAAGACTTGCTTGCATACTTCCTTGATTTGGTTTGAGTTTAGCATTGTCATCCCTTCATTTCATTTGGGTCTTGCTAATCTAACTTGGGCTTTATTGAGAGTTATGCTTGCAAGTCCTTTCTCTTGTATTTAAATATTTTGGTGGAAGATTGTTAATCAATGAACACCTCACTAGTTTACATTAACTAATTAATTAACCCCATTTTTCACCATCACATTTTGGTGAACCCGACGTCTTACATCTTTGCTTTTGATTGAGTAGTTAGATTTTCTTTACATTCTTGTATGATAGTTAGATCTTCTTTATGCATTTCTAAATCTACTTTCCATGCTTTATTGTTGTTAGATCTCATTAGATTCTTCTTGTGGGATCTCCTTTTCATTTTCCTTTGCATTCCTTTGTATGAGCTTTATCACCTTAAGTCCAACCTATAGCATTCCTGTTAGAAGAAGTCGTAGACTCGCGGGTTCTTTTGATCATGACTCTTCGATCTTTCCTAGGAATCCTGACAACACCAACATTCTTTCTCATGATAACAATCCTACCCTGGAGAATAAATCTTCTCACACTTCCCATGATGAAGGTAAAGCCTTAAGAGTTCCTGCTAATTCCCAAGTTGAAAAACTCACTCGTGACCTTGAAAAAATGGAGAATTGGCGTATTCAAGAAAATCATAACCCTGATAATGTTTCTGCAATAGAAGCCTTAAGGAAAATCATTCACAACAACGAAAATAGCATTTCCCTCTTGTGTGGCATTTCACGTCTTATTGATTCTCAAGTTAAAGCTTTAACAAAAAGTGCTCAAGAGTTGGGATATGTTCCTCCTACAACTGTTGAACCTTTTTCTACTTCTATTCCTAGCATTTCCACTTATGCACCACCTCTTATTACAACTTCTACAAGAAATTTTATAATCCTTTGCATGTTAGTCTTCGTAATCCTACTATTCCTACTCTTCCTACGAATGTTCCACCTATTTCAATACCTTCTTTTATTGCTTCTTATCACAATGTGCCTTTTACATATTCAAATCCTCTTCCTACTACTACTTCTAGTGTTCTTCCTACCACTTCCAATATTCCTTCTGCTTCTTACAACTTTCCTAACATATCCAATATGTCTATGCCTACTATTTCCTCTACTGATCCCACCATTAGTAGTCTAGTTCAAACTGTTTCTTCCTTGCAACAAAAAATTGCTTCATTTACCCAATCTAAATAATACATTCCTACATGTGACATTGCTAATCCTTTATCCTTAGACATTCTCCGTGCTTTTATTCCGCAACATATTGAGACCCCTAATCTTGAGACTTATAGTGGTAACGGTGATCCTGTGACTCATGTTAAGACTTTCCAAACCTTATGTAGTGATTTTTCTCATGACTATAGCTCATGGCTAAATTTCACAAGGACTTTTAGGGACAAAGCTTTGCAATGGTATTGTTGTTTACCCCCTTATTCTATTGATTCCTTTCAAAAACTTGCTAATGTTTTCATTCAATAATTTCAATATTGTTCCTCAAGTTTCTTTGACGGATTTAATGCATTGTAAACAAGGTGTTAAAGAAAAAGCTAGTGATTGTATTGGTAGATTTAAACATGTGCATGCTTAGATTTCTTATCCTATGCCTGATATTGATATACAACGCATATTTATTTCTAATTTACAAAAAGACATTAGAGATAAGATCCTTCTTACTGCATTTACTCCCTTTTCACAACTTTGTGCAGTACTTCACCATTATCAACTACAAGTGAGACGGTTTGAGAGCAACACTCCAATGGCCCCTGTGACTGTTGATAAGAGTGATGTCGCCGTTCATCAAAACAAGTTTCATAAACCTAACAACTACATCAAGACTACCAAAACAAACACAATCGATGATCAAGTTGTTGTTGCATCTAAAGGTGTCGCTTCTTTTTCCTCTATTTTTACACCCAATTGTAATATACTCCTTTGTCTGAATCTTTAAATAGTGTGATGTTGAAGTTAATTAATGCTAATATTATTAAACTTCCTCCTATCCGACCAATTGATCCAATCAAACCTCTTCCTAAATTATTCAATTCTAATGCTTTTTGTCAATATCACCATCAACTTGGGCATTATACTGAGAAATGTTATTATTTGAGAAATTCTATTCAAGATCTCATTGACTCTAATGTTATATCCGTTGATGCTAATGTTAATCCTGGAAAAAAACTGTAGCACCTCCTAACCAAAACATGCAAATTTACACCAGTCCTTTACCTTCTTATTCTACCAATACTATTGCACAACCATTTTCCTCTGTTATACATTATTTATGATGATAAAATGGAAGAAGCTAATCATGTTGTTAATCATGTGGAATCTCAACCTAAACTTCAAAGTCAACCTCAACCTCAACCTAAATCTCTATTTCCTATTACTTTTAATCATTCTAAGATGATTAAAGCACCTTATGGTCCTCTTTACATTATTGCTAGGGTTGTTGGAAATCCTTCATGTGTTGTCATTGTTGATACTACTTCTACGGTAAATGTTATAATTGAAGAACATCTTTTCAGTAAACACTTACAACAAGATTCTTATGATCCATCTGATGCTTGGATTAAAACTTGCAATGGTTTCCTATATCGTCCTCACGGTTCTATATCCCTTCCTGTGTACCTTTGTGGTAAAGTGGTGGATAATACCTTTATTGTCATTCTCACTTCTAATTAGTTTCAAGTCAAGCTTGGTTTTCCTTGGCTTTCCTCAATGCAAGCCATAGCTTCTCCTATTCATAAATGCATCAAATTTCCTCATGATGGTGAGACTAAAACTATTAACCATTATCTTTACCATCCTTCTAGGCCTTGAGATTATGTTGCATTGATTTCTTTTGGCCTTCTTTACCTCAATCACCTCCTACCCATCCTAATCATCTTTTTCGTTCATATCAAGCCTTTAAAATTAAGAAGATCCTTGAATTGAGTCAACACAAAGTTGATCCTAATCATGGTCTTTTGCCTACTCCATCAATTCCTCCTTTCTTTATTTCCCAACCTCCTATTGAGCATCCTCTTATTCCTATTTATGAACCTAGTGTGACTCCTATTCTTCTTTCACAAGAAACCAAGGAACCTATGTCAATCGATCCCACTACTCAAATATCTAGCAAAACCAAAAGTAACCGACATGCTCGCGAGTGTCGCAAGAAACGTCAAGCTAAATCCAAAGCACGTGAATATGCTTCTCAATCTATTTTATCATCTCACACACCTCAACCTTTGCCTTTCTTTGATCAGCCCATGTCTGAGCCTTTGGAGGAAGTAAATAATAATATTAACATTCACATGGATAAACATGATGATGCTATTTGTATCTTAGATTCTATTGTAATACATCTTGATGAAGAAGATACTCTTCATGATGATGCTAACAATGATACGCATACTAGTGATTGTGATGAGTATGAGACTATTGATCTTGATAGTGATTTACAAAACATGCTTTCAAAACAGTTATCAATCAGTCCAAGTATCGAACATAGCGATTCACAGTAGGGTCCTTGTTTGGAACTAGCCAGTGTTCCTATTGTGTTGGATGTTGCTATTGTGTCCTTCGTAGCTTCCTTCTTTGCTCTTATCTCCATCATTCTCATCATATCCTTTCGGAGAGCCTATATGGTCTTGGATTCTCCTTCACTTTCACCGTCCGTGTTGTCGTCATCACTCATTTTTTTCTTTCCCCAGGATGTCTGATTTTCACTTTCAATATCCATGGCATGGTTATAGGCATCTAAGTAAGAAGATGGTGATACCACTTTCATTTTTTTCCGTAATGACAGGTTCAACCCCTTAATGAGCCACCTTTTCTTCAAGCCATTGGTTGGCTGGTTATCCAATTTACCAATAAGTTCCTTCAGCCTACGATGGTAGCCATGCACTGTCTCATTCTTCCCTTGTCTTTGTATTGTACATATCAGCTACCACTTCATTGTCGTTGTGAAGCAACCTGCCCTTCTCAGGTCATCCCAAGATGTTTTGTATCGCCTTGGCAGGTGTGTGTACCAGTCAATAGCAACTCCTCGTAGGGTGGTAGGGAAGGCCTTTAACCAATAGTCATGGTCATCTTGGCCATTAGCCTCCCATATAGTTACGCATGTTTTATTACAATGGCGAACGGGATGCTCTGACCCATCCCCACTAAATTTAGGGAGTTTTTGCTTCTCAAGGGTGTTCACTATCCTTTTTGTTCAGTTGATTCGGTCTGTACCGTGTGCATTATTGGGCTTTGGCGGGTCATTTCTTTCTTCGTGTCCATGTGCTTCACTTGTACCTTCAGCCACACATGAGATCTCAACCCTTCCACCTGTGTCATTCGCGCCTTGGTTACCTCCCTCGTACTGGCACTCCCTCCCCAGAATTTCTTGTTCTAGTCCCCCTATTCTGGACTCCTTCAATATGACTAGATTCCCAATGCCCTAGAGGGTACTTTCAAACAAATTTTCTACCTTCCCTTCAAGGTTTTCCTCCTCATTGATGTCATCCTCCAAGTGCACTGACGGTTCGGTTGGTACAGAGTCACCTTCCAAACTGTCCTTGTCAGTCACCTCGTGTACTGAGGGAATGCTCGCCTAGTCCACAAGGTCCTACTCTGCTTCATCGGGGAGTGGTAGTTTTCGTGCGATCTATTCCACTCTTGTCTCCTCTGCATGTCACTTTGACTCACGCTCTAATTCTTGCTTCGTGGGGGACTTAGAGATTTCCCAACTAGTCTTTGTTGTCGTTGTCGGCTTTCACTATGTTCTTGGATTCGCAGAGACCTCCTTACAACGGTTTCCGCTTCCTTTTTTTCTTGTCTCTTCCCTTGTACGACACCTATGCTTGTTTGGAAAGTTGGGCATTAATTATTGGAGTTGCAAGAGGTACAACGTCTACTTGTGTCACGCGGTTCCTCCTCCCTCCAATTCTTCTCTTTGTACTATTGTAGTATCTCTTGGTGACGTTGTTTCCTTTACCTTGCCGCCCATTGTTTTTCTATTTCAACCAAGTTTTGTGCCAACAACCTTGGGATGCTACCAAGAAGATCATAGATTGTTGGTCGCATGGGGAGTTCATCGCGTACGGTGCCTGCAGGAACCACTCTCTCATGGGCTTCCCTCTACATGTACTAGTTGATTGACACGTCCCATGCACGCACCAAGTCCTGTGTATATTGGTCTTCCCTTGTTACTTCCTCTTCTTCAACATCACTATTAGTTATGAGCACTTGCTGTTCGAATGGTTGATGCATCACTTCGCCATCATGCCTTTAATTTTTTCTAATCACCAGGTTCAAACAGGCAACGACGCCAAAATGTTTGATGCCTATAAGTATATTTCTTTGCACATAGCAACCAAGCACATTCATATAAACATGAATAACACAAAATAACACATTGCCATTATATTTGGGCAAAAAGATAGATCTTTTCATACCATAGAGTTTATGTACAATCAACAACCACATAACTTGTTACGACCTCAATACAAATAGTGCTCGACAGTTGGTTAAGTCTGCCAACCATCAGCAACTGACAACTTTTCGAAACACATGTTCTATTATACTACCAAGTTTATTAATAAAAGTATGATTTAATTACTAGTGACATAATTGTCGTCTACACCAAGTGTGCTGATTTAGATGCCACAATTGCACAACTTGCCCAAGTCTCTATAGATGAACAAGAGGCAGCCCTTGCACATGACATAGACATAGTTACAGCGAGTGGCATAGAGTGGGGTTAAAATAAAGTTGAACCAAATGCTGGCCTTGATGTGTTTAATCATGATGAAGATGAATATGAATATTAAATATAAAATATGTCTTGTAATTTGAATTTTCATTGTGTGATGGCAATTTGAGACTTTAGTAAATTATGAATATGATATATGAGGTATTTTATTTATAATTTTATTGGCAATTAAAGATTTATGAGTATTACAGTTCTAAATTCTTATTATTAATATATGTTTGAAGTTTAGAACGTGTATGATGTATATATAAAATTTATAATATCAATATGTATGTATGCATACATGTATGTATGTATGTATGTATGCATGTATATGTATATGTGTATATTTTTGAAAAATATGTCATGTATGTATGTATGTATGTATAGGTGTATATTTTTGAAAAATATATATGTAGGTGTGTGTGTGTGCCGACCCTTATCCCAAGGAAAAAAAATTGCCTGACCAGTGTACTCGAACCCGTATGAGAACCAGGATCAGTAACATAGTTTTCAAGTCCATGACATTTTAAGATATATATGTGAGACAACATAGCTTTTACCATATAAAGGGTTGGGGTGAATTTTTTTGATTTAAAGTGTGGTCTATGGGTCACTAGGGTGGTGTAATGTTGTATCATGTGAAAGATAGCTTATCTATAGGTAAGCTTTGATTTGAGGTTGTTGATTTATAGTGTCGGGAGGCATCACCGATGCTGAGACAATTAGTATTGTCTCAAGTGATGCATTGCATCACTTGAGACATAAATATTATTATCCTTTATATAATCGATGCATCCTCCAAAATCAGCGAATAAGTCTAATTGATATATGACTAATCGATACAAGAAAAATCGATATTAAACAAATTAATATGAGACTAATCAAATCGATTAGTTAACATTTATTATGAAAGGTTACAACTAACATAATGTTAGAAAATAATAATCAATAGTCACGTCTATTGAAGATAGACACAACCATTCAAGTTGGAGGAGCATATAGTCATGGATAGATGAATCATTTGATTGATCGGTATAGTGGAAGGGGACTACTAAGCCGATACTCAGATTGAGTATACACAACTATTCCTATTTGTACTCAGCGATATATACATTTGGCTTCAACGTTACATATACACAACAGCACGTGAGACTCGGCAAATTCTCAAATCGTGTATACTCAAGGCATCATTACTTGGCGTCAGCGATATATACAGTTGTTACTCAGTGACATATATATATATATATATATATATATATATATATTATAGTTACACCGCCCTGGGGGACGGAGGGACGTCGAGACAGGGGGACAAGTTTCTGG
>MU227059.1:368284-380190 GCA_018584345.1 Thuja plicata
CAGAGGGGCCTCAATTTGGGGGGAATCATCTATATATACTCAGTGATCTTTATATACAATGATATATATACATGTGTCAAAGATCTTCAGTAGATTGTTGATCATAATCTCAGGCCTGTTGCAGATTATAATTACATTTATATGCTGGAGAACGTATAAATTCAGTGAGAGACAGATATCCTATCTTAGATTGGTCTTGTGTGACATCCAAAAGAAGATTTATTCAATCTAGTGATTGACATTATTTGTATTAAGGCTCTTACTATCTGATAAATATATTCAAGACATTTTGCTGGGTTTTTATTAACCTTCAAGGTTGAAGGTTTTTCCCAGGGTACTTGCAGTGTTTGTTTATTTAAAAATTTGCATTGCTATTTATCTGATCTAAATTCAACATGGTATCAAAGAAGGCATAAGAAAAGATCGGATCAGATTCAAAGCAGCAGGGTTGTCCTCTAAATTGCCTTTCAAATCTGATTGCATATATCAACGTCAAGATGGTAAATGGAATTAAAGTTGAAGACAGACTTGAGGGAGCATCAAATGTCACCTCCTGGAAGTTCAGAGTCACGCAAGCCTTGGAGAAAAATGAATTAAACTAATTTGTGGAAAAGGAAGTTCTGGAACCAAGTGAAGAAGATTAGAAGCCTCAATGGAAGAGAAATTTCATCAAAGCAAAGAAAATATTGGTTGACTCTGTGAAAGATCACATTGTGCCAATCATCTCTAAGTTAAGATCAACATACGACATGCTCAAGACAATAGAAGAGATGTATGAGATCAATAACACGAGTCGAGCCCTTGAATTAAAACAGGAACTTCACATTAAGATGACAAAAGGAGAATCCATCATCTCATATTTCATGAGGATTACTGAATTAAGAAATCAACTCTCCACCATAGGACAAATTTTATTAAAAAGAATTATCCATGTTGGCACTCAACGATCTTCCTTCATCATGGGAGTCATTTATACAAGGCATAAGTGTAAGATCAAAACTCCCTAAGTTTGATCGTTTGAAGATAGATTGTATTCAAGAAGAATCTAGATTGGTTGCAAGAGGGATAATCAGAAACACACAAAATGGAGACAATCATGTTCTTACTACTCACACTACTAAGAAGAGAGGTGTAATGTCCCTTTTCTCGAATAGACATTAATAATAATTAATAAAATAAATCAATAAATGAATAAATAATAATAAATAAAAATATAATTTATTATTCTTATTAATTCTAAATCTAATAAAATATATATATATATAATATATTAATTAGTAAAGTATGATATAATATAATCTATTATAGAATATACAGTAAATATCAAAATATTCTATATAATAATTCATGTAAATACAACATTAAAATAAATTATCTTATATTATTATACACTGCAATATTATAATCGAAAATATACAAGACATTATAATATTCATATATATATATATATATATATAATATGATATAAATATTATAACTAGTATTGAAAACTTAAAAACGAAATCAATAACATTATAAACCGAAGGCTTATGCTGCCGATGGATGACAAAGGATGCGACCCTTGAGTCACTTGCCTCTCATCACCTTATTAAGGTTAGACAATGACAGAGAAGCAAAAGGGAAAAGGGGGAATCAATATCGAACTTACTCCAATGAAATAAGAATATCATTTTGAGATTTATATAGCCGATAGGACGGTGGAAAATAGTACAATAATCATATAAATTCAGAACAAACGTTCTTTATCTGGATACTATCAAGGTATAGGACAGGGCATAAACAGTTGCACATATATGTTCCTGTACTAGAGGATATTACAATCTTGAAGAGAGTTTCTTCAACTATGCCATGACCCCGTCTAAGGAAGAGAAATTAAACGAGCCCATCGATCCAAGTCCAAGAAACAAAAACAATGATCACTAAACACTGACCCATATAATTAAGGCATCGATTATCATAAAGACAACGATTTAATAACATAAAGACATCAATTTAATCAATAATTATAGGCAGTGGTTAGCAAATAATTAAGACAACTGCTAAATTGGTTGTGAAGAGACGCCAATCTTCAAGAGAGGAGGGCTGCCTAAAGAGACACCACCTTTCAGTGATAGGAGAACGTTATAAGAGCAGAAGACTTTTGGATAGAAGAGGGCATCGAACCAAGAATCAGTCATCTCAAGAAACATCGATCCATCAAGGAATCATTTTCAAGGGACAACAAGCATCATAAGGGAGTAGACAATATTCAGCGATCCAATTGATAGATCAAACCATTCAGCAAAAAGTTATCTTTCAAAGGAGTAGCGATCGGCATTGAAGAAGTAAATAATATTAAATCAAATCTATCTATTTTGCAGTAGCAGCCTGAAAGGCAAGATTTGGGGCAATTACCCAGAAGGGGACATTAAAAGAGGAAGAAATTGGAGGAAAAGCAATCACAAAAGGGATAGAAATCACAAAAGGGATAGAAATCAAAACCCAGATCTTGCACCTAACTCAAAGAAAAAGAAAGTAAATCTTTCAAATATTCAATGCTTTAAATGTGATAAGTATGCAAGAGATTGTTGATCAAAACCTAAGAACCAAGCAACAAATATTAATGAAGTCTCAACTAAAGGGAAAACACGGGAAAATTCAAATGGATTTCTCTTCATATCTGCCCTACCAAGTAGTGTTCCCACAGATAGTGACACCTGGCTAATTGATAATGGAGCTTCTCAACACATCACATGCTATCGAGAACATCTTTCGGATTTGGTAGAGAAAGAGTCAAGCCTTCAAGTTATTATTGGAGATGATGCACGCTACTCAACGAGAAGATTTGGTGCTACATCACTCAACCTAGAATCTAGGATTTCACAGCATGTAAATAATGTCCTATTTGTGCCAGGAATTAAGAGAAATCTCATATATCTTTCAGCTTTGGAAGATGACGACTATCAAGTAGCATCTTCAAAAGGAAAAGTTATGGCATGGCCAAAGAAGTATAGCATAAAGACTGCACGTGTGATTGGATATAGACATGAGAGTTTGTACAAACTTTCCATTCAACGTACTCAAGCTCTTCTTCATGACACTTCAAACTCCAGTGAGCTATGGCATAGAAGATTTGGTCACTAGCACTACAATGCTCTTCCATCTTTGGAGAAAATAGTTATAGGCATACCTAAACTTAGTCATGTACATAATGATACTTGTAAAGGTTGTGCTATGCGTAAAAACACTAAGAGCCCATTTAACAGTAGTGAAAGTAGGTATAAAGAAGTATTAGAACTTGTACATTATGATTTATGTGGACCAATGTCAATGGCATCCATAAGTGGTTTTTTGTATTATGTAACCTTCATAGATGACTACTCTAGGAAGACTTGGATCTATTTTTTAAGGTCCAAGGAGACTAATGAAGTACTAAGTAGATTTAAGGAATTTAAAGCTCTAGTAGAAAACTTAGCTAGAAAGAAAATTTAAACTTTAAGGACTGATAATGAAGGTGAATACACATCTGTCAATTTTTGAGATTTTTGCATTGAGGCGAGAATTAAGAGGGACTTTTGTGTCCCCTACAACCCACAAAAAAAGGGGGTTGCTGAAAGAAAGAATAGATCCATCATCGAAGTTGCTAAAGCCATGATACATGATCAAGACCTCTCAACTTTCCTCTGGGCAAAAGCTTCTAGAATAGTTCTATATATTCAAAATAGATGTCCTCATCGGATATTGAAGAATATTACTCCAGAATAAGCCTTTTCAGGGGTTAAGCCTGATGTTAGTCATTTGAGAATCTTTGGTTGTCCAGTATATGTTCATATACCCAAAGATAAAAGAACCAAGTTAGAACCTTCGGGTAGAAGAGGAATATTTGTAGGCTATAATGAGACATCGAAAGCCTACAAAATCTACATACTTGTTCAAAAGCAAATAGAGGTAAGAAAAGATGTTACATTTGAGGAAAATGTTGCATTCAGAAAATCTAAAGGTTCATCCATGGAGATAGATGATGAAGATCTAGAGACTCCACTAAACATGGATATTGATCACGCCCCTAAGATTCAGAGGGAGTCCACAGAACTTGAAGATGCTAATGATCCAATTGAGCCTGTGGATCCTACTAATAGGCCTAGAGATATTGTTTTGAATAAAAAGAGACCTCTTTGGGCAAGGAAAATTATGCAGGAGGCAGAATAGTTAGCAGCTCCTAGAGGTACTTTTAGAGAAAGTAAAAGACCACATAGATTTTCTAGCTATGTTGCATTGATGTGCAATATCATTGAGACTGCACCTTCCAGTGTTGAGGAAGTCTCAAGACAACAAGTCTAGAAAGATTCTATAGATGAGAATATCAATCCATCATTAAGAATGATGTTTGGGATATTGTACCTAGACCTGAAGGGAAATCAATTATTTTATCCAAATGGCTATTCAAGATCAAGAATGCAGTTGATGGAAGCAATGAGAAATACAAAGCTAGATTTGTCGCACGTGGTTTCTCTCAGAAAGAAGGAATAGAATATGAAGAAACCTTTTCTCCATTTGCTCGTTATACTTCCATCAGCACCATCATTGCCATGGCAGTAGCTAAGGGATGGAGGCTACATTGGATGGATGTGAAGACAACCTTTCTCGATGGTGTTATTGAAGAAGAGGCCCACATTGAGCAACCTGAAGGTTTCATAATTCATGGGAAAGAATCTCATGTGTGTAAATTAAAGAAAGCCTTGCATGGTCTTAAACAGGCTCCTCGAGAATGGTATGAAAGAATAGACCGATACTTGATGAGCTTAGGATTCTGCAAGAATGATGCTGACCTAAACCTTTACTTCAAGGTAGTCAATAGTGAAGCCTTGATATTAGTGTTATATGTTGATGACTTATTTCTTACAAGGGAAGAACATATCATCTCTAGATGCAAGGAGTTGACTTCACAATTTGAGATGGACCTAGGACCCATGCACTTCTTTCTAGGGTTGGAAGTATGGCAGAGAGCTTATGTTATCATCCTAAGTCAAGGAAAATACACCGTTGACATCCTAAAGAGATTTGGGATGTTAGATTGTAAATCTATGTCTACACTGATGGAAATCAACTTAAAGAAGTTGAGTGAATCAACAGCTAGTTCAGACCTTGCAGATCCTACTCTGTACAGAGAGTTGATCGGGTCCTTCATGTATCTAATTAGTACTAGACCAGATATCTGCTATGCAGTAAGTGCACTTAGCCAATTCATGTGTGAACACAGACAGATACATCTATTAGCAACTAAGCATATATTGAGATACTTGCGTGGCACAGTTGGATATGGCTTGAAGGATTCTTCCAGCGTGGACTTGGACTTGCGGGGCTTTACAGATTTTGACTGGGCAGGAAGTGTTACTGATCAGAAGAGCACATCTAGTTGTTGTTTCAGTTTGGGATAGATGTTATGAGTTCCTGGTGCAGCAGGTAACAATCGTGTGTTGCACAAAGTACAACAGAAGTTGAATATGTTGCAGCCAGTGTAGAGAAGCAGTGTGGCTTCAGAAGCTGCTTGCAGAATTGTTTGGAGAATTGTTGGACCCTTCAATTATTCATTGCGATAACCAAAGTTGTGTAAATCTTTTTGTCAATCCTATGTTTCGTGACATAACAAAACGTGTAGAGATCAAATATCATTATAATAGATATATGGTGCAAAGGAATGCTATCCAATTGAAGTAAATTAGCACTGATGACCAGACAGTTGATATTCTCAGCAAGCCACTTGCCAGAGTGAAGTTTGTGCATTTTCGTGACAAGCTTGGAATTGTGGAGAACAAAGCCCTGGCTGAGAGGGAGTCTCAACATCAGTGATTTCTTAAGATGTACTATACTGCAATTTCTACGAGACAGGGAAATCCGAGGTGTCAGCCCTCGCAGTGCAATTCCTCTAAGACGGAGAAATTCGAGGTGTCAGCCCTCGCAATGTGATTTCTCTGAGACAGAGAAATTCGAGGTGTCAGCCCTCGCAATGCAATTTCTCTTAGTAGATTCTCCCTAGTTAAGAGGGAGTGTTGATTTATAGCGTCGGGAGGTATCACCGATGCTGAGACAATTAGTATTGTCTCAAGTGATGCATAAATATTACTATCCTTTATATAAAAGAGGAGATTTCCACAATCCATGATAATAACTATTAAGAATTTCTGGATTTGATTGTGTTGTGAATTCACAACACAATCAAATCCAGAAATTCTTAATAGTTATCCTTTATATAATCGATGCATCCTCCGAAATTAGTGAATAATTCTAATTGATATATGACTAATCGATACAAGACAAATCGATATTAAACAAATTAATATGAGACTAATCAAATCAATTAGTTACCATTTATTATGAAAGGTTACAACTAATCTAATGTTAGAAAATAATAATCAATAGTCACGTCTATTGATGATAGACACAACCATTCACGTCGGAGGAGTATACAGTCATGGACAGATAGATCATTTGATTGATCAATATAGTAGAAGGAGAATACTAAGCCAGTACTCAGATCGAGTATACACAGCTATTCCTTTTTGTACAGCGATATACACATTTGGCTTCAACGTTATATATACACAACAACAAGTGAAACTCGGCAAATTCTCAGATTGTGTATACTCAAGGCATCATTACTTGGCCTCAGCGATATACAATTGTTACTAAGTGACATATATATATATATATTCTCAGTCATCTATATATACTCATTGATCTTTATATACAACGAAATATATATATATACATATGTCAAAGATCTTCAGTGGATTATTGATCATAATCTCAGGCCTGTTGTAGATTATACATTACATTTATATGCTGGAGAACGTATACATTCAGTGAGATATATATATCCTATCTTAGATTGGTCTTGTGTGACATCGAAAAGAAGATTTATTCAATCTAGTGATTGGCATTACTTGTATTAAGGCTCTTACTATCTAATAAATATAATCAAGACATTTTGCTGGGTTTTTTTTCACCTTCGAGGTTGAAGGTTTTTCCTAGGGTACTTGCAGTGCTTCTTTATTTAAAAATTGTCATTGCTATTAATCTGATCTAAATTCAACAGAGGTAACCTAACATGCATATGTTTATTGATCCCTGATCCTCACATAGTGAAAATAGAAAAAAGGAAATCTTTATATGATTTCTCATTATTATGAAAATTTTCTACTTAAAAATTGTTGACGGTACATAAGAGGCAAAAATTCATTGAGCTTGACATTATTAAAATCTCACATTGAACTAGACAATCCTTTGAAATTTTTTGCTTTATTTTTCTGTGATAACTGTGTTCATTAAAACAACAAATCAACATCTTATGATGAAGCAATCAACAAAAAAAAATTGAAAAATCATTTACAAGGGCATTTTCAAATTCTGAAGAACTCAGGGAAAACATGACATAATTTTTTTACATAATTAAGAATATTTCATTTCAATTTGTTTTGCGTATGAACATTCGAAGAAATGATTGTTTGCAACAATTCTAAAAATGGGAAAGAATCAATGACACATACAAATATATATATCTTCACCTATATATACACATCTATTTTCAACTTAATTCAAGAGATCTCTTCTATGTATTATGCCATAAGATCTACAGTGGTTTAAACTTTATTTTTGTGTGGAAATATGGATCTTTCAAGCTTGCTTTGCTTCGAATCCTATGCAAATTTCTTGTTTTTGGTTTTATGTTATCAGCATTAGATATATGTTTACGGGGCTATATTTTGATGCCCAAATAAAATACTGTGTGCTGTCCATTTCTTAATACCCTCTCACCACTCCGTGATTTTCACACAACATAATATCTTATTCAGCAGCAATGAGAGAGATATAATAATAAATTTGGAAAATGATCCCTACCTTTGGAATGGAAATTGATTCCAATTATATCAGCATTGATGCCTTTTGGGAAGAGGCAGGTCTCTTTCATAGGGCAGTTTATAAGTATTAATAACATATATACTATGGTCTTAGACTAATGACTACCAATTATAAGATTGGTATTAAATAATTATAATATTAAATATTACTTGGTTTAAAATATTCATAGTTAAAAAATATTTAATTGTTATGTATTTTAACATGCCAGTTTAAAATAATTATATATTACAACATTAATAATTGTATATTAATTATTAATATTAGTAATTGTATATTAATAATTATAATATTGGTAGTTAGAATACTAATAATAATAAAAATATTTAAAATGTTATATAAAGAGATAAACATATATATATTATTATTAGTTTATTATTAAATTTCATTTTAAAAAAAGGGATATTACATGTTCATGACCTTGCTGAATAGAATAACCTTCCAAATCAAGGTAATCACTTCTATATGCTGAACAAAATTTCAAGCACCAAGACTTTTTTATCCTACCAAACACTTCCTAACCTTGCAATCCTGCAACAAGAAGACAAAACTATCTTTCCAGCACCCTAGTTCCTTTTTCTTCCTATTCTGCCTTTTTCTTCCTATTTCAATTCCCAGGCAACCTCTCCTTTTTCCGGTTTCCCCCAAAAATAAAACTCCCTCTTCCTCTAATTGTTGATGTTAAGGAATCTAATTGTTGATACACAATTTGCTTGACATGAGATGCAGTTTCCTGCAAAATACATGTTGCAGTTACCGATTGCCCTCTCTTTTTTCCCCAACGTATGATCTTTGGCATTTTCTCTCTCTTCTGTAATGAACACAACTATATGTAGGAACTGATATTTGTTGTTTCCCTGGCTGGAATTAAGCACATCAAATTTGTAATGACTGCAGTCCTGTAGGCCACATATCTCTGAGGTATTTTGTCACATATCTCTCAACTTAAATTAACTGTCAGTTTTCCAAGATATGAAATTGTAAATCACTTACGATTGATTGTTCCACCATTTTCAAATATTTTTACCACAGCATGCACAAATAGTAAATGTATCTTACATAAAATCATTTTTGGTCATTTTTAATGGATCTCTAACCATGTGTCAAAGCCCTCATTTTGGCACAAGCTCGGGGAACAGTGCCAAGAGCTGCAGTTGCACAACTTTGTTTCATACCTTTATACCTGCCAGCAAATTTGCTAAAAGAGATTTAAAACTTTATTAACAAGTCCAGCAGTTTGTATATTCTGATATTATTGCATTCGATGTAATTGTGGAAGCATTTTATGTAGTCTCTAGAAGAACCATCTATGCCATCAACAGGTCGTACAGTTAAAGACCCATCTTCATCCAAGAAGCCATCCTCACCAACGCTGGAAGAAATTTTAAATAGCTTCCAAAAAAATATTGATAAGATGGATGATTTCATCAACACTTTTAAAGGGCAGCTGGTTGGCTATAAACTTCAATTATTTTCCTCCAAACAAGATTAACCATAAGAGCTCTTTACTGTTTATTTATTTCCCTTTTATTATTGTCTTGACACAATGCATACGACACCACGCACAAGTTCTTCCAATACAGACAAGATGTCAAACTGGGCTTCCGTTATTCAGAGAAGGGCCACGTTTCTAAAATGTGCTAGTGATCATACAAAAAAATCAGACTAAGGTAATATGATAATATGCCTATTTCTCCCCTAATTTTCAGTAGCACTTATCTTCTATAGCTATTGCTCTACAGGGTGACTTTTCTCAGTCGGGAGAAGTGACAAAAACTGCAGGAGATATGCTTCAGCAAATTGGGCAACTGCATTGGGCAGTTGCGGGGCTCTCTATTGTTGGTTATTTGGCTAAGTTGTCAGTTCGGTTTCGAAGAATCAGTTCGCCGGTATGGAAAAATTTTGAAATGGGGTTTGAGTTTGTTTGTTTTCGTTAGTACAGAAACATGTTAAAATTATGTGTCCGCACACACACGCACACAACCTAGAAGCATAAAATTAAGATTAGAATGTCACATACTATCATAAAAAACAACAAAAACTTGTAATCATATAATATTGAGTTCAAGCATCATTGTTTTGATTTTCAACAATTGGAAGTTTGTAATGTCCCCAAATTGATAAAGAATAAATTAATTAAGTTAATTAATTATTTGGTCCCTATTCAAAAGAAATATTATTAAGGACCTTTAATTAATTAATGGGGGGGCCCTTTTTATTTAATTATTGTCCGTAGGTGTTCACCAGGTCGACGTTCTTTTGTAAACCCTCGGGAGTTTCTCCGAAGGGGCATTTATGCCCGGCATGTAGGTAGTCGTAGATATGTTGAGTTTTGGATATTTTATTATTATTGCGAATTCCAGTCGGAGTTCTGGTGTGCGCCACTTCGGAAGTGAAAGACCTCCCCTATTTGGCCTGTTGCAGTTTCGGTGGGATTCAACCCTCGCCCTACTCTGCTTGTTCTTCTTGTATTAGATCTGGCAAATCCGAAGTACTTCATTATTCATAACATAATTATTCCTCTTGCAAGTACTTGTTTCCGAATTGTACCGAGTACTAAGTTTCATTGTCAAGTATATTAATTCCATACGACAAAGGAAAGATAGACGAATTTGTGCGTGTCCGAAGGCAACACTCCACTACCGTACGACCTTCAGCATACGACCATCAACCACACCGCACGACACTCTGCACATCCCCAACTCCCTACCGTACGGCCAACTTCCATCCACCCCGTATGGCCTGCAACTCCATCTGTACGGCCTGCATCATCCACCCCGTACAACCTGCAACTCCATCCGCACGACCTGCATCATCCACTCTGTACGGCCTATCTTCCCTCCACCGTACGGCTTGCCTTCCTCCATCCGCACGGCCTTCTTACCTCCATCCGTACGGCCTACCTACCTCCACCGTACGACCAGTCTATGCAGTCCATCTACTCCATACGGCCTGCACCCCTAGTACGCCAACTGAGGTCCAGTCAGCCAATCTGCCAAGGGTTAGGAACATTACAGTGGTATCAGAGCTGGTGATCTTGCCAGCCTGTAGGGAAGATTGAGAGTTTTGACTTGGATCACACTATGACACTCGACGATGCCATATATTCTCTATCTCAGGTCTCAGCTGATTAGAAGGCACATCTGTTGGTCGAATACTCCAAGAATACTTTCGCATGCCAACTGCTGGATGGTCAAGTGCAGTATGACAGATACAAGGTGGTTGGCGACATCATTTACTACAAGGACAAAATCTATTTGGTACCCGAGTCCAAGATGAAGGAAAGGATTCTGAAAGAAGATGTTTGCACAAATATCGAACCAACACCCAATGATAAACTTGATGGAAATATAGATTTTATTAGTGATCCTTTGTATGAGCCATTTCTACTAGTGGATGATTAGCCTCTTGGGGATGCAGACTCTGCCGATGATTCCTTGCAGGAGCAACCTCTACAGTTAGTTGATTGTGGAGTTTACCCTTTGGATCTGAGCACTGATGTTTTGTATGATTGGCTTCCATGGGATCCTGGTGACTCCGGACATGGCAATGTTTATATCAGAGTGCCGCAGCGAAATTTTGGTGGCAGTCTACTCGTCTCGACTGAATCAAATTATACACATGTGATCCTGAAGCAGCATAGTGATTTCAACAGATACTGTGACCAACTTCCGTGTTTGGCTTGGGATCTGAGCATCGATGTACGTGATGATTGGCTTCAGTGGGATCCTGGTGACTCTGGGCATGGCAACGTTTATATCAGAGTGGCGCAGTGAAAGCTTGATGGAGCTTTACTCTTCTCACTTACATCCAGGTGCATGCGCGTGGTCATGATGCGGCATGGGGGTTTCAATAGATACAATTATCAATGCCCACGCTCAGCTTGGGATCCTGGAGTTTTGATGACAGATTGCTTGAGGGCAAGCAATCTTTGGGCGGCGAGGATTTGTAATGTCCCCAAATTGATAAAGAATAAATTAATTAAGTTAATTAATTATTTGGTCCCTATT
>MU227059.1:386556-407610 GCA_018584345.1 Thuja plicata
TTATTATTATAATGATTTAGAAGTTTATATTATGAAGAGCAGTTAACTGATGATGGTTTTTGGAAACTATGGAGACCAAGGAATTATAAATACAGGCTCATTTGTGAAGTAAAGGATCGAATATTGAATATTGAAAATTGTTCTTGGAAATTGTTCCTAACTATCTGAGCCCTAGCTGAAGGGTCAAATTAGTTATTTGAAGACTGTTTCTTCTTCATCTAATCATCAATCGATTGTTGTTGTATAATCGGTTGAGTCTTCATCGTGCTGTTGTATACGATTGAAGAGATTCTGAATTCTGAAAGTTTAAAGGCACACTGAGGGTGCTGGTTTTTTCTCTGAGTTTACAGACTTACATTGAAATCGAATTGAGTTGAAGCAAGAGTTCTGAATTTGCTGATTGTGGATGGTGAGAGGCAGAAGCCTCTTGCAATTCAAACATCATTGGGGAGCCCACTGTTCATTTTCCGTAAGGCATATGCTGATAGCCGCGCGAGTATAGAAGTCGTGGCTGCTGGGAAAACGCGGGTAGACTGAGTCCTGCGTCATCACTTGCTAGGCAAGCAGACTGTTGGGGCCGTAGTAACTGGGCCATTGCTGCCAGCACAAGCAGCGATCCTCACGTTGGAAGGGAGCCTGTTCGGGGTGTATTGGGAGTTCGTGGAAATTGGCCAGCAATGCAATACATAGCCAGCCGTTCGTGTGGGGAAAGTCTGTCTTTTACCTGCGGGTACAATACGAGGTTGGATCACCAAGTATCAACGTACAGCCAGGTTCCATTTTGCATTACTTCGAACTTAATAAGTTAATGTTGTAATTTTAATACTTGTTTTTCAAAAGAAATAATAATGTTGGAAACAATCATATCAGCAAATTGAGAAATATGATGGATTGTTGAATTAATAAAATAATCCATTTCGGTAAAGTTATTGTTTATGCTTTCGAAGTGTTATCCCATTATAGATATATGCTTTTCTCAAATCCATTGCAAATCAGTTGGAAGAGTATCATAATATCAAACAAACTTAGAGCAAAGCAGTTGAAATTATCTACGAGCCAGGCTAAGCCCAGTACCAGATTACCTGCCAATTGTTTGACAAAATGTCAAACTTAGGATTTGCATGGTGATTGATTAAAATTACATGGTTTAAAGATATCAGAGCTTGCCTGCCAACTGTTCGACAAAATGCCAAACATATGATTTGCATGGAAATTGATAAAAATTAGATAGTTTAAAGTTGAGGCCAATCTAGGGTCATTACAGCTAGTTTAATTTGATGTAATAAATATCTGAACTTTAGCAAATTTTGTTTCGGAATGTTACAGATCTTATTCAAATTCTGTAATAATTGCTTCCCGCACTAAATTATAGAATGTTTCTCTATGGAAATGTACCTGGTTCGCACTTGGTTCGACCCTAGTTCGACCCTAGTTAGACCTAGGTTCAACCTGGATGAACCAGCCTGTCTAGGTTCGAACCCTGTCCAAACCCACAGGCGAACCAAACCCGAACCAAGAACCGGTTCAAACCTTATCCGAACCAAGGTCCCAGGAAGGCGAACCAGACTTCATAGTTAATTTGGTATCAAAATTCCAAGAAGTGTCTGAGAACCGGACTAGATAAGTGGATCTTTTAAAAGATGTGCTTAAACTTGCATCTCATATAAAGCACTTAAACAATTTTTCTCTTGAAAATGAAAACAAGGAGGTTTTGAAAAATGCCTTTCAATATATTGTTGAAGGATCTATTTATTGTACTTCCCAAGTAGATTTGGGAAATTTTTCAGGTCGGCATCCTATTTTCTCAGCAATTTCTGGCTCAAGCTTATGTTTTTTATTAGGGTAAAAATAGGTTTTGAAGGGGCCCCAAAATCCTATACAAGCAAATTTTATCGAGGATCTGGAACCCCAAAGACGAAACACAACAAGAAGGATAAACAAGATAATAATGCAGCCAAAGACCACCAAATAGATAGCAGCAGACTAACAAAGGTGTTCAAAGAACCAGCTTCCTAGAAACACAACACTTCATGGTGCAGGAGCACCTAGGCTAATCCCTAGTTACAATTTTGGATGCGGCTTGTACTGACCTTAGCCAAGTCAGTAGTGTTTACTTTAGGCCTTAGAAGGTCTTGTAAGTGTGTGCCTAGGTGGATTTGACTAGGATCAATCCAACCTAGGCGTTTTATGCTTTGTTAGTGTTTAGTGCTAGTTTAGCCTAAAAGTGGGAAATTGGGTCCAAAAGCCTTCAAGGCTTAGGCAAGGTTAGAAATGTGCCTAAAAAGGCCTCTAGGATGTTTTTACATCATTTCATGTTGATTGGAGATCACTAGGATAGGTTTTAGACAAAGATGCAAAAGTTGTCAAAATGTTGTCATGACAACATTTGCAACTTTGCAAAGTTGCATGACAACATTTTCAAATATTGGATTCCCTTCGAAGTTGAGGATGGGTAGTTATGGTAACTGCCTAAAAACATAGAAAAAGGATATTAAGCCACGATGAGGCCCATTTCCCGAGCATAGAGGATGTGATGTAAGATTTTGAATTTGCCAAGAAGCTCCGTTTTTACTGTTTTTGCTCACAGTCGACTACTTTTGTGTTTGAGTTTGGGTAGATGGATTGAATACTAAGATCTAGTGTTGCATTCGTGTAGTAGGGATAGTTTTAAGCACATTTTGTTTAGATTACAAGTTTCTGTGAGTTCATTAGATTAGATTTGTAAATTGTTTTGTAAGTTACACAATTGTTGTTGTTGACAGGGCAGATTTGAGCAAAATGGCTCTCCTATAGAATCCGACCGTGCATTTCATCATGGTCTGGATGAATATGATAGGGGAGCCTCTGTATAGTGTAAATAGGAGTCTAGGAGAGCAAGGTAGCTATTTTTAAAGGCAAGCCCTAGGCGAGTCCTATGCACCCGGTTAGGTGTTTGCCAAAGTTCTAGTGGTGTTTGATTGCAGGGGAACGATTGGGAGAATGGAACCAAGCATGGTTTCACAAGCATAGAGGTCCTACAGATACCTCCTAGCAAGATTAGGCATTGACCAATCCAGTAAGATACATTTCCAAGTAGAAATCATCATACTGCACCAAAATAGCCAAATTAGCCCTATTAGCCCTTAATTCTAGGAACCCACTGTACAGAGAACCTAGAACCCTAAGACCACCAAAATCTTTAATGACTTGAAAAGGGTGTCAGAATATCCAATTTGTTTTTGAGGTTATTTGGGAAAATTGTGAAAGAAGTGTGAAAAACTCACTGATTAGGACTAATTGACCTATTAGGCCTAAAAGACCAAATCCATTGATTGTCTTGAGATTGTTTGGGAAAGTATTGATGCCCTGACCAAATGGGATCATATGGAATTAAAGAAGCTTCCCAAACATGGATCACACCCCCTCCATACACTTGTGAAACAGTGGAGCTGAAAATGCACTTGGAGTCTTACAAGGAGTAAAGGATAGAGGTGAATTTTGTTGATAGATACCCCAAGGTGAAGCACAAGAGTGACCAACCCATAGAGTGGTGTTGGAGAAGTCCTAGGCTAGTTAAGCAAGGGCTTGAAAGATCCTAGAAGAGAGGGTAGGATCTTGTGAAGGCTAGGAACAGGAAGAGTCCTAGATAAGCTTGTGCAAGCACACTTTGAGTGTAGCTATTCAATTGGTATCAGAGCCAATAAGATTTGGCTTGTGGTGAATGTTTCAACCAGCAGAGTTAGCAGGAGAGTCTACAATGGTGACAAATGCAAAGCTTGCAAGGAAAGTGGATGAGACAGAAGAAGAGAATAGATTACTCAGAGAGAGATTGGCCCAATTAGAACACAAAGTGGACCAAGTGAAAGAGAAGACTGAGGAAGTCAAAGATAAAGTTGAAGGAAAGAGCAAAGAGATAGCCTTAGATGATGAAGTTCCTGAAGCCGACCTTGTCCTCACTGAAGAATCTTTCTTGAAAGCATTAAAAGTCTTAAGTGGAAAGGCATTGGAAGGAGTTCCTACCTTTAGTGGAAAGATGGAACCAGAGATAGTCCTAGATTGGATTGAAGGACTTGAGAATCACTTTGAATGTGATTACATAAATGAAGCTCAGAAGGTAAAGGTAGCAAAGGCTAGACTTAGAGGGTCTGCACTCACTTGGTGGAAATTTATCCAAGATGAGAGGGAGAAAGAAGGTAAGAAACCCATAGCCACTTGGAAAGCTATGGTAACCAAAATCAGAGAAGCATATGTACCTGAATACTATGAAATTCAGTTACATAAAAGGAGACAAAGCCTTAGACAAAATACACTGAAGAGTTTCAAAGGCTATACATGAGATCAAGAATTGCAGAAGAGGAAAGTGTGAAGGTAGCTAGATACCTTAATGGTCTGAAATGGACTATCCAAGGTTAATTGAGTCTACTTATTCCTACTACTGTTCAGAGATGCCACCAACTTGCAGTAAAGGTACAAGAGAAATTGAGAAAGAAATAAGACTCAAGCAATACAAGAGGCAGAGGTAGAGGAAGAGATGGCAAAGGTCAAAGGAGTGGATATGGTGGTAGAAGTTCAGAATCCAAGACTCAAGGAGAGACCAAGCTGACTGAACAGCAAGAGGGAAGTTCAAGAAGAGGAAGCTTCAATAGAGGAAGAGGCTCTAATACTAATTGGAGAGGAAGAGGCAATAGCCAAGGAAGAGGTTCCTACTTTGCAACTATGAAATGCTATCACTGCAACCAAATGGGACATCCTACCTATAGGTGTCCAGAGAAAGGCTCTACTTCTCAAGGAAGTGACAAGAGAGTAAACTTTGTGCAAGAGGAGTCTAGTGGTGGAAACAAACACCCTGAGGTACCCTTAGAATCAGAGGAAGGAGAAAATCTTATGATAAGGAGAACACTGATCAATGAACCAGTGAGAGAAGAGTCAAGCCAGAGAAGAGCACTATTCAGAGTGAAGTGCAAGATGATGGGTAAAGTATGTAGAGTCATCATAGACTCGGGGTCTACTGACAACATTGTGTCAGAGGAGGCAGTTAGTAAACTGAAGATGAAGAGGATTCCCCATAGTAACCCATAGAAGGTTACTTGGTTGAATAAAAAAAACATGTCCTTGTGAATGAACAAGCATGGGTGGACTTCTCAATTGGAAGATATAAAGATAAGGTATTGTGTGACGTCCTACCTATGCATGCATGTCACCTTTTACTTGGAAGGCCATGGCAATTTGACAGACAAGCCATGCATGATGGAGCTAAGAATGCATATTCCTTCAAGAAGGATGGTGTGACTTTCAAAATCTAGTCACTGTTGGAAGGATAAGTGAAAGCCTCAGGCCCTAATGTCCTATTGGTGAGTGGGAAGGAGTTCCTAGAAGCTCTCAAAGGAGAGGGAGTAGCATATGCTTTGGTTTTGAAGCCAAAAGGAAGAAGATGCAGAAAAGACAATCAAGAAGACAGAGATTCCTATAGAAGTACAAGAGTTGCTTAAGGAGTATAAAGACATTGTCAGTGATGGACAACCAGCAAACCTACCCCCTAAGAGAGCTATTAGTTACCAAATTGACTTTATCCTAGGAGCTACCCTTCCTAACAAGGCTGCTTATAAGATGACCCCTCAACAAAATTAGGAAATTGCCAAACAAATCCAAGAATGGGAAGGAGTTCCTAGAAGCTCTCGAAGGAGAGGGAGTAGCATATGCTTTGGTTTTGAAGCCAAAAGGAAGAAGATGCAGAAAAGACAATCAAGAAGACAGAGATTCCTATAAAAGTACAAGAGTTGCTTAAGGAGTATAAAGACATTGTCAGTGATGGACAACCAGCAAACCTACCCCCTAAGAGAGCTATTAGTCACCAAATTGACTTTATCCTAGGAGCTACCCTTCCTAACAAGGCTGCTTATAAGATGACCCCTCAACAAAATTAGGAAATTGCCAAACAAATCCAAGAGCTCCTAAAGCAAGGCCTCATTAGAAAAAGTATAAGCCCATGTGTCGTACCGACTGTCCTAGCTCCCAAAAAGGGAGGAACTTGGAGGTTATGCACTGATTCCAGAGTCATTAACCAAATCACCATTAGGTATAGGTTTCCTATTCCTAGGATAGAAGACCTAATGGACTGTTTAGGAGGAGCAAAGTACTTTACAAAGATTGAACTAAAGAGTGGTTATCATCAAATTAGGGTCAATGAGGGAGATGAATGGAAGATTTCCTTCAAAACCACAGAAGGTTTGTATGAATGGCTTGTGATGCCATTTGGACTATCAAATGCCCCATCCACATTCATGAGGCTTATGAACGAAGTACTCAAGGACTGCATAGGTAAGTTTGTTGTAGTGTATTTGGATGATATCATTATCTTTAGTAGGACTAAAGAAGAACATTTAAGGCATCTGCAAATTGTGTTTAAGAGACTTCGTGAAGAAAAGCTAATGATCAGTTTGGATAAGTGTGAATTCCTAAAGCAGGAGCTAGTGTATCTTGGTTTTGTGTTGTCTCATGGAAACCTTAAGATGGATCCAAGCAAGGTAGAAGCCATCATCAACTGGCCTACCCCCAAAACTACAACAGAGGTGAGAAGCTTTCATGGCTTAGCTCAATATTATAGGAAGTTCATTAAGCAGTTTCGTGCTATTTGTGCTCCTATGCACACCATAAAGGGTGGGATGAAAACTAAGTTTGTGTGGAATGAGCAAGCTAACCAAGGATTTGAGTTGTTGAAGAAGAAGATTGCCCCTCAACACATCTTAACATTACCAAGTTTTGACAAACTTTTCACAGTTGAGTGTGATGCTAGCAATGTTGGTATTGGGCAGTTTTAAGCCAAGAAGGGAGACCAGTGGCTTTTCACAGTGAGAAGCTCAGTGATGCAAAGAGGAAGTATTCTTCCTATGACTTAGAGATGTATGCTCCAGTCCAAGCAGTAAGGAAATGGAGGCACTATCTGCTTCCCAAGGAATTTGTGTAGTCAAACAATCAAGCACTTAGCTTTTTGAATTCACAAAACAAGCTCAGTCACAAGCACATGAAATGGGTGGAGTACTTGCAGGCTTACACCTTCAACATCAAGCATCAGAAAGGATTGCAGAACAAAGTGGCTGATGCACTTAGTAGGAGACTTTTGACAGTGCAAAAAGTACAGCTGCAGAGTATGGGCATTGAGAGTTTCAAGGATTTGTATGCAGAGGATGAAGACTTTGCAGAGATATACAAGGTATGTAAAGAGCATAAAAATCGTTTCCATGGTGAATTTTTTGAATATACAATGCAAAGTGATCTATTGTTTAAAGGAAGTCAGTTATGTGTCCCTAGAGGATCAATTAGGGAAAATTTGATTCCAGAAAAGCATAATGGGGCACTTAGTGGTCACTTTGGTGTCAATAAGACCCAAGAGTTAGTGCAAAGGTTCTATTTTTAGCCTACAAGAAGACTAGACAGAGAACATACTATGAACATTTGATCAAATGGCATGGCCAAGGAGATGCAAAGGCCACTTGGATCAAGGAGACAGATTTTAAGAAGTTGGGAATTGATTCCAACTTACTCAATCCAAGGATGGATTAAAATCTTCTATTGGCGAGAATGGTGCAAGAGCACCTAGGCAAATCCCTAGTTACAATTTTGGATGTGGCTTGTACTGACCTTAGCCAAGTCAGTAGTGTTTACTTTAGGCCTTAGAAGGGCTTGCAAGTGTGTACCTAGGTGGATTTGACTAGGATCAATCCAACCTAGGTGGATTTGACTAGGATCAATCCAACCTAGGTGTTTTATGTTTTGTTAGTGTTTAGTGCTAGTTTAGCCTAAAAGTGGGAAATTGGGTCCAAAAGCCTTCAAGGCTTAGGCTTAGATAAGGTTAGAAATGTGCCTAAAAAGGCCTCTAGGATGTTTTTACATCATTTCATGTTGATTGGAGTTCATTAGGATAGGTTTTAGACAAAGATGCAAAAGTTGTCAAAATGTTGTCATAACAACATTTGCAACTTTGCAAAGTTGCATGACAACATTTTCAAATATTGGATTCCCTTCGAAGTTGAGGATGGGTAGTTATGGTAACTGCCTAAAAACATGGAAAAGAGATATTAAGCCACGAGGAGGCCCATTCCCCGAGCATAGAGGATGTGATGTAAGATTTTGAGTTTGCCAAGAAGCTCTGTTTTTGCTCACAGTCGACTACTTTTGTGTTTGAGTGTGGGTAGATGGATTGAATACTAAGATCTAGTGTTGCATTCATGTAGTAGGGATAGTTTTAAGCACTTTTTGTTTAGATTACAAGTTTTTGTGAGTTCATTAGATTAGATTTGTAAATTGTTTTGTAAGTTACACAGTTGTTGTTGTTGACAGGGCAGATTTGAGCAAAATGGCTCCCCCATAGAATCCAACCGTGCATTTCATCATGTTTTGGATGAATATGGTAGGGGAGCCTCTGTATAGTGTAAATATGAGTGTAGGAGTCTAGGATAGCAAGGTAGTTATTTTTAAAGGCAAGCCCTAGGCGAGTCTTATGCACCCGGTTAGGTGTTTGCTAGAGTTCTAATGGTGTTTGATTACGGGGGAACGATTGGGAGAATGGAACCAAGCATGGTTTCACAAGCATAGAGGTCCTACAGATACCTCCTAGCAAGATTAGGCATTGACCAATCCAATAAGATACATTTCCAAGTAGAAATAATCACACCACCAAAATAGCCAAATTAGCCATATTAGCCCTTAATTCTAGGAACCCACTGTACGGAGACCCTAGAACCCTAAGACCACCAAAATCTTTAATGTATTGGAAAAGGGTGTCAGAATATCCAATTTGTTTTTTAGGTTATTTGGAAAATTGTGAAAGAAGTGTGAAAAACTCACTGATTAGGGCTAATTGACCTATTAGGCCTAAAAGACCAAATCCATTGATTGTCTTGAGATCGTTTGGGAAAGTATTGATGCCCTGACCAAATGGGATCATGTGGAGTTAAAGAAGCTTCCCAAACATGGATCACACCCCCTGCATACACTTGTGAAACAATGGAGCTGAAAATGCACTTGAAGTCTTCCAAGGAGTAAAGGATAGAGGTGAACTTTGTTGATAGATACCCCAAGGTGAAGCACAAGAGTGACCAACTCATAGAGTGGTGTTGGAGAAGTCCTAGGCTAGTTAAGCAAGGGCTTGAACGATCCTAGAAGAGAGGGTAGGATCTTGTGAAGGCTCGGAACAGGAAGAGTCCTAGATAAGCATGTGCAAGCACACTTTGACTGTAGCTATCACTTCAGGCCTAAGCCTTTACATCAAAGAACAAATCACGAAAAGAAGGCGATCCAAAGGGTTTTGAAAGACTCCCCGAACCTTAGAGTTGGGTTTTACCATGGCTCCCAAAACCAACAATACAAACTGCCTCAAAAGATTAATCATCGAAAAGCTAGTTATAATTCTATCAATCAGATAACTCCAAAGATCTTTGAAGGGTTTTAACATCGCTCCCCAAACCAACAATGTTGACTGACATAAAAGATTGATCATTAGAGAACCAGCATAAACAATGGAGTTATCAAAGGGTCCCCAAATCATAGTGGGGTTTAACTTGGCTCCCACAACCAGGGTGGGGTTTCGAAAGGCTCCCCTAACCTGCTGAAATGCACGAGCAAAAAGATGAAACAAAAACAGCTCAATAGCCCAAAGAAACACAAAGGGTTTAGGCCAAGCACCCAAAGCCAGAACAAGGGAGTTAACAAGCACCCCAGAACTAGATATTCTCCTCCTTAGGAAGAGAAACAAGGGATTTTAAAGGGTCCCCCAAACCACCAAAAAGAGAATAGCTCTGGAATCCAAAACCAAGCAGAAGCTCTCAAAGAAGGCACCCCACCAGCTAGACCACTACACACCTGCAATTCACCTCTCTACCTCAATAAGAGAGGGCTCCACCTCAATAGGAACAGGAGTGGAGGAGACTAGTAGAAGAAGTCCCAGAGCCAGCATCCTTCCTGCACTCTAGTAGATGTAGTCAAAATAAATCCCCAGAGAGCCACAAAGAAACTCTTTCCACAAGCATTACACCACCTCTATAGGGTAATCTGCCACCTCCATAAGACACAAGAAAGAGAAGATCATGAACATTGTGAGAAATTCCCCCAACACAACCACCCAGAGACAACCCACCTCGATAGGGGAGAGCTCCACCTCGATAGGAGCCCTGCAGGAAAAAGGCCAACCACCAAAGAGAGCAGCCCACTTAAGATCCAGACAGAGACAACAATGAACACTATTAGGAATAGCCACAACCGAAACAAGAAGAAACCCTAACCAAAAACAACGAAACACCCGACACAGCCCTTTAAAACTGCTAGCTACCCACCAAGCAACAAGAAAAAGGAGCCAAACAAAGGCCCCCACGCCACCACAAAAATAAAGCTGCCACACAGGGCTAGCCAACACCCGAGCAACCAACACAAAGACAACCAAAGAGGGCTCCATAGAAAGCCCCGACCAACTGCCTTCACCCCCACTCAGAGCTCCAGAAAACACTGCAACCATAAGGAAAACAACGGGGACCGACGAACCACCACACCACCCATCGCTGCAGCTAGCACAGAACAGGCAAGAAACAACAGCCGCACGGCATCCCAAGATTATGTTGTTAGCATTATGTTTCTCCTTATTAAATGTATACTATGACTTACATTTAGAAATTCAAATTTTTTTTATGCTACAGCTTCTTGAAATCATCAATGAATCTAGCATTTTGAGCAGTATTCGCTCCAAGATAGATAGCATTTATCATAGTATACATTTCTAAACAATAGTAGAAAATGGATCACATATCCCAAATTTCATCTCCCACTATAGACACGTCACTATTGAGCATCTTTGTTGGGAAATAAAGAATGGAAAAGTAATTGCTCTCTATTGCAAGACAAGAACGACCTTGTAGAAATTGATGAAGCGCCCTACAACAGTTAGGGTGTTAAGGTGGAACATAGCAACACAAGTGGCGAGACTACTTTAGGAAACAGATTGGCACTCTCATCTTCATTCTCTCAACAAGAAAGATAAACCACTAATAAAAAAGATCAGTTATGTTGGTCATGCTCCTCAAATTGGAGCCAACTTAGGCTCAACCATGCATCCCTTGTCAATGCCTCTAGAAGATCTTGCTTGACTGGAAATCAAATGTTTGCACAAAGAATGCATCCTAAAAGATGGAGCATTCGCGTTAGTGGCCTTAAAGAAAAAAGTGCCCACTGGGGATAGACTTCATATGGGATCCAATGATCCATTCAGATCTGCTCTTTGTAAGCACATTGAGAAATCTAACCCAAAGATGTTAAACTTCGCTCATTAAGAGATCTGCCTAAAAACTTATTACATACTTTTTAAATAGACGAGGCTGGTTGTTAAAATCAAACCTCATCTATGGGATTTATAGGCTAACTGACAACTGACAAGCAATTAACAAATCATTGATTTGTAGGCTTATCTGCAAGAACTTTTTAAAATGATGAAAGAAGATGCAAATATTGGGTTTATTCCCCAATTAACAAATCATTGATTTGTAGGCTTATCTGCAAGAACTTTTGAAAATGATGAAAGAAGATGCAAATATTGGGTCTATTCCCCATGTCCTACTAATACTAGGTGATTGAAGGAAGGCATGATGACAATCAAGTTTCTTCTACATGGAGTGGGTTTGCTTTTGGTCTGATTTTGTTTTTGTTTTTTTTCTCTAAGAAAAGTGATATTCTAACATGTGCAGTCTTCTGTAATGCAGTACATAATAATGAATACTTTTTCTCAAGAATCCCATATACTATCTAGTAAATAATTTCCATTCGTTTCTGAAACACAGCAAGCAAGCTTGCAAAAATGTCATTGTGTGAGAATAATTTAATCTAATTTCTTAATCTAGCATAAAGGTATGTGCATTCAGCAACACGCATGCTTGAACAGAAACCATGGCCTAACATGCATGAACGGAAACCATGGCCTAACATGCAAAAAAACATAGCACCATCATAAATATAAATGAAGACTAACTCCCTGGTATGGAATCAACAATTGACGAGACCATGTAATCTGTAAGTGAGGGGAGGCATAGTCTATAAATTGTATGGGAGAATAGGGAAACAATTAAGATTAAAGATAAGAATTGTGAACCACATAGGGGAAAGGACCCAGTACCTAAACGCCTTCCAATGGCTGTGATTGCAGTTGTTGATTTTATACCCACACTTATTAATTTAATGTCTAATATTTTTGACAACATTACACCAATTGTTGTGACTTTAAGGTTTTTATTGCTGATGATAACTATCCATGATTGAATGAAATGTATCCCTTATTCTAAAAAGCAACCAATCATGCGATGCCACATCAGCTGCACAATTATGGGTCTCTCTTTTCATGACTATTGGTCTCACTTTTTTTGGAGCTGTTTTGGACACCTTGGCAAAAAACATGCTGATGTGGCATCATATTTGATGATGTGGCCTTGAAACCTTAGATATAAGTAGGGGACTTGCCAAGTAAAATGCTGTAAAAAATTGGGAGTAATTTGAAATTTCCATGTAAGATTTTGAGAAGTGCAAAATTAGGGTGCTTAACTACTGGATCCTCTCACCTAAATGTTTGTTCTAATGTTAATATATTATATTTTTGCTTTTGTTTTTTAATGTGTGAGATGTTAATTAGAATTTGGATAGCATTTGGGTATGTATGATGCATAAAATGTTAATCAGAAATGTCCATATATATTTCCTTTTCAGAGTTCCTTTTCAAGTTATATTTGCTAATTTCTCAGGAACCTGAAGATGTAAGTGTTCCAGTTCATTCTACTGACTATAATGATAGGTTGATGAAGAAACAAAAAAGTGGGGAAGGTTTTAAAGACATCTAAGGTGAGATATATTTATGATAATCAGCACAGTTCTATGCGTTTTATGTCTACTGAATTCTAAATTTCCAGCTTATCATCACGTCTTCACCAAATTATGATCCCCATAATTTATACGGTTCTGGGTTGTTGCAATTTGGCCTCACCTACTATTAAAGATGTGACTTCTAGGAGACAAAAGAATGGTTAAGACTTTAGAGACACGTAATTTGAAGACAACTACATACTTTAGGTCTCAGATGTGGCATCTTACATCTAGCATCACCTTGATGACCCATGTACATACACATCTAATCAATAGATGAGGCTCACTGCAAGTATTGGGTGTACCCCCAATGGATCACAATTGGTGCAAATATTGATGAGTATTTGCACCATAACTTTGACAGAGGGAAATATCTTAGACCAGAAAATATACTCCCATGGGGATGACCTCGCTCAACCAGGTAGATCACCTTGTCAAACCAGCTGCAATCATACATGGATTACAGGTGCATTCATACATCGGTTACAGGTTCATGTGTGAATTCCATTGTACATTCAAGAAATGAGGCCAGATAAATTTGACCACAGCCTCAATGGAAGAGCCCAAGGGAACCTCTTGGGTTGAGTATCATAGGAAAAATATCATAGATCATGTATCCAATTCTACAAAAATCATGTCATAAAGTCGTATGAAATTGTATTTGTTTGTACTCTCACCAGATGAGTCCAACAGAATTTGAAAGCACCCTGAACCGGTGAGACCAGCTCGATTTGACAGCACCCTAAACCAATGAGGTCGGTTGGATTTGAGAGCACCCTGCCTACATTCTGAATAGATGAGGTCCCATGAATTTGACCACACCCTCAAAGAATATATACCCTATATCAAATAATGCAATCCCATGGAAGTCGTCCAATAAACTCCAAAGAATTCATCCATGCTTCTCAAGTATAGGGACCAATTTGATTAAACCCTCAATGAAGGAAAGACTGGATTTGACTAAAGAGATCAGGCCAAATGGAAATCTTAGGATAAAATTGACAGAAAATTCAACAAAAATATATCATAATAAGTAGTCTTGAAGCAGATACGATTGTACCCTGAATTGATACAATCTGGTAAACTTGACTGCTCTTTGAATAGAAAAGCTCTGGTGGAAGTATTGGGTGGTATTCAGACGAATTTGACTGCAACCTAAATGGGAAATGCCAGATGCATTACTCGGGTGGAAATTTGATTGAATTCTAAGTGAGGCATGATGGACATGACTGCATGCTCAATTGATGAGGTCATGAGAAATTAAACCATAACTATAACAGGGAAGGGTCGGTGCAGGTCCTGGGGAAAAAATTGACTGTGCCCTAAATAATTCATTCGCTTGCAAACCCAATTCTAGGATTGCGCAGAGGTGCAGGTCTTGGCAAATAAACACCTTAAAGATTTCTTACACGTTATAATGAACTGAGAAAATCTTACATTGATTTATACAAAAAATAATAATAAATTCTTATAACAGATCTAGAAATTTCAAAAACATGGTAGAGAGAGGCTATATGAAAATGGATTTGAAAATAAAATCTGAAGAAAGCTGAGGATTCTCATTAGCTACAAGAATTTGAACTTTTTATCTACAATGCAAAATGTATGGAGACACGACACAGATTCAACCCACGAAATTTCGAGAAAAAGAACAACGTATGTAGGTAGATTACCTGGAAGAAGAAGAATTTTGTCTGTTCTCATTCCTATGCTATCGCCGCCTCTTCCTTGTCTCTTGTTTTGAATATAAGCATACTGGTAAATCAATCGAAAAAAGAGAGAGAAAATCCATCGGGAAAGGAAAGAAAGCAGCAAAAATCTGCAAATGAGGAGAAAGACATTCAAAACAAAGAATGACAGAATGACTAAAGTTCTTGTCATTCATTTATAATGCCTCTAAATTTTGAATTTTACTCTTTACTCTTTAATTCCAACGGTAGCTTTTTTCAATGCTTTATTCTTTTATGTATGGTTTTTAAAATTCTAAGATGCATTTGTTTTAATAGATTTTTATTATAGTTAGAAGTTCACTTGTAAAAAAATTAAATGTTTTTTTATGGAGGAGAAAAAACTCTTTCAATTAAATCATATTTAATAAACAAAAGAATTAAAATAAATAAATAAATAGATTTAGATGATTAAAATCAATCTTTTTTGGTTGATAATTTCATATGTCTAAAATTAGATTTGTAAAGTATTTTCATCTATGGGTGAAGATATTCACTTATTGTTGAACATGAAACCTTGGGTGAAAATAAAACACTGATTTAAACAAACAAACATATTATTAAATGTGCCCATTGGTTTTCTAAATGTTTTAACTTGGAAATCCTAGAAAAATATCTCAAATATGAATGGGAAAAAGAGCTCTACAACTCAACGAGGGTTTGGAGATGGTGTGTCTCATCTAAGGACTTCACATGTCTTTCAAGGTCCAACCTAGACTGGCCATGTAAGTGACCTCTCTTTGCCATGATTTTTCCCTCGTTCCTTGTGCCTTTTTGTGTTTCTTTGTTTCGTAGGGTTTATGTTTTTAGTTGATATTTGCTTTTATTTTCCCCCACTCTTGCAATCTTTACCACTTGAGCATGTGAGTGTATTGTGACGGGATGGAAGGACTCTCACCCAAATAAGGTAATGAATACTTGTCTAAATCTGTTAACCCTATCATTAACCCTTCCCCGTTGTCGTTTTCTTCTCAACCAAGCAAGTCTTTCATAGAATACGGTTGACGTTCTAGACTCGACAAGGTTTGTGGTTTCTTCAACCTGTGACAGTGGCAACAATGGACAAGGACCTAGTAAGAGGACCTTCCCTTGCCTTGATATCCTCTTTGTGAATCCTAAAACTGACATAATTAATACTATCAACAATGAGAAAAATAGACTTAAAGATGTAATTTTTTTAGCAACTATTGATATTAAAAAAAAATTGACTAGGAGATTTATGGATGATTGTTCAGGAATGTCTGGCATAAAAAACTAGCAATTATTTTTTTCCTTCCATAGACTCATCTAGAAGGATTTATATGTTATAAATTTTAAAGATTCATCTATGCAAAATCTTGTTACTAAAAAGCAATTCTAGAATATAGGAAATTGCTCCTTTAGGGCCATGAAATGGAACCCTAATATCATTAATAAGGATATTAACACCCTCTCTTGCCCCTGTTGGCTAACCCTAAGGAAAAATCTGCCTCTCTTTTGGCCCTTCATTCTATAGATTTGAGCCTCGACTCGTAATATTTGCATGGACAACCCTAGTATCTGTCTTCCACATCTTGATACTAAGGTTTTGATTTCTTTGAACCTGGGTATCTATATTCCTACTAAGATTGACATAAAGGTTGATGGATGTATTTTCATGTGAAGTGGAAGTTCTAGGGGGTTTGAATGCATTCCTTTTGCATCATCGAGAAGGGCACATTCACATAACTACCCTATTTTATCTAAAAGTGTTAAACCCCCTTTGCAGGTAACCCTAGCCAACCTAGTTCGACTAATGACAAATCGCTCTTCGTGCTTGCTCCCACTAACCCTCCTAGCCTAGTTTTTAGACCTATCTCGTTGGCTTTTTAACCCTTGTTGCATCCCTCTACTAATCCAATCCTTAATTCCTCCATCCTTGCTAAGGAACCTGTGGAGTCTTTGGCATCCCCATTTGCAACTGTGGCACGTGTTAAACAAGTTACTAGATTATAAGAGGGGGCGTGAATCAACAAAATAAAAAACTTAACAATCATGTCACAAATCTTAATTAATCCAACTAATCATTAGCTAAAAATAAAATAATGATTTCACATGCACATTAACACCAGATTTACATGGAAAATCCTAGATAGAAAAAACCACTGTGAGAAATGTACTCATTAGTTGCAAAATCTAACAACAATATATTAGGCCAGAAGCCAAGGAAATCATCGTCCCTACCAGTTTAGGCACACTACCAAGGATTTCACTAATCCTTTATAAAATAGTAAATATAGATTTCTAAAAGAAACTTATTATTTCTACAATAAATAAAAATCTGAATATCATGATTTACTGTAATAACCTTCTTGTATAATTCAACAATATGTACCTTAGTTCTGTCTTGTTCACACAATATCCCCTTCCACTTAACTCACACAATCTTCACAATGACATCACATCCACTCATATTCATTTCATCCTTTTCTGCCAAATATATAGAGGTTTGTCCATCAGAAACATCAACAACATCCACCATTAAAATACAAGCAAATTATTAGTACAAAGTTGGCCACCTTGAAAAATGGTTTTTGATGCAATCTTCCGTAGTAGATAACGATGACCCAAATCCATCATAAAAGTTCTTAAAATAATAAAATCCATCCATATGCATCGCAACTTCCTCCAAGGTTGGTATTAAAGGTAACATGCAAGAATGCATTAAAAATAGGCTAATGGTCAACCCAAATGTCTTAAGTACCTTATGCTAATGTAGTAGGAAGTTTAATGTATGTGATGATATGCACAAGACCAAATGTTTCACATGTAGTTGGTGTTGTCAACAAGTACATGGAAAATCTAGGTAAAGATCATTGAAAAATAGTGAAATGGGTGCTTCAATATCTTGGAGGCACAAGTGGTTATTATGTCACCTATAATGATTGTAGTAGTTCACTATGTGGTTATGTTGATTCAATTTTTGTAGGTGATTTTGATATGAGATCTTATCCAGGTTATGTCTTTACTCTTGTAGATGGAGTTATTTGTTGGATGTTAAAGATTCAAGAAATGGTTTCTTTATCCACAACTGAGCCAAAGTATATAGTTGTCTCACATACATGTAAAGAGGCAATTTGGTTGAAGGGTCTTTTGGATGAGTTTGGAAAATACAAGACAAAGTGCTTGTATTTTATGACAGTTAAAGTACTCTTCATTTGGCATAAAATTCTGCTTATCATAGTAGTACCAAGCATATTGAAATAAGCACCATTTTGTAAGACACATTATTGATGGACATGGAAATATTTTTGAGAAAGTTCATACATCTGAAAATTGTGTGGATATATTTACAAAACCAGTATTGTTAGAGAAGTTGAGGTGGAGTTTGTCTTTTCTTGGCTTGAAAAATAGGTGATGAATGATAATGGGAAGGTGTCAAGTAAATCATTGTCAGATGGAGATTGTTGAATTGTAACAACTCAAAAATATGGAAACACGAGGAAAAAAAGCATGCTTATCTCATCATTTAGAGACAAATTAGATTTTTATCTTTGAAAGGAAATTGTTATTCTCTTCAAAGGAATAAAGCTAGTTGTTTCTATGTTAAGTGATGTTTGTTATCTTGAAGATATTATAAATATATCTATCGTCTTGTAGATAAATTCATTATGAATGTAAGAGAAATTATGATAGCAACATTTGTTGAAGAATTGTAATTGTTTTATCTAAAATACTGATACCTCGTCATGTGGATGTGTACTTGATGCTTTGTCAAGGTTTTACTACATAAATCCCTATCTTTTCAATTATTTTTTTGTTCTATTTTATTTCTCTTTTTACTACTTTGCAACTAATTTTGTCTTGCATAATTTAATAATTATAGGTTTAGGCTTCCGCTTACCCAATAACTACTATCATGGATTTTGGCATTTTGATTGTTTTGTGGATTATAAGCTAGCATAGAAATATCCTTTCATCTCATGATTCTTGGTGTTATCAATTTCTGCACTTCATTATCAATTTAGTCTTTTAACTCATAATGCAACTTTTTGTCTACACTTGGTATTAAAAATTGTCGAGCATTGACAAATGGATTACCTTTTTTTATGGAGGGTTTAGGAACCTGATACGGGCCCATACATGCCTCTTTAGCTTAGAGCCAAGGACTGAGGAGCATCCGCGCTGCCAAATTTGTCTGGGGCACGATCCCAGTCTCATCCCTTATGATGTCAGGCCTTGCACTCGGCAAGACTTGATCCCTGGTAAGCTCTTTGTGAACCATTTAACTTCACCAGTAGACCAAGGGCCCATTGAAGATTACCTATTTTTTGAGGGGGTTTGTTGAGATTATCTCATCAAGGATTCTAAGCTTTGAAGGATTCTTTAGAAATTTTGAAAAGTGCATCGAAACTTTTGAGCTCGTCCATAAATTTGAAAGATGGTAAATTTTCATGAGGAACTTGATTCCCAAAAAATACACAACTCTCAAAGTATTTCTATTTAACAAAATTTTCTAAAGAACTTTTGCTCTTCCCAAACTTTTCTTTACATTTGAAGCACGCTTTGAGGCATTTAATTCATTGGAAGTTTATCATGACATGATATTAAGTTAAAATAAATTCTTGAGCAAACTTTAATCCTAATAGTCTAGCAATGTTGTAGTTTTAATATAAAAAAATCAACTTAAGAAATACAATTTTGAATGCTTATGATTGCAACATCTTTTAGGGTTAATACTTTCAAGATTATCCATGCAAACCCAAACAAGTTATTAAATCTCCCAACTTCAAAAATCACCAAGTACCTAAGTGCTCATCCAATTTGAATGTAAGTAAAGTGATATTTTGATTAGTTTTGGAAACTCAAAATGTCCTAGCTACTCACCTTACCAAAGATTTTAGCCTACATTGGGCTTTATAGAGGATGGTGAATAAGATCTACAAGGAGATAAATTCCTTGATCCATGCAACATACACAAGTACAAATATGTTTGATCTTATTAGGGGAAAGGACCCAGTAACCGTTAGGGGGTCTAATAAATGTTACCTTTTTGTCATCTTGACCCTCAATTACTAATATTAAAAGAGCCCAAAAAATGACAATACATGTACCAATAGTCGATCACATATGTACTAATGGCTGATCATTTTTTAACCTTTTTGGTTGGTAATTGGCCCATTTGTGCACCACTATTGGGACATTTAGTAACGATTGTTGGGACATTTAGCCATAAATATTGACATTTTTTAGAAAATGGTTTTTGGTGCAAGAACATAGTGGGTATCGGGCAACACTTTAAATACCTCGACAGTCTCTATAGAGAGATATGTGAATACCTAGAAGTTGAAACCTTAGCTTTAAGAAGTTAACTCGAGCATACGAAGAAAACCAAAAAAAATTGTCAAAATCTGACATATTGTTTATGCTCTACAAGTGTGCGAAGTTAGGGTGTGCGGGTTCTTGGTCCTTTCCCCTCTTAATCAATAGGTCAGCCTTAAGAGAGGGCCAACAATTCCTTTTTATCACTTGTCAATCATAATAAAATTTCTAAAAGAATAGTTGAATTCTCTGACAAAATAGGAATTCTCATCTTATGTTTCCAAGCTTTGACCTTGATTTAGGCTTTGAGTTGGCAAATCAGGCATTCCACGAAGTCAAGAATTTTCCAATTTTTGAAATTTTTGGCTTTATAGTGCAATTTCAAGGTTTCTAGTTGGTTGAACACTTCATAGACTAGTGGATTTGGAAAAGTCACACATTTAGGCAAGTTTTGTGAGGTTTTTAAATATGGTCCATTAAATGATTTGAGGACTCTCACATTGGTTCTAATAGATCCTTCCAATTGATCTTTAGACAAGGTTGCAAAGCAACGAAGTTCCTGCCAAAATGTTAGTAGGATTGTTTAAACTTTAGAAAATAATTTGGAAGTAGAAAAAAGAAATTTAGTAAACTTTAAAATGAAATGTTAGTAGGCCTCTGTAAAGACTTTGGAAATTATACTTTGAAGTCTTAAAATATATAATTTTTTAAACATTAATGTGTTGCTAAATTATATTTAACATTTTTGTTAAAGGAAAACAAAACTTTGTTTTCTAATTTATTTTATGTATGAATTATATTTTCAATTATATATGCAAAGAGTTGAAACATGTAGAAATATGTAATGTGTATCAATAGTAAATATAGACAAGTGTTAAGAAAATCATTGTTGTCGAAGTTATTGTCATGTCACCAACTCTCTGACTAGTTGTTTTAACCATGGAGGAGGGTGAATACAATCGGCTATTGAACAAGAAGGTATAATATACGAAGTCATGCCCTTGGCATTTTTTTATAGAGTAGTTGACATTTGAAATGTGTGTGTGGTCTTTAAGGATGGAAAAGAAAGTTTGCATTTGAAATATGTATTGTCTTCAATAATAACTGTTACCCAAAATTTCCCACTACATGTGAATTATGGCTACAAGTGGAGGAAAATGTGGCTCCCACAAGGGTAGAG
>MU227059.1:414869-475287 GCA_018584345.1 Thuja plicata
ATTAAAAGAGGGAGAGGGAGAGGGAGAGGGAAAAAGAGAGAGAAGGATGGATAGAGAGAGACATGTCCAAAGATATATGGGGAGAGAGGAAGATAGAGGTAGAGATGAAAATTGAGTAAGAGAGAAAGAGGAAAACACTGATAGAGGGAGGTAGGGGAGAGATTCATATATAAAGATAGGGGTAGAGAGGTACGTATATATAGGAAGATAGAGATATTTATAGAGGAGTACTAAGAGATGGATATAGATATTATTAGATCAAGAGATAGTGAGATAGAAATGCAAGAAAATATAGAGACAAGAGAGGGAGGGAGATAAAGAGATGGACAAATAGAGATGGAGAGAGCTATATATATATATATGAAGAGAAAGGAATATATAGAGAGCTAAATAGATAGAGAGGGTGATAGGGAGGAAATTAAGAATTGAGAGAGAGAGAGAGAGAGAGAGAGAGAGAGAGAGAGAGAGAGGGAGAGTGTATTCAANAGGGAGATTGTATTCAATTCCCCCCTCCCCCCAATATATATATATATATATATATATATATAAAATTTAATTATTTAATATGAATTTAGATTGTAGTATATTTATTTATTTTATTCAACCATCAAACTAAGACAAATACGAGCTCCTTACGAGCAACCACACTAGAAACAATGAATGGAAGACCAAGAGTCACAACTTAAAAATCCACCTTTTTACAATGAGACAAATACAACCAATGGAAGACCAAGAGTCACAACTTAGAATTTCACAAAGATGTCCCTCTTGGGATTTGAAACAGGGTCTCCACAATGAGAACTCATTGTTTCAACCAACTAAGCTAAACCTCTTGGACATTGTAGTAATTGTTTTATTAGAGTAGAGTATCAAATGTATTACAAAAAATATCTATTTGAGGACTTAACTAGCTTTACATTCGTAAGCAACACAAAAGAGTTATGTTGCATTCTACCACAAGAGCTATCTTTACCACATACATTTCAGCAACCAAAAGTAATATGGTGAATTTTACCAAGGAAGAAATACTATATAATGACATATACATTTTAGGTATTATATATCATGGTTCATCCCACCCATCATTGTTGCTTCTATATTCAGTGGTGCCCCATCCATCAATGTTGCTTCTATGCTCATAATTACCCTAGCTCTCACTACTATTCATGTTATTCCACCCACTATTATATGCTTCATCCTAGTTACCAGTTCTAGTTCCACCATCAACATCCCTATTTAGGATACTTGGTTAATTATAGTCTTGTGATAAGTTTTCCCTGTTGTCATATGTGGTTCCCTCTTGAGTCTCTTCAATGTATGAAGAATATTGAATGTCTCTTTTGTAGCTGATCATTGCTCCTTCTTTTACCAGTGATAGTAATCTCTCTCTTGGGACTTCAATGGTGACAGTGACCTATGAGACAATGTAAAAATATGTAAGTTTAATATTAAACTCAGTAAGATCCCTTTTCCTGTCTTGGAAAATCTCCTCGTTCCTCTGCTTCCAAATGTTCTATAAGATTGCAGCAGTTAAAACAAACCACAAATTATTCATCTTGTAATCAAAGGCTTCAACAAAACCAACAATGACCTCATGCCAAGAAAAACTGTTAAGATAATTCCAAGAAATGGATTGAACAAGGAAACTAGACTAGATTTTTTTTACAAATTCACACTCAAAAAAAGGTGTTCAAAAGTTTTAGGACATTTACAAATAGAACAAGAAATAGTTTGCAACCCGCAATGAGAAAGAAAGGACCCAACAACAATTTTTTTTAGTAGAAGCATCCATCTGAAACAAATAATTTTAGGTTCAACATGCGAGTGCCCAAAAAAAATCAAAGATAAAGTGTCATCTAGAGTTTGACCAGTTAAGGTTCCAGCTTTGATCAATTTTGTTGATGGTCCCTACATCTTTCTTTAGAATGTTGTAGATTTTCTTACTGGAAAAATCAGTCAACAACTTACCATCAGTTCACTTAATTTGATCAAGCATCTGATTAGAATTCAACATTTTGCCTGGAAAGTATCTTCCCTCATTTTTAGAGATAAGTGTATATGTTTTCTTATGAGAGTTGGGAATGTTATATTTAGCACTAAGATCTGTCCAAGAATCTAGTCTCTTGTCAATCAATACATCTTGTAGTAGAGATATTCTTTTTTTTATGCCAAATTTTAGCAGAACAACATTGTGTCAAAGCAAGAAGCTTTCCATTGAAATAAGTGCCCCGCCAAATAGACCTGTCCACAATAGTAAATGTGGGGTTTTTTTCAACAACATTGTTGGAAATATGTTGTAGGCTAGGTGACTGAGCGGGGGGGGGTGAATCAAGAACCATTAAAACTTCTTCACTTTAATCCTTTATTAGATTGTCTAATCTAATTGCATGCATGGAACAAAAAAATCAATAAACATTCATAACACTTGAAACAAGATATGGTGACCCAGAAACCTTCCAAATAGAAAGTAAAAATGGGGTGGGGATGATACCCACAAGCTTTAGAACTGTAGTAATAAATTTGGTCGATTAAGGCTTACAATTGACCACTTATTATGGTCTGCCTTGTTAGGAGCAATAAGGATTGTTAGGTCCACCTTGTGAAAGGATTTATACAATACAGTTAAGTATGCACTCTGCTAGGAGATTTGTGAAGGACTGTTAGGTCCACACTGTTAAAGGATTTGACTGATACACCTGTTAGAATGAATGAATGAATGATCTTCTATGCAACTCTAATTTGCTGAATAAAATCCTTTGATGTAGAACTGATCACCTGAATGTGATAGATGAGTCTCTGATGGTCCTTTATACTATTTTATCCTTCTAATCAATCTGCCTCTTCACATTCGCATCCATACATGTATTCAATGTTGTTATGATGATTGATATCTTTTTAACTATATCTTCTTATTATTAGATAAACAAAGTATCTTACATATATACCTATCCAAATCAATTACCTCTACAAATCGGCTACTATCATATTAAATAGTATCAAAAAATATCTACTAAGTCGGCCTAATGCTGATACACGGGTCCAGTAATCCACTCGGGTGATAAATTGACACTCAGGTGATACAGTGAACTTGGCAACTCTGGCACTCAGTTGACACTGGGTGCTCGATCCACACTGATCACTTGGAGATGGTATGCAACTCGGGTAACATTGGTGACATGATAGATACTGCTTGGAACTAACTGCTCGGTCAACACTATAACTGCTTGGCTTGGTCAATAATGCAATTGCTTGGCTTGGTCAACACTGCAAGCTGCTGGCTTGGCTAACACTGTAATCATAAGAATGACTAAGTGTTTTCATACTAATTGAAAATATGTCTTGTCATAAGGTCTACAATATCCCCCTTTGGCATTAGTGACAAAAACACTTATCATACCAAAAATTCTGATCAAACAAACTGACAAGTCAAAACTCCCCCTTACCATGTGCTTGGGTTCTAGCTCGGTTTTGACTACTGCTCTGCAACCCGGTTTCAACTGACTCTATTTATTTATTTTTTAAAAATATTTTGCAACTCTATTATATATATCTTCCTCTTCTTTGTACATGTATTTCCTCATATATATACATATATATCCTATCTTTCCCCCTTATTTTTGACAAAAAATTCCAAAAATGCATATCTACAAGGTAATACAAAAATGTGAAAGGAAATCACAATGTACCTTCAAAATTTGAGACAAAGCCTTGTCCCAATTATCTTGCAACACTTTCAAGATGTGCAACTCAATCCAAATTTTTGTAGGCAACTCCATCATAAGCTCAACAACTAAAAAAATGTTATCATGGATGAGTGTCTTTGCATGAGCGATATATTTTTGCATTACATCCATATGATGAATTAGTTGGATTTGAATTGTTGATAGGGAGTCCCTTGTTCTTCCTTCTTCCCTTAGTAGCTCTTCCTACAGATCAGTCAAATACCTGATCTTAACAAAATGTGTTGAACTTGAACTTGGATCAAGTGCCAACTGGTTTGCACTTGCCTTTAAATCATTGTCAATCTTTGTTAGCCTACTCTTTATTTCCATGGTAAAATTTGATGTGTCACTCAACTTTAAAAATAATGCACCAATATTATTTATAGTGGTTTCTAGAGAGCTAATAATGGTGGATAGATTTACTTTATCTATTGCAATTTTACCTGCAACATTCTCTAGAACCTTGTTCTCAAATTTTCTCTCTGCCTTCTGCAGTAATTTCTCCTAACCACTAATATCTTCATTAAACTTGTGAACTATGTCAACAATTTGTTCCATTATAGAGTCTTTCTCATTGACTTCAATCTCTAGTGAATCAAGGAATATACCTTTGATGTCCTCTAACACTCTGTTCCTTTTCTTCTTAGCTCAGAGCTTCTGTTGTTTGGCTCTTTTCTTCCATTTCTCCCCAAGGATATCCATCTGCTCGGCTGTCAGGCTAGAAAGATCTCAATTAGGAATCACAATGTCTTCCTCAAGGTCAACTTCATCAGTAATTGTTTCCTTTTCTTTACCCTTGACCTTGGGATTAGGTGAAGGAATGATTTCCTTACCTTTTCCATCATCGTCGTTATCTTTTCCATCCTCATCCTTATTCTCAGTGTTCAGTTGGAGTAGGTCATTAATTGTCTTTGCACCAACTATAGAATCCGTACCAACTATAGAAATATTCACAGTATCTTGTTGTGACTCAGTCTGGCCTGGCCCAGTAGTAGGTAGAGCCTAATGCTTGGTTCCTACTAAACTTGATGTAGACTCTGTGGTCTTTTCCTTGCTCGGAGATAAGACAAAAAGACAAGGTGATTGGGGCATGGATGCCATCACTGCCACTACTATCTTCTCTGCATTAGATTCCTCAATGGTTTGTACCTCAAGTAGTTCTTCATCTTTAACATGTACATAAGGATCTGTACTCATTTCCTCTGTCTTATCATCTTCCTTGTTTTCAAAAATGGACTTCCACAACTTAGTTGCAATCTGCACAACATCCTCTATTTTCTTGCCCAAGACTTGAAAGGTCCTAAACCTTGGAGTATGTCTACTCTCATATTTAGACGTAGCATATTTTATCTCTTTATCAGTAAATGTAGGCATGATTGTCTTCAAGGATTTTTTTTCTAATGTCTCTTTCAATTTGGATTGCATTGTTCCAATGAATGGTGATTGCCTTAAGAAGGTCTTCAGTCATTTGGATTTTCAATTCCAATGGATCATACTTCCATTTTGCCATCTTTTGTACTAATGTGTCCTCAACCAACTTCTTCTCATCCTTGGTTCTGGCAGCATACTTCAGTGGTCCAAGACTTGACATACCACTGCCTTTCTTAAATTATTCAACCTTATGCTCAAAGGTAAGTGGTGGCTTCTTGAATGTAACGGTATCGTCTTCATCATCTTCTTTAGGCAATATAAATTTTCTTCTAGATCTCATGGGTTTGTTTGCAGTGGAGGCATGGGTAGAGGCCTTTGGTGTTTTCTTGGGGGCTAGCCTCTTCTTCTTAGGAGGCTCTTATTCTACCTCTTCCTCTTCTTTCTCAGGTTCTACTTCTTCTTCCTTTATTTCATCCTCTTTGCCATCAATGATCGAAAGAGGAGAGTCAGATGACTTGCCATATTTATTTCCAAACTTCTCAATTCTTTTCCTTCCTCTCTTCAAGATTTCTGGAATCTATATTTCCAATTTTATTCCACCCTTAGATTCTTTATAAGTTCCAAAATATGTTGCTTTAGGATCAACATGCTCATTAATAAGAGCCTCAATAATAACCCCGGTCTCATCTATGTTAACCTCATATTTAAAAGGTTTCACCCATGCAGCCCTAGGTTTGACTGCTTGGATGTGCACTCTGTCATAGCCAACTAGTAAAAATATATCATCCTTATAGTCTTCTACCAATTGTTTGGGAATTTTGAATCTGTTCTACATTTTCTCTCTGAAACTCTCAAAGTAAGCATCCATGATGCTTTCAAAATTGTCTCCCAATTCTTCTATAAACTCATTGATCTGATAAACTATAGGCCTATCCTTATTCCATACAACTATGCCTTTTGAAGGGAAAAACTTTTGAACATAAAAGAATAAGAAGACCAAGAGTGAACCGAACTTACACAGATTAGTCTTAGATGCCCAGATGCTCTCCATTTTTTTGCTCAGTTGAATGAGCTGCAACTTGGAAAGGTCAAATGATAGATTGTTCTTCACCACTTTGTATGCCAAGTCCACAGCCTCACATGGAACACTGTTTGGTCGAATTGAAATATATATCTTATGTGCAATCACACGAATTCCAAACTTTAGCTCCATGTCAGTAACTCTATTCAACTTCATGCCTCTTCCATCCCACTCGGCAAGAGTCTTCTAAGCTAGATCAGCTCGGGGTAGGGTTTTACTTTACTTAGGTTTATCAAGCATTGGGTACCTTGTCACTTGGTGTACCATCATATTAGTGATTTTCACAGGTTGCTCCAACCAGAAATGCATGTCGTGAATGTGGCTCAAAATAAACCCAATCCACTTTATCTAAAAATTCTTCGGCGTATGCAAGATATGGGTTAAACCCTTGACTTTGAGGTGCTTGTGTTTCGGCTTCAGGTTTCTACCCACACAAAGTGCCTCATATGCTTTATTCATCTCTAATGTGCCTAGTTGTTGAATGGTACAATGATAGAAACTTCAAATGTCGTGAATCAACAACACCTTAGGAGGAATTTGGGAATGGGATCCCATTGGATCTATCTCTTCTGCGCTTGCTGGATGAAGTTTGAACTTTGGTGGTTTGCAGACTGCATTCCTCACTAACATCTTAGATCCCTTCTTGATATTACTGCTCGATGAAGATGTCATAATGCTTGGAAGATTGATGAAACTTCGCTGCAACCAAAGCTTCCAAACACAAATTTGCTCTGAAATCGCTATAAGCTCTTAATCTCTTTGAAAACTATAAACCTTGGTAAACAATAACCCTTTAATTTCATCATTTATGAGAATTTTCACCTTAAAGTTTTCATTAAATACTTCATACATAGTAGCTTTTGTAGCTCGGTTAGTTCTTCCAGGCTTACTCATAAGCTCGACGAAAACTAACTTCGCATCTTTGAAACCATATAACCTGACTTAACTCGGTTAAGCCTGAGTAGCCTGGTTGTAATTGAGATCCTAACTCGGTTAGAACCATAATGTGTCCCAATGCATCAATATGCAGATTTGGACTTGCTAGAATATATGGAACTGATGTATGATGGCTTGTATGCACAGTCCCAGTTTTCTCCTTACATCTTTATTCAGAGATGGTGAATCCACCCAACTCACCATTTTGGGTGTCATTTGTTCCTTCATTATTTTGGTCTGAATTATCAGGAGACTTCCTTACCCATTGCTGACTCATCTGAGTTTTGATTTCAGAAACTTTTGCTTTGCCTTTCTCAAAACCAGTATCCACTTTTTCTCTATTCATACAATTCTCGCTTATATGACCAAGTTGTTTACATACATTAAATCTCTTAGTATGATTCCTTTTTTCTGAGGTGAGTCTTTGCACAGTTTGCACCAATGTGCCCATACTCACCACAATGAAAACATATATTCCATGTTTTGTAATCCCAACCAAATATTTCCTTAGCTGATTGTTCAGCAGGGTTCCACTTCTTAGTTCTGCACTCTGAAGACTTTTGACCTTGTTTGTTACAATTGAAATGTTTTCCTTCAAACTTAGGTTTCTCAGTGCATTCACTTGCCCTATTTCCATGTTTGTTGAATCTGTAGCACTTACCATTAAACTTTGACTTCCCATTTCTCCAAGACTTATTTGATGTATGCCCTAACTTACCACAGTGGTTACATGTAGGTTTCTTGTTCTTTTGAGTTCCTTGTTGTGAGGATTTGTCTTGTTTAGTATAACCTAATCCAGTCTGTCCATGATGTCTAAATTGAGTTTGCTTTTTCAACTGATTCATGCATTCTTGTGAATTCATCATCCTCTCATTAGTTTCCTTTTCATTATTGAGATCACTTTGCAGTCTTTCATTTTCAGTCCTCAGATTGATAACTTCCTAGTTTGTACTATTGAGTTGATTTATCATATCTGGTTGCTGAAGTGACAAATGATGGATTTCATTTTATTTTTCCTCTAATATTGTACTTAGCAATCTCTTATCTTCTTGTTCCATTTCTCTATCATTTTCTGCTTGGTTCTTTTGTTCTATGACTTCACATATTCTGACTAAATGAATTTCTTCTTCTCTCTTCAACTTTCTAACTTCTTCATATAAAGTGAGATTCTTTGCAAGTAGGTCTTCAATGGCTACATCGGCTTCTTCATAACTTCTTTCTTTTCACAAATCTTCAATTCTTTCTTCTATGTAACCTTTTTCATTAATTTGCATTGCTAAATATTTTCTTCTTTTCAGGGAATGGAAGAGCTACTCCTTGAGTTTTCTGATTTGATCCATGGCCACTTATAGATTTATCTTTTTTATTTTTAATGGATTTCTCCAGTCTGTATATTTCCATTGCCTCTGATCTTTGCTCAAGTTTTTAAACTTCTAATAAGAGAACCTTTGCTTTGATACCAATTATTGGAAATATATTATAGGCTAGGTGACTGAGAGGGGGGTGAATCAGGGACCAATAAAACTTCTTCACTTTAATCCTTTATTAGATTGTCTAATATAATTGCATGCATGGAACAGAAAAGCAATAAACATTCATAACACTTGACACAGGATACGGTGACCCAGAAATCTTCCAAATAGAAAGTAAAACTAGGGTGGGGATGATACCCACAAGCTTTAGAACTACAATAATAAAGTTGGCCGGTTAAGGCGTACAATTGACCACTTCTAATGGTTTGCCCTGTTAGGATCAATAAGGACTGTTAGGTCCACCTTGTGAAAGGATTTATACAATACATTTAAGTATGCACTCTGCTAGGAGATTTTTGAAGCACGGTTAGGTCCACCCTGTTAAAGGATTTGACTGATACACATGTTAGAATGAATCAATGAATGATCTTCTATGTAACTCTGATTTGCTAAATAAGATCCTTTGATGTAGAACTAATCATCTAAGTGTGATAGATGAGCCTATGATGTTCCTTTATACTATTGTAGCCTTCTAATCGATCTATCTCTTCATATTCTCATCCATACATGTATTGAATGTTGTTCCTGTTAGCACTGCATATTAAAAAAATTCAAATTTCAAAGCTTTGGCCTTTTTCCTATGTGTTCTGGTTCAAATTTCATGTCTCTTCATGTCAAAAAAGTCTTTTTGTGGTTAAATTTTCAAAATGCCTTGTTTCAAGTTTTAGTCGCACACCCGCGCTGATCTTTTAATGTATTTCCTAAGTGTGCGGGTGAGCGGTGAATCATTTTTGGAATGAATCGCGCAGTCACGGTCATATCTTATTAAGTCAAGTTAGGTGTGTGAGTGAGCAACTCGGTCATTAAATTGTGTTAATCGTGCACTCGCAATGTAATTTTAAAGTTGGGTTGTTAGTTTGCAACTAAGTGAGTTGGAAGTATTTGGTATGTCGCTCACTCGCGAGGGATTAAGTTCTATGTTAAAAGGTTCAGCGAGTCAACGATGAGTTAATGTTTTGTGTATTGCACAGTCGCGGTGGTCTTAGGTCTTTAAATTTTTGGTCCGCGACTGAGTGAGTGATGTAAAAGAGGTTTAGTCGCTCACCTGAGCTAAGTTTTTGTGCATGTCATTTGAGCCCGCGAGTGCGTGAGGAAGTCAAATTTTTAGTACCGCTCACTCGCACAAGTCTTAACTGTTATGTTTTTTGTAGTGCGAGTAAGTGATTGATTATGTTTTGATCATAAGATGGTTCTTGTCACTCAGTCACACAGGAAGTATTTAGTGTTTTAAAGTACGTGAGTGTGTGACTAAGAGATCAGTTTTGTTCTCGCTCACTCGCCAGCGATTTGCAATTTGAAATGATGAGCTCGCGAGTGCGCGATGAAAGAAAGAAAAAGCTATCACCCACTCACCCATGAATAAAGTCAAGTAAAAAGATAATAGCAGGTGTGCGATTAAGAAAACATGTTGGCTACCGCTCACTCGTAGATAATGTGCTGGTTAAGATTTCAAGCCCGCAAATGCGTGATGAAGAAAATTGAAAGTTGTCGCTCAGTCACTCGTGAAGAAAGTTAAGTCAAAAGGGATCAGCTAGTGAGCGATTAATACATTATGAAGATTTGGTGAAGGCACTCGCTAAGTCACGAGGGAATCATTCATAAATAAATTTCAACAGCGAGTATGCGACTATGATGGAAAAGGGTCATCGCTCACTTGCTAATGTTTGTAAGCTAAAATATTTTGCAGTGCGAGTGAGCGACCAAGTAAAGTGCATAATTAAAATGGTCATCGCTCACCCGCAGAGGTATAAAAACAAATCAAAAAAGCATAGTGACTGTGCAACTAGAAAATAATGCATGATTGTTTTGAAAACCACTCACTCACTCAGATCCAAGCATGATAAGTTAGAGGTCAGCGGGTGGGCGACCAAGAAGTGATTGAGCAATGAATGTGCACTCACTCACTCGCAGGGTTTAAATAAAGTAAAGTTTTGACCAGCGAGTCCAGGATTGATAAAAGGAAAAGTGATGTCGCTCACTCGCACAGGTATAAGTGCAAAGGATAAAGAGGTAGCGAATGCGACCACCAAATGATGAAGTTGCCAGTTAGGTCATCGCTCAGTTGCAGAGGATATGAACCAAAACAAAAATAGACCACGAGTGCGCGACTTGTTGTAAGGAAAGGTCTTGTCGCTCACTCGCAAGGACAATTTTGAATATAAGCAAGGTACAACAGGTTGGCGACAAGTTGAAAAATGGCTCATTTCAGGCTTACAAAGGCAAAAAGAGAAAAGTGAGTACTCTTTTCTAGCACGGATCAAGCAGTGTGAATTAATGGCAGAATTAGTTATAGAGAGATGATTACACGACACTACAAGTGCGAGAATTTGGCATTCAAGTGGACAAGACGCCGATTAGATGGCTATAAAGATGAATGATTGAGCTTGATTCTGTACAACTCTTATTTTCACTTTGAAGATTTTTGTTGTGAAATCAACAGAGCTTGTTTCTCTGAGATAGAAATTTGAAAAGGAAAGACGAGTCAAGCTACTACCAGTGCAGCTTCACAAGGCTCTGAGAAGAAGAAAGTTACAACAAAGAAATATGTGGAGGAATTTGTTGAGTTTCTGCCCAAAAATTTGAATACAAACAGTGCAAATTGGGATGAATGGAAAGATAGATGGTGCCAATGCAGAAACCTGGTCACTCCAATCTACTCTGGTAATACTCTGTTCCACTATTTTTGGAATAATAGGGTTAAAGCAGTTCCCATTTACATTCCCTGGGAATTGAATATGGCAAAATTGATTATGCCTAATGTTTACATTGATATAGGCCTTATTAAGGAACTTGCCAAGAATTATTTCCCAGTAGCTAGGGTAATCAGGAAGAAAAATAAAGAGACCCTAGTTTCCATAGATAGGATATCAATGGTAGAAGTCTTCGGGATCACTGGTGCATTGTGCATAGAAATTGATTTGGAAAAAATTCAGGCATATTACAAGAAGAGAGAAAAATTGATTATGAAGTATGAAATGCCCAAATTCATGCCCAGGGTAGATAGGCACCTGGTGAAAATCCCAGACAATTTTAAACTACCTTTTGACTTATCCCTCTTTCACCATTACATAAAGTGCACAGTATATGGTTTGACCAAAGTACTAGGTTTTGATGGAGATTCTACAGTGCCCCAGGACGTGCTCAATATGGTCATGAATATCCAACACCAGGAGGTCAATACTGATTATGACTATGTGGGATACATAGCTGAAGCTATACATGCTGCATTAGTGGAAATACAGTCAGATGCCCCTGTGCCAACCTTTAAGCATTATTATCATTTGATGTGTATGATTATATATTTTAACAAGGAATCTATGGATAAAGAGCTTGAATTGTTTGTTTCAGAGTATGGTGTCAATGCGTCAATCCAAAGATGGACCCAGGTATGGGATAGTTCATCTGTGAATTCATCTTTTGTATTCTTTTGTAATTGGATTGTGGATCCAATTTTTGATTTATTAGGGACAAATAGGCAGAGGTTTCCACTTGAGGTTAGGATAATCTTAAGACCTTGGGAATTTGTTCCAAATTGGCCAATTACTCACAATTGGGGTGATTTTTTCTTCTTTGACTATTTTACTATCATCAGGGTGTATGGTTGTACACAACCACCTCACATCCTCCCTAAGTTTCTTCCTCTTAGGGTTGCATTTTTAGAGCTTATTTGGCAAATCACCTGGGTTGATAAAGAGTTTTTAGAGGGACATAAAAAGGGTACTTTTATCCCTAGATTATGGGTGGTTTTTGATTTTTCCATTAGGAAAAGAGTTTTTGACCTGATTTGAAGTAATATAGAATGTCTCCAGCAATTGCTAGGTTCTGTGATCCAGAATAATTTATACAAATAGCTCTGAAAGGTATGACTCCTTGGAAAAAAATTAGAGATCATGAGCCACTGGATGATGAAGATATTGTGAGAAACAATTTGAATAGGCATGAAGTCCAGGAGAGGAGAAGGAAGTGGAAAGATCTTCTTAGGGCAGAAGCTGATTGGAAAGAGTCAGACAAGACTTTTTCTATTTTTTCCTTGACCTCCCATGCTTGTAGAGAATGGAATAAATGCTCAAGTCTTATGACACTTTTATGGCACAAGTACCACAGTTTAGTGTTGAGGATGCACAGTCTCAAGGGTCCCCAATTCCTGTTGCATTACTTGACTCAGAACATAAAGAACAACAAGAGGAAGAGCACCAAGAAGAAGAGGAGGTTGGTGAGGAAGCTACCTTTGCCAGAGAGCCACCCAAGAAAAAATAGAAGACAGAGCACAAGATGGTGCAGGACAGGAAGAGTATGGCCAAAGCTGTGATAATAGAAGATGGCAAATATTTTAGGAAGCTAAAAAGGCAATTGCAAAAGGAGCCACAAGTTGAAGGCCAAGGGGACAATCAAATGGTTTTGTTTGGAAAAGATGACGAGAGAGTAATGATAGCAAATGAATTCATGAAAGATGATGAATTTATAAAGTTTAAAGAATTCAAGAATTTCTTGATCAAGCTGAAACAAAAGGACTTGAGACAAATTTTAATCATAGGTGAAGAACATGCAGACAAAAATGAAGAGATTGTTAAGACACTCTAGGATTATGATCCAGAGAGTTAATTAATCACTGTGGATCAAGCCAGATTGTTGGTGCAGAACAGTGGGGTGCTACTGATGCCAGATTAGGACTTACAGTCCACTTTTATCATTGATCAGATCAGGAGGCAAGAAGACCCCTTATTGAAAACCAAGTTTGAGATGGATGAAGTATTAAAAGGATCAGGATTTGATCCTAAATCCAAGACTCTATCTATTTGGTCGTTGGCCTCTAGTCATGACCATAAGAGAGGAAATGAGGGAAGATAAGATGATTTGGAATATGTAGAACACTAGTGACATTGAGATAGCTCAGTTAATGACCCAAGTGTCCTTCATGAACCTAGCAAAGGTTGATGATCTATCTAAAAGGTATGAAACGACTTTTGGCTAGATGATGGCATTGGCAAAGAAGCATGAAGAAGTTATAATTCACAATCACACCCTGAAGGAAAAAATTGTAAAATTGAAGGAAGGGTTAGTGGAAAGTAAGAGAGAGAAGACTCCAGTCCCCCAGGAAGTAACAAAATTTGAAACTGATGTTGCCATTGAAATAAAGAAAGATTCAGCATTGGCAGAAGGCCAATCCAAGGAATTATTATATAAGCAGAATGTAAATGTGATGTATGTTATATTGCCTATACTGCAACATTGAATTGATGTTTTGAAACAAAATATTGACATAGTATATACATTGTATGGATCACTGCAAGAAGCCTCAAATACAGCTGCAAAAGCTATGAATTTCTTGGAACCTACTTTCAAGACCTGGTCAGGAAGAGAGAGGCTAATGGACAAATTGAAAACAACCATGTTATACAGTGATGATTTTCCTGATAAAATCATAGATACCATTGAAATGATTAGTGAGATGAATGACACTTTTGCCTTCTTCAATGGCAAAGCTGACTTAATAGACAATAAAATGCAACTATTTGGTGACCAATGCCCTCCCTTAATCCCAAAGATATATGACAAAGCTAGTGTTTTGAAGCCACAATCAGATTAGACAAATGGATTTGATGGGATATTCAAGGATGAGGAGATGAAGTAATGCCTGGAAAAGGATATTAATGCTGAATATTGCAATGAACTGATTGACAACCTATTCAAGGTTGAAAGAGATATGGCAAAGTTTGTTTCTGAGGCCAGAACAACCATTGATGCCAGATGGATAGAAGTTGTTGCAAAGCTGGAGCAGGAAAAGAATTTTGATTGGCCCACCACCAAGGAGGTGAATAGGTGGGAAGAGAAGCTGAAAGGATAAGGAGGATATTGTCAAATTGCAACAACAAACCTTGTTCAGACTTCGCCAACTTTTGCCACCCATGTTCTGTTATAATTTTTGTTTTTATGTTAGTTGCAAAATTTGTTGTAAAACATTTTGTAAATCTTTCCCATGTTGTCTGTAGCTTGTTGCATCCTTAGTTATAAAAGGATTCCAAGACTACTGGGAAAAAAGATAGCCATTTTTAATTTGGGAGTACAAGTTTAATTGTAAAAACTCTGGTTTAAGACCAATATATTTTGAAGAGGGTTTTGAAATTATTGTTGAATGTATTAGCAACTTTGATTATGAATACAAATGAAATCCATCAATAGTTTCTAAAACATATGATGAGTATTTTGTCTTCATTATGGTGCTCTAAATTTTATTTAAATTGAATGCTCAAGGAATGTTCAATTTATACATTTGTTAGGCAGATTTTGAAATAGTTTTAGGGTTCTCTCAAGGAAGGATTAAAATTGCCTTAGGGTTGTTTCAGTGAGATTCAAGGTTTATAATGAATTTGATGAGTAAATTTGTTATATGTGTGAGGATAGATAGATTCTGTAGTTGTTTTAAATTCCTGTTCATGAGAAAATTGGTTAAAGTTATTCAGAAGTGACTCCATACCCTAGGATTAAGCACTGGTTTGTTTTCCATTGAATTAGGTGACTATCACTATAAAATTGATCTTTATCTTTATGTTTTGATCTGCCAAGTAAATATTGCAGAGGTTAATCCATGTGATTCCATTCGTATCTACTGGAATAATTTAGTGATTTGATTGTTCTAAGTTAGAAGGGTATTCCCGCCCGAGTTTATGGAGCTCAAAGTGTAGAGGGTTTAAAAACCTTATTTCTATCATTCTATATCTTGCTTGGTCAGTGTGTGGGATAAATAGAGCAAGCTCTTTGAGAGTATTTTTATGTCAGCAAGAAAAGGAACTAACAGTTCTGATCATTGATATCTTTTTTACTATATCTTCTTATTATTGGATAAACAAAGTATCTTAGATATATACCTATCCAAATCAGTTACCTCCATAAGTCAACTACTATCATATTAAATAGTATCAAACAATATGTACTAAGACGGCCCAATGCTGATACTCGGGTCCAGTAATCCACTCGGGTGATATACTGACACTCGGGTGATACAGTGAACTTGGAAACTCTGGCACTCGGTTGACATTGGGTGCTTGGTCCACATTGATCACTCGGAGATGGTATGAAACTCAGGTAACACTGGTGACTTGGAAGATATTTCTTGGAAATAACTGCTCAGTCGACACTGTAACTGCTTGGCTCGGTCAACACTACAAGCTGCTGGCTCAGCTAACACTGTAATCATAAGAATGACTAAATGTTTTGGCACTAATTGATAATATGTCTTGCCATAAGGTGTATATGTTTTCTTATGAGAGTTCATAATGTTATATTTAGCACTGAGATCTATCCAAGAACCTAGTCTCTTATCAATCAATACATCTTGTAGTAGAGATATTCCTTTTTATGCCAAATTTTAGCAGAACAACATTGTGTCAAAGCAAGAGGCTTTCCATTGAAATAAATGCCCCACCAAATAGACCTGTACACAATAGTAAATGTCGGGTTTTTTTCAACAACATAGGTCTTGAACAAATTAGGGGTCTGATCTGACACCATACCTTCCAAATTGTATGGAAGACATTGGATCCAAACACTTTAATATCAAACTCTCCAAACACCGAGTCATGAAGCGGGGTATCCTTCCAATATTTACCTTTTTTATGGTAGATTTCTCAATATTGTTTCTTATAAAAACTTTTCATGGTTCATTCCCTCTCAAATCTTTGAGAATCCATTTTGTAGCTAGAGAAACTCCTTGCATCTTCTAGTCCCTTAATCCAAGACCTTCCATCTCTTTTAGGGAACAACACCATTCCCATTTGACACAATATATTTTTTTGTTACCAAGACCATTTGACAACAAGAACTCCCTCAGAATCCTTTCAATTTTGTTGACCTGGCAATTACAAAACAACCATGTGGAGGCATAGTAAACTGCATGAGAAGACAAAACCTTTTGCACTACTTATGTTCTCCCAACAATAGACAACATGTGAGTCTGTCACTCGATATTTTTTATTTTCAATCTTATTGTAGAACCAAGCCCACATATCTTTGGCTGAGGGGTTGATAGCAAAGGGTATTCCCAAGTATCTCACAGTGGTAGAGGGTCCAGACCATTTTCATTCCCTACCACTTAACCAATTGGGAGGAGCCTCCGTCCACCCTAGCATGTTGGATTTGTGTGGAGAGATTTTGGCCCCTGAAGCAAGATAAAACAATTGCAGTCTTTTAAGAACATTATTAAAAATTTCTTCAACCAGCTCCACAAACAGAGAAGTATCATCAACAAATTGTTCAACTAGAAACTCATCATTATTAGGAAGATGTATCCCCCTAACAGGTGCACCAAATCTGGAGGCTTTTAGAATAAAAGATAGGGTGTCATGTGCAAGGACATACAAAGCCAGTGAAAGGGGGAACCCTTGTCTAATAGATCTGCCAAGGGGTATAGATTCTAATAATTCTCCATTAACTTCAATCACAGTTGAGGAATCTTTGAACAAGATGTTGACCCACTTGCAAAAGTAATTTGGAAACCCAAATGCTTCTAGCATCCTAAGTACAAACTGCCACTCAATTCTTCATAAGCATTTTCAAAGTCTAAAAGTACCTTAGCAACATTCTACCATCCATCTTAGCCCAGTGCATAGCTTCCCAGCTGGTAATAAGATTGTCCAGTATATATCTCCCTTTAATAAATCTAGTTTGGGTGACAGACACAATATCTTTAAGAATACCATTGATTCTTCTGGCCATTACTTTTGCAATTATCTTGTAAGAGAGATTTAGCAGAGTAATGGGTCTCTAGTTCTTTATCTGAGATTTATCACCATCTTTGGGAAAGAGTTTAATTACCCCCTTGTTGATATTCTCCCCTAATGATCCTATTTAAAAAGCCTCTTCATAAACTTCTAACAGTTCACAAGTTATCCATTCTTTGTTTTTTTTGTAGAACTCTGTTGGTAATCCATCCAGTCTCGGGGACTTGTCATTGGTTAGAGACCCTATGGCTTCATCAAATTCCTTAAGATTGATCTTCTTCTCAAGAGCCTTGGCCTATCTTGGGGATACTTTCCTTGGAACTATTTTGATGCATCAATTCATGGTTTCAATATTTTCAACTTTGTACTATGAAGAAATCAAATGTTTATAAAAATCCATAAAGGCTCTGAATGTATCATTATTATTACTAGTAAATCCTCCTTCAAATTGAATACTGGTAATATTCTCTCTATTATGTTTGGTTCTGATTAAGTTGAAGAATTATTTGGACCCTTTGTCCCCATCCTTAATCCATCTAGCCTTAGCTCTGACTTTTTGTCCTTGGATTTTGTAGCTTTGGATTTTCCTCAAATGAGCTTTAGTACTGATGAGGGATTGTTCCAATTCTTGGTCATTGCCTTTAGCTTTTAATTCAATTTCAATTATATTGAGATTTCTTTGGTAATGGCTCCCTTATTTATTTCCATCCATAGCTTCTTTGGCCCCTATCATTTGAAACAACTTTCTCCAATTTTTAACTATTTGGTCCCATTTAGCAACAACTGACAAGCCTTTTTTTTAAAAATTTAGCAAGGGCAGTAGTAGTCTAAATGGCTTGAAGAGAATCCTCATCCTCCAAGAGGGATGTGTTAAGTTTAATAGGGGTCACTTCGATAGGGTTCTTCCTAGGATGGTGAGAGAATCCAAACATGGCAACTTCAACATAAATCATATCTAGTCTACAGTAGATTATGTTTTTACTAGCCTGATTATTGCACTAGGTATACCAAATGCTATTATACGCTTGTTTCATATTCTCCAAGGGATCGCTGATTTTAAACCTTCTTTTGAAGTTAACCCAAAAGAACAGTCCATTACCCTTCCATTCATGGTTGTTCCCTCCATTTTTATCTTGCTTGTTTCCCACCATATTAAAGTCCCCAATGAAGATCCATTTAGCATTTGGTAAGTTGTTTGATAGCCATTCCCACAGCTTGGCCCTATCTCTAAAATCATTAGAGGCATATATATTACATACACCCACCACTTGACTGTTAATATTAAACAAACTGCATAGGGCTCTGTGGCAAGGGGAAGCACCTTTATTTGTCATCTTGTCAATCCACTTGGTCCCTATCAAGATGACTAACCCTCCTTTACCTCTATCATGTCCTGAGTAGATGCACGTGGCTTTGTCCCAGATAAATTTGAGAGTATTGTATGCATGGTACCCCATAATTTTAATTTATTGTAAACAAATAATATCCTTCTTATGAATCTTATTACACCAGTTTCTAACTATATACTTCTTGTCAGGCATTTCTAATCCCCTAATATTCCAGCTGTGAATGTTCATCATCATAATAACTTGGGGGGGGGGGGGGTTTACACAATCTGGGAGCTCTTTGCTCTTGATTTTGTTATTTTTTTCCATTGTTTTTAAGGCTACTTCTTTTATAGGTTTTTCTCTTCTTCTTCTTCGTAACAAATTTTGTGAAACCACTCTCTTCCATTTCTTTTTCACTATGTATGGATTTGGGGGGACTACTGTCAGGACATTCATTTATCTTCTCAATAGAATGATGCTCCACAATCTCCAGGTTATTCTCACTAAGTGTGGATATGGAAGGCATGTTGTCAGGGCACACATTAACCTGTTCAATAAAATGTTGTTCTTCAACCCTAGAATTGTTCTTATTTTTCTCCTTTAATATGGGCAGAGCTATTTGTTGTGCATTTTTATTAGGGGCATTGTCATCTTGGACTTTTTCTCTAGCTACAGGAATGTATTGAGGTTGACAAGAAAGCGAGTTTTGGTTATCATTATTTTGAACAACAACATGAATTTCAAATTATTCTTCAAAAACAAGATTATACAGTGAAAAAAAAAATCCAAATGGGTGTCTAGGGTTTCTCCAATAGTACCTTTTTCTCCTATACAAAGCCACCATTGTTATTAGTGTTACTATTATTGTGGTTACCATCATTTTTATCATTACTGTTATCAACATTGGCATTTTTCTCTGTACCTTCAAAAGGGTTTTTTTTATTCTAAATATTTTTCAATGAAGGATATTCTCCTCTATTATGCCCATTTAGTTTACAATGGAAGCAAGCCTCGATGTTTCTAAGTTTGACAATATCCCATCTAAATTTTTCACCTTCAACATCTAAGGAAATTTCATCAGGGATGAGAGTAATTAGAATTCGAGCATTAACGTGTGATAATGCAACCCTAACTTCTTCAACCTAGAGGATAGAACCAAGAGGTTTGAGCCAATGTGGGATAAACGACCAAAATTTGGGATGAACACTTCTAAGCTCAACCTAGAAAGGAGATGACCGAGCAATGACATGTTCATCTATACTATTAGGAGACCATGGGACATTCTTGAACATGGTTTTCCTGACATTCTAATATCCGTTATTCAATACTTTCTCTTGCATGTCGTGGGTTTTAAAAAAAAATAACAAACAATACCTTCTGCACCATACGACTGAAACTAACCGAGATGCCAAGTTGTTTTCCTCAAATATTAAAAATTATCCAATCATCTGAAAACTTTCTAGCCGGAAGAAATTTCATATCCATGCATACAAAAAAGATAGCAATATTTTTCAACCTATTATGCTCAATTTTAATAGCATTTACCATGTTTGCATTCGGTGAGAGAACGAGTGTCTTAACTCCAGGTGTTGGGTTCTTATCTTTTCCATTTCCTTCTTCTCCATTGTTATCTATTATAGGACCATCACCGATTTCTCCTCCTTGTCTATCTCCATCGGTGTTGGGAAGTCCTCCTCCATGACTACTACAAATTTTAACTTCAAATTGCACCGCTTCTGATAAAACTGTTTGTTCTAATGAAATCGCCTTGTACGAAGGCTTCTCCAAATCTTTGGGATTATTTGCGATCTTACCATCCTCCATTTTATCACTATCTAGCATGTATTTTCCATCATTACCATCTCCTACTACCATGAGTGAAATAAGGGGCTAAGACTCAACAAAGCCAAACCCTAGATCATAACCATCTCAGAAAATTAAAGGCACAAACACGCAAACCAAGGCCAAAGTGAGGGGAAATAATGCCACAATAAATAAAGACCAAGCACAAAAACCAAGACAAACACAATCAATAAAGAAAATAAAAACAAGGCACAGGCAAAGGAATCAACATGCCATGGGGAGAAAAATAAAAGCTGGAAGGAGCCATGCAAGCAGTACGAAGGAGACACGGGTCCCTCATACTGCAAGGAGAATACTACTTGATCTTTCGTACTCGCAGTTTGCAGAGCCTTCCTCGATCTCCTTATTGTGTTTACTTTCCATTGTAGTATATTTATTAATAATAGTTATATTTAAAATATAATAATTCTTAAGTAATAAAAGATTTATATTATGATATTTATTAATATATATTAATAGTTTAAAAAATAATAATTGAAACAATCATTTAGCAAATCATAATATACATTTATTTCTAATAACAATTTTAAATGTGTATATGATATACAGTTATTTTTCTCAAAATTATTGAACATAAAGACATGCCAAAATATAAAGACGTTTCAAAATATAAAACATCTGTACAAAAATATGGTAAATGAAGAACGCATATCTATATTGTATTAGAAGGTAACCAAACTAAAAATCTTTAATTAGTATATGAGTATTCATCACTCTTTCAAAATATTACTAAATTAAAATACCTTGTAAACTAAAATTGTATTTGAATTTTTAAACAGTAGATTGTACACAATCTTATACTCACTTTTTTTAAATTATAAGTTATTTAAAAAATAATAGTTTATTTAATACTTGTAAAATATAATTTAATTACTCAACTTTAAATATTTTTTAATTTCTACACTCTTACAATCTATACCTAATTTTGTATTAATTCTAAAATAATTATAATTATTTATTTTTATAAATGGCCTCACTTTGAGTTTTTTATTTTTATTTAAATTATTAAGATTTTACTAAGTCTATCTCTACTTTTTAAAAATAAAAATAAAAAGGGTGACTAGGTATGTGCAACAAATACCAGATATTTTTCAAATCTTCTTCGATGTTCCAAAAATATTAAGTTAGAAGTAAATGAAAAAAAATGACACCATTAATGGGTGCAATTATCCATGATAAAATGGATTTTCATTTTATTTTAATTATGGTTTACGAGGCAATTTTATTTGCTTGAAAAAATATGGACGAGATTTTTGACTGTGAACACCCTCAAGATTCATCTCGGTGCTGCCCGACGGTGGGGACAGTAAAACCATTGAAATCGACAGAGCTACCTGATGAAAATTTGTTCAAGGACTGCATTAATCAACCTCCAAATTTTATGCCTTAAATTTTGCATCACGGGCTTCTTGGGAAAAACTATCCTCGTCGCAAAACCTTTTTATTAGAGGAAATTAAATTTTTCAAATATATATATGTGGTTAAATAAATTGCATCTTACATTAATTAAAATAAATATTTTTCAAATATGAAAAAAATTCTAACATTTGATTTGTTAAAAAATTAGTTATTAATAAATAGTTAAGTTTGTGCAATGGTACATGAACTAATAAAAATCTAGGATTTCTAACAATTGTATTCATTTTATCTAAAACTACTATACATTATATCAAATTATAAAATAATTTAAACTTTGGGAATTGGACACATGTTGTGGAGGATTAGTTTTATGTCTTTAAAGGATTTTGTGACTAAATTGATTCACCAAACTTCCAATTTTCCCAAATCTTTACAAGGTGATGGTTCTCGCGCTGACTCACAAAGCTCATTGCCTAGTTATGTCATATAATAACCTACAAAGAGCCTTTCCCAATGTTGTTAGTGAGGATGACCAAACTTCAAACAATTTTGATGAAACAGATACCAACTAGGGATTCTCAATTAGTGAACATTAAAAATTTGTAATTATTTTTGTTTTCAGTTTCCTCAGTCTTTGTCATAATCTTGATTGTTCTTGTCCCTTCCAAGGGATCATTTCTGGTATCTTGGTGTATCTTTGCACAGGGCTCAACTTTTACCATTGTTTTTGATCTACTACTACTATTATATGCTATTGTAAGTTCACATTATAATGGCAGACTCATGGCTGCCACCTTCTCATTCTACCAACTTTTGTGTTGTAATATTTTACACTATTTTGGATTTTAAGGCTTCTTTGTTGGTGCTCAAATATGTATTTATTATGCCAAGAGACGTATTATATTCACATATGGATGTAAAGATGTTGTCAATAAAAACACAAACCCTTAAATTTGACATGTTCATGTTGATTAAATGATATAATAAAAATATATCTCATATTAAAAATGTTTTAGTATGATTATTTAGAATAATTTATTGTACTTTTATGAATTTAAGAACTTAGTGAATTTAACTCTTTAAATATTTTTAATAAAATATGAATTTAGAAACTTATTTGACATTTATTATTCAAAATTATCAACTAGTTATCATTTAATATTAGTATGTAATATCTTTGTTGCTATAAAGTTTTTTATATTAAAAGCAACCAAAACAAGGGGTTTGACCCATTACAGGAAAAAGAAAACCAACGCAAGACGTGCGGCCACTAACATCACATTACCAGTAACAACACAAAATCAACCAATACCCTTTTTTAATATAAAAAACCAAAACTCCCTCCTAAACCAACCCATATTACAACTATTAAAACTCCTACCAAACAAACTTCTATTATCATAATCAGTAGTCTTAAAGTAGAAATAGATAAGAATATTCCAAATACTAATGTTATCCTTACCCAGTCGATTATAACAACTATTACTACTACTATTAATAGTATCCATTCTGTAAAAAACAACACATAACCAACTTGTTTTAACCACGCCCTTAGAGGCCATCACTAGAGAACCAAAGTCCAACAACATAAACATAAATAAAATAATATCAATTGGGGCTATTCCCCATGACAGTAGCTAAATCCAGTCATTAGCCAGGAATTGGAAAAGTTTCCCTTTGTCTTTCTCCTTCGTAGATCCCTTTAGGTTATCATGTTTAAGCATGCACAAAGTGGTAGCAGCCGAGTGCATGACCTTCATAGTGAAATCTGCCAATGTGGTGAAGCTCGTATTAAGATCATTGACCTTACCCTTCATAGAGTGAATCTCCTCCTTAACCCATTGCATCTCCATGATATGATCATCCCTTTTAATCTTAGAGGCCTTAACCTTGTCCTCCCAATTCCCCTTCAGACTCCCTTAAGCTACAGACATTTTAGATTCATTTCCCCATTCTCCCAAAGGAGAAGTCATAGTGAGCGAAGATCCCTCCATATTCACCCCTATATCTTTCTTTTCATTGAGATCAACAAAATTCATCTTAAAGATGGCAGACACATGGGTCGATTCCATACTCATATCTCCTCCCTTCATAGCTGAGTTTCTTCTTCCATTTATGCTATCAGAACTATCCTCCTCCCTGGTATTCCTCATATGACCCCTCTTACTTTTCCCTTCAATCTTCACTTTTTTCAGCTCTTCACCATCCCTAGCATCATAATCTTCCTCCTCCTCGATATATCTCTTCTCACCACTTTCTATTTCATTCGTGAGTTTGAGGCAATTTTGTGGGATCTCCTTCAACTTTCATTGTCCTCCTCATCTGAATCCTCAATGTTAATTTGCTCTTCCTTTTTATTTTTAGCGGATCCTTGGAAGGTTTTTTTTACCCTCTTCCCAGTAGGTGGGGGTATTTTCGAGGAGGAGGTTGGAGGGGAAGGATTCACAACTTTCTCAGTGGGGTCATTAGCTAGGCCAACAATGGTTTCCTGCAAAGAAATAAATCTGGAGGGCATAAAACATGGTGAAAATTATAAAGGTGAAGAATCATCCCTTGGTGCATAATACAATAATTATTTCTAGTTTATTTCTTCTCTCACATCAAATATAGATGACTCTAGGGAATGAAGCAAGAAGAACAGAAGAGAGATTTTCTCATGATATTAAAAATGATTCAAAAGTGGGAAATGATAATAATAGAAAACCCCAAATATACCTTCTAGAGTCAGGTATTTCATTATAAATAAGCATACCTCTTTCCAGGGACCCGATAGTTCCTCGCATTTAAAACCCCCATGAAAATGAACAGTGTCCTCCATTTTCTTGAAAAAAATGATTCAGGTTGGTTTCATCATTACACTTCATCACTTTTTTCCATTTCCTACCTTCCATAGAAAGCCTCGTGGCCTATGCTATAACCTCATCATTAATTTAAAAAGTGATGTCATTGATGGTGACCTTGCGATCATCTTAAGTGTCCACCAGCTTCATAGAGATGTTCTCATCACATCCTTCCATGGCTTCCATGTAAGGATACAAACCACCTTCTTTGAGATACATAATAGCACAAGGGTCCTTGAGGAACCCATCCTCAATTTTTGGGGGCTCCACCCTAACCTTGTCTCCCCCCATCTCAACACTTGAATTCAAGTCCTACACCTTATCCTGGTTACTCATAGACATCCCACTTCTGGTAATGCAAGTGCAATACTTAAACAACTTTGAGAACTCTCCAACCAACCTAAACTTTGATTTTTATACTTCTTAGCCTCTCTATCAATTAAAATTATAAAAAAAACCCTCATCACCATTCAAAAAAATGATTAGATGCTAGCTCGAGTATATGGGAGTGTTGTTCAAATGATTAACCTCTTTAATAATATAAAATCCCATTTTTTACAATGATTACGACCCTTGAAATTGTTAATATCATTAAAGTTAGCAGTCTTTTCACTTGCCACAAAATTTCTGTGAATTCTTATGAGATCATCCAGCCTGAACTTGGGTGTATGAGCACCTTTTTTGATAATAATGATCTTTCTTATCATATAATTAAGTCTATTCATACCTTTAACATCTCTTCTTTTTAAATTTGATTTCTTGTAGTCTTCCGTTAAACTTGTAGCTACCCAACCCAACCAATATACATCTCTAAAATTGCACCACATGGATAGGGAGAATTATTACGTTCCCTCTCGATGAGGGCTTGAGTATGCGCTATAAGTGAACCCATGTTTCTCCAACACCTGTCTCCATTTGTGATAAGCCCTTTGGCTGCCATAGCATCCGCCACCGCATTGCCCTCTCTGTAAATGTGTTGTAATTCAAATTCATCGAGCCTTGGGAGGAGGGCCCATATATCTTCTAAAATATTTAACATCATCCAGCTGGCCTCATAGTTAATCTTAACAATTTCAATCACAATTTTTGAGTCTCCCTCAATGATCAACCTCTTAATACCAACTAAAACTGCCAGTTTAACTCCTCGAAATAAAGCCGAATCTCAGGAACATTATTTGATGTCTTACCAAAATTGACAGCATAGGCCAAGGTCATCTCACCATGATAGTTTCTAATTATTCCTCTACCAGTCGTAGAGCCATTACAAGCTGCCCATCAAAGTTGAGCTTGAGGAACATTTCAACTGGGGGAGTCGAGCAAGTGTTTTTTCTTGCCAATAACTTAAAATTATCAAAAGAAAAGAAATCATTAGGTAATTTCCATGTCAAATCCAATTTACAATCTTTCCTAGCAGGGGGGAGGTCGGTAACTTCCATTTACAAACTTCCAAATTCTCTAATAGCAATTTGACAGTAAAATCAACCACACTATCAACAACACACTCCACACCTCTAAAAACTCTATTGTTCCTTTCTTTCCAAAGATTCCAAAAAAAATGGGGAGGCGTTAATTTCCAAAGAGGGAAAATGAGGGAGTGTATAGAAGGATGTCTCCAATTAATAATAAACTGCTACAAATTCTCCATGACACCCAATTCATCCCAAACTTATCCATAATTCTACACCAGACCTCAGCAGCAAAGGCGTGGTGAATTAGAAGATGACTTATGGTCTCTACATTTTTCTTACACAGGACACACCAGTTGGCTAAATGGATTCCTTTCTTTTGTAGATTATCTAGAGTCATAATCTTCTCATGGATAGAAGTCCACCAAAAGAAATTAATTTTAGGTAACAATTGAAAGTTCCAAACCTTTCTCCACACTTTCTCATTCATGACATTGTTTGATATGAGCATATAGGCCGACTTGACCAAGATACCCCCAACACATTGTGACACCAAATGGTTCTATCTTCAACCTAGGTGTAGGGAATCCTAACTTCCTCCAACAAAACTTGCAAATCACTTACCAACTGGTTCACCTATGGCTGATCATTAAAAGCCTCCTCCAGCCTTTTCATTTCCTGTCTTGATTTATATAGTCCTCCACCTTACACCCAAAATAGTTTTTAAGGAATTACTTGATATGAAAATACTTATTCATACATAGATGTTGATCTCCAACCCACAAGTCTTCCCACAAATTAATCATATTTCCTTTTCCTAGGATCCATCTCATCCCCTCTCTCAGCACTCCCCTGCACTTAGAGATGAAGTTCCAAATCTTTGATCCTACTGGCATACCTTGGAAATGAAGAGTATAAGGGAAGTAAGTAGAGATAAAATACTTAGCTTTCATTATCCTACACCAATCTACTGAGTTCCTCACTAATTTCCATCCCATTTTAGATAATAGGGCTTTATTTAGTTCTTTCAGCCTTCGAATCCCTAGACCACCTTTATATTTCGGCTTACAGACTGTGTCCCACTTAACCAGGCTTATTCTAGTTTTTTCCTCCACTCTCGTCCATAGAAAATTCCTTTGAATTTTTTCTAGCTTCTCAGCTATTCTATTAGATATTTTGAATAAGGATAAGAAGTATACCTAAATACCTTGAAGAGAGGCTGACAACAGTTGAATTTTACCCGCATTACTAAGAACTTTTCCCTTCTAGCCAGACAACTTTTTCTGCATCTTTTCTAATATTGTGTTTCAAAATTAATCAGATACCTCTTTCATTGTGAGTGGGAGGCCAAGATAAGTATTAGAAAGATCCACCCTAGTGCATCAAAGACAAGCAATCACCGTCCTTTGAGTTTGGGGGTCAGTATTGAAGAAGTAAATTTTGCTTTTACAGTATTTGATATGTTGTCCTGATATCACCGCATAGTCATTCAACACTTTTTTCCACTCTTTTGCTTCTATAATTGAGGATTTCCCAAATAAAAAAGTATCATCAACAAATTTTTGTATAACGTCTAGGGGAGGGTGGAAGCAGGTTTAGTCCCCAAAAATTTTCCTTTACTATTTAAGTCTAGAAGATTCCTATCATACACTTCAACCACCATAAGAAACAAGTAAGGGGATAGGGGGTTGCCTTGCCTTAGGCCTCTTTATGGGTTGAATAAACCCCATGGGGATCCATTCACCAACATATAGAACTCAACCATTTCCACTGCCACCTTGATAATTCTTATAAATCTTTCGTGGAAGTTGAATCTCTTCAGCACCTCGTACAGGAAATCCCAATACAACTTATCAGATGCCTCAGAGATATCTAATTTCAAGGCCATACCCAATTTTTTACTTTTTTCCATGGACTGAATGACTTCATGGGAGGTAACGACAACATCTAGGATCTGTCTTCCTAGGAAAAATCCCTTCTGGTTCAGATGAATAATTTTGTTTAATAGGGGCTTGATCCTATTGGCCAACACTTGAGAAAAGATCTTGTAAACTGTGTTACACAAATTGATAGGTCTGAAATCCTCCAGGCACTTAGGGTTCATAATTTTTGGAACCAACATAATGTAGGTATTGTTTAATTTCTTCAGGATGTTCCCCGTTCTCACAAAGTCTCTCACAGCATGCGTCAAATCATATTTGACCACCTCCCAGAAATGTTGAAAGAAGGTCGGGGGAAACCCACCCATCTCTGGAGCTTTGAAAGCAATAATGTAAAAATAGAATTATTCACTTCCTCCTCCATTACCTAGCACAAAAGCCCATCATTATCCTCATTATCAAGAATGGTAGGGATGGAACCAAGAAGTCTATTTCTAAAAATAGTAGAATCCCCTCCATTAGGACATGCATACACCTCCTCAAAGAATTCAATGGCCCAATTTCCAATCTCCTCCTCTTAGACAAGTTCCTCATCTTTGTTATTTTTTATAGAAGTAATAGTGTTCCTCCTTTTATTCTTTGCAGCAGACCTATGGAAAAAGGCCAAATTCCTATCCCCATTTTTGAGCCATTGGATTCTCAATCTCTGCTTCCAATAGATTTCCTCTCTCTTAAAATTATCCTTCCATTTTATTCTTCAAGTTTCCTTGTCTTGGTGCATGTCCCAGGAGGTACCTCCGCTGGCCATCCCCATTTGGAACAACTTGAGTTTTTCCTCAATCTCTTTTTTGCACTTAAAGATGTCCCCAAAAGTTGTCATGCTCCAATACAATGCCTCCTTCCTGATCATCTTCAGCTTCTTGGAAATTTTGAACATGGTCATTCCTTTAACTGGAGTATTCCACGATCTTAAGATACAATTTTTGAACTCTGGGTGGGAATGCCACATTATTTCATACCAAAACGGGTGGGCACCATTCGATTTCTGATCCTCCCAAGTAAGGATTAGAGGGGAGTGATCAGAAACCGTACGGGGTAGAAGTGAGAGCGAAACAAAAGGAACTATATTCCATCCAGCTGAAACTATCCATTTATATAATCTTACCTAAATTAAATGTCATCCCTTTCTATTATTTGACCAAGTGAAAGCAATTCCTTGGAGCTCAATATCAACCAAGTCAATGGTCCTCGTAAAGTCAACCAAATCTTGTATACTATCTATAAAATCTTGGGTACCTCCCAATTTCTCATAAGGGTAAAGGGGGGTATTGAAATCACTAGCACACATGACTGGATGTTTGGTATTTGAACCGATAAGGACAGAAATTTCATCCCATATTTTACTATGACCATTCATAATGTTAGGGTCGTAAATATTGAAAATATACCACGAGACTTAATTTGAATAATCCACAAGATATCTATGTGAAAATGCCATAGCTTCACTAGACAACTTACTTCGATTCGAGAGAGAAGCCACCCCTCCCAAAGCACCATTTGCTTCACTATAATAAAATGTCACCCCAGGCTAGAATCTATCCACTAAAGTAGATAAAGTTTGATATGACATATTTACTTATTGAACCATAACCACATCAATCCTATAATCCATTATATAATTCTTCAAAGCATACTATTTCTGGGGGTTGTGTAGCCCCTCAAGTTCCATTTAAGGAACTTAATTTTTTACTTTTTTGTGAATCCTCTAGCGTTAATTTTCTCCCACTTGCAATCCCCCTAGCTGCCTCTTTATCTCTCAACGTTCTCCTTGAAGGTCTCCCCACTTTGGAATAGTTTCCAACATCATCTAATTTTTTACCTCCTCTAGTCTTTCTCTTCAATTCCATCCAATCCAGAACATCACTCCCACATGGAGAGGATAGAGCCAATTTTATTAGAGGAGGAATGTTCTCTAATAGAGAAGGTGGTGGGGGGAAAACCCACTAAAAATTTTAACTATCAGGACCTCACAATCACCCCACCTCTGCATCTTCTCATCACCTGGCATACTTCCAACCTTATTCAAATTGCTTGTCTCTCCATCTCTAATATTCATAGTAGGGCTCTTCTTTGTTGAGTTTTTAATTTCCTCCAGGACTATATTTTGTGGTATTTCTCCTTCCTCAAGGGTCCTCACCCCTCCTTCCATCACCTCCTTTATTTTCATCTTCATTTCAGGATTCTTCAAATGATCCATCAATCCCTCCATATGTGAATACTCCAAGTTATCATTAGCAGTCTCATGAACCAATGAGTGGATGTTGGAGTTCCCCACCTCCTTCGCTTGAGACATCTCTGCCTCATTAGATGCCTTGCCACACTATTCTTGAATGGTCATTGAAGAAGTACCCTCATTCACCTTGTGTTCATTCGGAGGAGGAACCTTGAATTCAAACATAACGTGCCCATGTTTAGAGCACGGTTGACAATAAAGTATTGTATTCTCATAGACAATAGCCTGGGTTCATTTTCCCCATTTAGAGTTCAGTGCCACAAATTTGGGGAGAGGTTTATTCATTGTTACATTCACACAGAATCTAGCAAACACTAATCTTGATTTTTTTAAGGTGACAACATCTTCCATGAAACATACTAACCAAAGGAGTTACCAATCCATCTAAACAACTCCTCATCCCATAACTCAAGTGGTATTCCAGGAAGACAGATCCAAATTGGTGCAACCCTTTGAAGCTCCACCTTTGGGTCAAACCCTAGCTTCCATTTTGCTAGCATCAATCTATATTTCCCATAGCTCCTGGTTCCAGATGCAACCTGGGTGAAATCCTCCATCGCGTTAAACTTGAATAGGAATAGGCCTCCCGACATAGCACAAACACTTAGACTGCCTCTAATTTTCCATATGGAGTTGCACCATCTTCTTACCATATCTATGGTGGGTTGAAATGCCACAAATATTCCCACAAGACATAGGTGAAAAGAAGCAGAGACGTTGTCCACCACAACATCAGGCATGAAAATCTCTAGCCCAAACTCTCCAACCACACACTTAGGGATAACGTCTATGGGAGGTGTTGATTCCTGCCCTATCACTGCTGTCTACCTGCCTCGCCAATAGACTTCCTCATCATTTACAACATTTTTCCTTGGGCTCATATTCGATCCCCCTGCAACCACATCTCGCGCATCAGAAGGAGACTTTCCTAGGGTCACCATGATACCAAGAGGATAAATCATCTTCCCACTGTCTGCACCGTAAACATTGTCCTCCCTTTGTGACAACACCAAAAGAAGTTCCAGATAAACAGGAGTCGGGGGCTCAAAATCCCCCAGTGAAAAATTTGCAGAAGCTAGCATTCAAAAACGTTGCAGAGGTTACAAAGCGGGAAAAAGTTTTTTCTATAATGTTTATTTTATATAATATTAATAAAATATTTTCAAAATAGAACATATGATTTATAAATTTTCTTAGTGAATTTGAGTTTTTTTTGCATATATTATTAATTTATCATTATTTTCTAATTTTTCATTCTTTTAATCTATATAAGAATTAAATATCAATAATGAAAGGACCAGGATTTTCATTTCTTTTCAAGAGATAAGTAACTTCAGTCTTTTGCTTGCTCATAGTAAATGGTGAAGCTCGAGGTATATTTATCTTTGTGTATCTTGTGTAACTCATATGTTTGTCATTACTAGGTTAACAATATATCAATACTATTTTTTATTTTTTATTTTACAATATTTTATTTAGTGCTTTACTTTATTTCTTGATTGCATTGTGTGTGATTTTGTTTGCTTCAATGTTTTCTTTGTCGACAATAAATAATAAATATTTTTGCAAGAAATCAATTTATACTATATTATATTTATTGTCTATATTGACGTAAAGCCACAGTAACAGTTGTAGATATATTTAATGTTTCAAATTGTATATCAAAAATATTAATATAGTTTTCATTTTTTATTTTTTGTATAATTTTTTCTTTGACAACATTGAATAATAAATATTTTCTCAAAGCAATCCATTTATACTTTTTATTTATTTGTTGTTTGTATTTATGTAAAGCCACGATACTGGTTGTAATTGGTATAGTTGACATTTCAAATTGTATATCAAAATTTTTAATTCTAAAAATTGTATACTTTATCTTTCCATACATCATAGAAGCTAAACATGAATGTCATGTAAGACAAAGGATTGATATTATGGATCAAAATTTGAAACATGCAATAAAAGCTATGTAAGAGCAAGTAAATTCTATGTAAATAAGAAGATACAAAAACTATTATTATTACTAAAAATAGATTTGTAGTGACAAAGTAACATTCAGAAGATGCACATTGCAGACTTTAAAAGGATAAATTTGTTAGAATCAAGAATATTGAAACACAGTGGATGATTAGATTGATGCTCAATTTCATAAGTAAAAAATACATAATATCTCTTATAAACTCAAAAAGGAGTATTCAACCATGTTTTAATTTTTTGACTCTTTTATTAGAGAGGTCAAAGTTTAATAAAGTTTATATTGTCTAAGTTATTGGTTGTTAATTTTTGTCACTATCAATGAAAATCACATGCCTTAATTTTTTTAATTTTTTTTTATAATTATGAAAATAAGATGCCTTAATTATGTTATTGCAGTATCATATATTTTAATTACTTTATAGCAGTGGCGATGATTGTTTGTTTATATAGTTCTTAGTTATATTTAGGATCTATTATAAATAGGGAATAAACTTATATATTTTGAATTACTTCTCAAATTCTTACACAAGATATCTAGGTTTTGAATCCTATTTTTTTATAATGAATTCTGGTAGGTCTTAGGGAAGAGTGAGAGATAGAATTAGAGAGAAAGAGAAAGAGGAATGAATGAAGATAGAAGGAGGGTGTTGGATGGAGGGAACACTGAGAGGGGTGTGGGGTGAATCTGTGTTCTACAAATTTTAACTTCAATTAAATTGATTCTAATTTGATCCACAACAACAAATCATATAAAATAAATGAAACATGCAAGAACATAAAGAAAAAATAAATCACACCATAATGCATGGATTTTTTATATAAATAGAGATAGATTGAGGGGGGAAGATCAAGCAGAAAAAGAGAGACATGGTAAAAAGACAAAGATGAAGAAAAATATGGAAGTGGAGGTGGAGATGTATATAGAGATGGAAATCTAAAAAGAGAAATGAGGGAGGAATAAAACTGATATGGAAGAGAAAAATAAATAGAGGGATAGATAGAAAGATAAATATAGAGATAGGAAGTGATATATAGAGAGAGGGAGAGATATAAGGGTTGAGAGAGATAGAAAGATATGAAGATATAGATCGAGGGATAAATGAAAGATGAAATATGGAAAGATAGATATAGGGAGGGAAATAGATATAGATATTTTTAGAATTTGGTGAAGATGATCTGAGTGTTGATCATGGGATTTTATTATGGTGTTTTTCATTTTTGGTAACATGATCCATTGAAGGCAAGAGATCAATTTTACTGATGGTGTTGAAGGATCAATTGGAGAATTGTTTAAGTGTTCAATCAACTAGGAAGATGATAGTATGCGAGATACAAGCAAACAAATTTTAATTTGGAGATCAATTTAAGATGTGTGATCATGAATTTATCATCTACGAAGGCATATCCTACTATATCTACAATTACATCAGTTAGTTTGAAGAATTGAGCAAGTTATTAAGGATTCGGGCGACACTAGCAGGAAGAACATGAGACTGACATAATAGGTTTGATTAGATAAGTTAACCAGTCAATTTAATATTTGTAAATGATTTTTTATAGACTTATTTAATGACGTGTTGACTTTATTGAGTTGACCAATACATTTTGGCATGATCAGATTTTATTTTTATATCAGTGGGTAAAACATTTTAGGGAAAAGGCTAACTTGGACAAGTTATTATAAAATAAGGATGAAATCGAGTTTAAGGTTAAGATTTTGGCGTTGCGATAGGTAATTGTGATAGTGTGAAGTTGAAGAAGGGTGAGTTGATGTTTGAGGTGGCGTTGTGATCAGGATTAAAGTGGATTTGTTAAATAGTAAGTGTCATAATCATATTAGTTATACTTGGAGCTATCTCAAGGCAAGCCCTAATAGGTTTGCAAGTAAAATCCTTTAATTAGGTAACAGGGTGAGTAGGATATTTAACAAGATCTGAAGTATAAATCCTCTAACAGGACTTGATAGGAATTTCATTAGCTTTTAACCTGGCCAAAGATACTCCTAATCGTGTATACCCTTAGCAAGGTATTTGTAATTACTCCTAATAGGGAAAATTTCTTTAGTGTACTAGTGAAATTTGTGGATACCATTCCACATATGGTTTTCTCCCTCTAACAAGGGTTTCCACGAGAAAATATTGTGTCTTGAATTTACTTTGTGTGAATAGTTTATTTTCTTAGCTTCTATGTCTAACCACCCTAATTTGGTCTGCTCTGACCAGAGACCCTATTTTCCCTAAGTGTGATCATACCCCTAATTATGTCAACACAATTGCTCAATTAATTGGCATAATTCATTTAAATCAAATTTAATTTCCTAAAAATTAAAGTGATCTCATCACTAACTCACATTAATTACATTAGCCTATTTAATTAAATCAAAAGAATTAAATACATGGCTAAGGTAATTAATTAAAAGGAATTAGAGAAATCTCCTAATTACAACTCCTCACTTGCAAAATGGAAAGTCAATCCATTAGCCAATGAGAGTTGAATCACTTGGATCACCTCACATGGATCACTAAAGATTCAATCTCCACCTCTCTTCACAAATCAATCTTGACCTCTCATTCCTCAAATTCTTCTATAAAAGGAATGCATTTTGAGCTCAATGGGCCATTAATCCTTAGAATTTGAAAGCAAACTTATGTTGCCCTTAATCTTAGAATTTCATTGCAAACTTATGTTGTCCTAATTTCTAAATTCATTTTAGCTCAAATTCTTAGAATTATTATAATATTTCATTTGGAGCACTAAAAAGAACTTTGCATTATCATTAGCTTGCATTCTCTCTAAATCTTCAATTTTAAGCATGAATGTGTCACTGACTTATGCATAATATGAGGGAAAATTATAGCATTTATCAAAATCTTCTTAGATAGGGAGAAATATGTCAATTTTAGTGATTCCTATGTGCTTTTACTCTTATATTTCATGATTTTCTTACTAATGTAATGACATATTGAAGTGTTGTGTTGCAGCTTGCAGATCCACAAAATACACACACATTTCTGGAACCCATCGTGAGGCAAATCCTTGGATTTCTCCTCTTTTCTAAGTCCATTTTTGCTAATTTAAATTCTTTGTTTTCAGGTACAGAGTCGCTTTTAGTTTCCAAAGCTCTCCTTTAGTTGCAAAGGCTCGCATTCAGGAAAGATCATCACATCTCATATTTTTGCAATCGCATCCAGTATATCCCAGATCACATCCAGGGAAAGCTCGCATCAAGTAAATTATGTATCACCTTTAGTGCAAAGGCTCATTTTCAGAACTATTAATTGCATCCAGGAATTCTAGGATCACATCTTGTAAAGGCAGACACATTTGGTTGGTTTAGTTGTAAATTTAAAAGTCTAATCACTAATCTTCTAACCATGATTGTTTCTGTGTCTTGAATAGCCTAACATTTGCTTGCAGGTTGCTGTCAGAGACTTTTTTGTTAAAAATTTGGAAAGAAACTACTAATTCATGGTTTGCAGGTTGTCAAATCGCTCAACTTGACCTTTGCTTTTAAAAGCTTTCAAACTTAAGAACATTTTCTATCACTTAAAAAATTGATCAGAGGATTATGCTCTTTTCCTTTAAGGAAAATCAGAAACTCAAAACTCAATTTATAATTTGGTAAGAATTCGGGAAAAATGAACAAGAAATCACACTTTTCTAAAGTTGGAGAGTAATTGAACAAGCTATTCATTAAATTTGGGGAAATTAAACCAACAAATATTTCTAATTTTTGGATAGTAATTGAATAAGCAAATCATTAAGATTGGGGAAATTGAACAAAGCAAGTTTTCTAATTTTGGAAAGTAATTGAACAAGAAACTCATCTAAATTGGAGAAATTGAACAAAACAAACTTTGCTTTCATATGCTTTGTCAATTTTTACAATAGGCACTTAATATAAAATTTAAACACATTACGTAGTCCAACTAGAGGATTTGCTCTTTTTCCCAAGTTGGAAGTATAAAAAACTCATCACGGGGGATTGATTTTTGAGTTATAAATTTTGAGGTAATAAACATGTTTGGTGTGCTTGTTGGAGAAAATGGCATGGAATAGGATAGTATGCTCTTCTTCTTTTGAAGAATCATAAATCTAGAATCCTAAGTTGCCAATCCTTTGTCATTTCTTTCAAAACATTAGAGGGCCTGTCGGTTGAGGAAAAAATCTCCTGGTACAACCCAAGTGAGGACAAGTTTATGCCAACCCTTCCAACTCACTATGATCAATACGCTTCCTTGTAGGCTAAAGCCTCAGAAGATGTAGTCGGTTTTGTTCTTGGAATTTTGACATGATTCCTTGAACATGCTTGAGTGTGTGTAGAGCGGAGTTGCTTGAATCTTAGTTGTGAGAATACACACATTTGAGTACTCATAGGGCTATACGCCTTAATTTTTCCTTGTGCAATTCTATGGGGGATGATTGTGAATGAATGCCCATAATTAAACAACACTTGTAGTCCAAACTACCTAGTTTATCTCTAAAAGGGTAATAATCTTTGTGCAAGGCAAATAGTAATTGCCCCAAGATACTCATCATTTCGTGCCCTCACTTGTATTTGGAGTCAGCTAATATGACATCATGACTGGAGCCATTGCGTGCTTGGTGATGGTCGTATTTTGATTAGCATGTGAGTGTGTACCTGAGTCTATGAGCAAATATTTTCACTCTATGCCTAGAATCTAGGGAATAGAGATGTGTTTGATCACCTTAACAAAAGAACATTGCTTGATGTATCCTAAAATCTCACTAAAAAGATAATCTCCTCAAAACAAGCAATAAATTTCAATCCCTGACATACATTCTTTTTAAAACTCTCTGGAAAGTCTCAGAAAAGCTTTGCTTTCAGAATAAATTTCACGTACTTCAAGACAAACCTAACAAAATTTGCATAACCATTAGAGGATCACATATGGTCATTTTCAAGATATTTCTGGTTGCATTAGCTTGCATCTAGGTAACTTGATTGCTTTTGGTAATTCCTTACTCACATGCAAGAAAGTTGCTCCCATCCTACATATCAAAGATCACATTTCGTTTGCATAAGCTCGCATCTGGAAAATCATAGCTCGCATTTAGGGAGCCACGTCTAGGACAGTGGGTACTTGCACACATGTCACTTAACAAAAATTAGTATTTTTGGATACCCTTTTGGCTCTTCAGTTTGGTCCTGGTGCTCTTGTTGGTCCGCATGTCTATGTTTCACAATTTTCTTAGAAGTCTACCTTGCATGTCCTTTTGGATTCTCACAATTGGTCCTGAAATGTGTAGTCTTTTCAATTATCAAAACCTCTTGATTATCAACTCACTATCAAGGCATTCTAACCCTCTAATGTTGGAATCTTTCACTCAAATCAAACAAAAACACTCTTTCATTACTTGGACACACCTATTTGGACAATTTGACATCCTATTGACATAATTGGAAAAAATCTGACGAAGTTGAGACCCAACTTTCATGGTTAACACAAGATGTAACAATACCTTGCTGACGAATCAGAGATATCTCCTAGATTACTACAATTTCAATAAGGAGAGACATCTCACAATCCCCTATTCGATTTAGACTCACCCAAAATGGAGGCAGCTCGTAATGAATGAAGTGCAACTTTTGAGGACTATAACGATGAACACAATCGTAACGAACAAGAAAGTAGTGAAGAAGAACAAAACCATGGTTGTCCTTTTTTTGGTTCAGATAGCAATGAAGACATATCTGAGGAAGATTACAACAAACTCAAATAAAGTAGAAGGTTTCAAAGAACCTTAGAAAAGATCATTGGTGAAGACAAAGAAAAATACTTCCTACATTCAGCATCTCTTGGAGTAAAACTCCCTAAATATTATAATGTTGAGAGACTAAAGAAAAAGGAGGTACCAAAACCTATTTCTATTCTCACCAAGCAATTGACCCTGATGCAATCAAAACTCGCGACACTCAAGAAAGAAAAGATCAAACTTACAAAAAATACTCTTTGGATCACATATGTCCATTTCCTTTCGACAAGAGTATCAACATGGTTCCATTTCCTCCTAACATGGAAAGACCCAAATATGATAAGTACATGGGAGAAAAAGATCCACATGACCATGTTAGAGAATTTTGTGCTCTAAGCATAGAGTACATGCATGAACCTACATATCTAATGAGGCTACTTCCAGAAATTCTAGGCGGAAATGCTATAGAGTGGTTCTCCAAACTCACACCAAGTGTGAAATCTTTTGAGGAGTTAATCCAATGTTTGGTCGAACATTACTCCTACAATATACAACATAATGTAACCATAATGGATCTTTGTAACATGAAGCAATAAATCAGTGAATCCTTTACACACTTTTTACAAAGGTGGAGGAAAATCTTTGCAAGGTACTCAAGAGCAATACCCAAATCTGAAAAGATGGAAATATTTATCAACAACTTGGTACCTGAAATGAAATATGTGTTACAAATGAAAGATTTAAATAGTTTTGATGGAATGATAAAAAATGCTATCTGTGTTGAAGACGTCATGGTCAAGAAAGGATAAATCACACTCCAAAGTGATAATAAATTTACCAACTATAACAAAAAACCTAAGTGGTGGAACAAGAACAAGAATGTTGTTAGTGATGGAGTGGTAGAAGCATCCAATGCAAACACTAAACCAATGGTGTTCAATCTAAAAAATAGCTTACAAGCAAGCAAAGAAGCTAAGGTAACAACCACAATACCAAGAGAAAATAATTAGAACAACAAGAGTAAACCATGGACTACTAGACCTAAAAGAACATTTACTCCATTGGGAGAACCTCTTGAGACATTTTTTAAGACACTCTTGGATAAAAAAGTTCTTGCAATCCCGAATTCAAAACCATGGGAACCGGAAGTTAAACCATGATGGTGGAATGACAATGCTTATTGTGTCTTTCATAAAAACAAAGGACATAAGACTGATTACTATGTTAAGTTTAAACATGTTATACAAGACCTTATTGAAGGAGGCAAAATCAAAGTGGAAGGACATACCACTAATGAAGATCACATGGTATTTAACAAACCATTCCCTAACTATAAAAAAGGGGAAGCTTCTAATGGAAAAGGAAATGAAGTGAATTACACCTACTCCCATAACGATAATGTGGTCAACATGTTGGACATAAAAAGCAAAATCGAGACATTCAAATGTGGTAACTTGAAGCCAAGCACAAGTCAAAACCAAAGGAGTTAACTCCTCATCTAAGCAAGCAACATCCTCCAAATTACCTGTTGTCACAATTCCTAAACTAACAATGACAAGACAAATAGTTACTATACCATCTGCAAACTATAAATTGGTAGACCAATTGCAAAGAACCGAAACTCAAATTTCTATATTTAAGTTATTAAAGATCTCTTCAGTGCATAGGGAAGTTCTTGAAAAAGCCCTACATTCTAAAAATGTTCCAAAAGACATTGATGTAGACAAGTTCCAGGCATGTGTCAATCATATATCAGCTCCACATTACCTCTCTTTTTCAGAAGAAGATGACAAGTCCTTAACTCATCCACATAACCAACCCCTTCACATTGAAGTTTTGATTCACAAATCCCATGTCAAACATGTATTGATAGATGGAGGCGCAAGGTTGAACATATATACTCTTAATCTAATCAATAAATTGGGTCTTTCAGAACAAACCATTTATTCAAGAAGTAAGATAACCATCAAGGCTTACGATGAAGAAGAAAGATCATCCAAAAGGCTCATTGTTTTACCAATCAGAATAGGACCAATTGAACACAATGTGAATTGTCAAGTTCTCGATCTACCATTGGCCTATAAAATATTATTAGGGAGACCTTGGATACATGAAATGCAAGCGTTGCCATCTACTTACCACCAATGCATCAAATTCCCACATAATGGGGTGGAAGTGACAATTCCTGCAGATTCAAGCTACACTTGCAACAATGTTAAAGCATACAGTATGGTTCCTCACAATAAGGAAGTCCCAAAAGAATCCACACCTAAAACCTCTAAAGACATGGTGATAAGAAGCTTTGGAAAGACACCAAAACTTGAAGAAACTAGCATGGGGGAATACAAACTGGACATGACACCGTCATTGGCTAACATTCTCGTGTCTTCAAGATCTTATAAGAAACATTCCTTAGCTTTCACACTTAATGCATGGGTGGTCCCACAATAGTGTGTCCTGCTTTTTTAAAAATCCCAATTTTTGCTGAAATTGCACATTTTTAATAAAATATGATGATTTAAGCCTTAAGAGGTCCCATTTGAAGAGTAAATTCAAAATGGCTAGATAAAAGCCTCTTGGATCAAAATCCCTTTGGTATAATCCCTCTACTCCTCACTCACACCTACAATCGAGTCTCCTTTGAACCCATCAAAATGTTGACAAAAAATCACTTTGACCTTAAATTTTTGTGGATCAAATAAATTCATTTGAAAAACCCAAATACAGGATGATAGTACTCTGAGAAAGCTTTCCAATGATTATGAGTTATATATATTGAGTTTATTAAGACTTTTCTTTTTAAGTTTTACTAAACATAGGTTGTCTGACCATTTAGCGACTTCTCTGTTCGACGCTTCTAGAAAAATAGTAAATTAGGGAACAAACTTATGAAAAATATCTAGGAAATAGGTATTTATGTTACCTTTCTATTTAAAAAAGAATAAATGAATTTTGATATATAGAGATAGAGTTAGAGCGATCCAAGTGAACCTATGTCCAAATTATAATTAATGTCACTTCAAAACATAATAAACTATTAAATATTAAACCAAATTGAATGAAATCAAATGTATTCTCTAGATATTTGTGTTACAAACCTAAATTCAAAATAATTACGTTCTTATCAATTTAAAAAAAAAAATTATGTTGATCAAAGTGAGTGTCACTCCTAAAAAATCCTGATTTTTTCACAAAAATAATTTTTGAAGGAGAAGGAAAAATGGATTCAAATAAATTCCAATTTTTTTTTTAAAATATATTTATAAACCAGAAAAAAAATGCTAAAAGTCACTAGTTTACATCATCTTCAAATTCTTAATGGTTTTACGATAATAGATGTCTGAAAGCGAAGTTTTTTTTTAGAATATTCATTTCAGTGTCAAAGTTGGCCAAAAAGTGGGACACAGTTTTGTGGGATCACCCGCATCTAAAGAGCAAGACATTCACAAACCAATTGGCATGGTTAGAGCCGCTACTTCTCAAGAGGATGAAAAGGAAGATAAAGCAGTCTTGGATTGTCTCTATAAAGGAAAACATAAAGAAAATGAGGTAAAACATGTGGAGATATCCCCAAAAAAGTATGGAAAAGGATATGACCTAAAAAAATGGGATACAATGGGAAGGGACCTTTAGGAGATAAATGAAAAGGACTCATTTAACCTATTCACATGGAATTCAAAAACACCAAAGACAAAACAGGGTTAGGTTTCAATAACAATTAAGAAAACCCTACTTTAAGAGATGGTCCAATCATTGATGAAGGAAGTGATGATGAAGAAGAAGAAACATAACTTGAACCATGGAAACATGAAAGATTATTACACATTGGTACTGAGTATCCTGAATATCAAGGAGAAAGATATGTACCTACTTTTATAGCACAACAAGAGCATCATGTTCCTTTGTTGTCACAAGCTAATGTCCAAGAAATAGAGGAAGAAACAGAAGCCTCTCTAGAATTCCAACAACTAGAAGAAAATCATGAAGAAATACCCCAACAAAAATATGTACATCCTAACTGGGGGAAATTGGTGAAAATTTCACATGTCCTAGACTTGCCACACTTTGATCCACAAATTCCTAATAGGGTAGATCAAACAACTATTGCCAAGTTTCTAAACAGATCTGATGACAAAATAACAGACTCACATGATTATGAATGGGGTCACCTGTCTGATGCTACCATGGACATTTAGGTAGATGTGATCCACAAATTTTCACCTCTATGGGAAAGAGGAGAAATTTCTAACACTTCCCCTAATACTGTTGTTGTGCCAGAATCAGATGAGATACCACTTCCCAGGATTATTAATGGAGATACTAGTGCTTTACTAGGACTAGAGGACATTCAAAGGATACAAGCTATGAGTTTACATTTAATGAGAGAACAAAAAAGAAAGATCAACTGATGAGTCGCTAGATTTAGGTCTACATATTACTAACAATGATCTTAATAATGATGATTTGACTCCTAATGATCTAAACGCTATAGAAGCTAACTTAATGAAACATGTCTTGTCAGTTAATAGTCTTGACACTGACGCGATGCTGTCCTTACCAAAATTTGAATCATTATCCTTGGTAAACCCCCACCTTATTGATTGGACCAATTCAAACCCCACTCCTATCATGACCTTTCCTAATGACTCTACTTTGGCATGTTATCTAAATGCTTGTGAACCTTATCCTTCTTCCACCAATGCAAGGAGCGTGAATATGTCAGAGGAGGATATCAAGTTTCTTAGTCACAAATTGAAAAATAAAAAGAAACAAAGAACTAATGGCGAATACCACATTGTGGCAGTATCAAATTCTAAAATAGTAAAAATAATAGAGGTATTTGATGGTGCAAACCTCTTAGAGGTTCCAAAGGATGAGATTCTTGATATCCTCCCTGAACACTTTCAAGAAAGATCTTCAATTCTGAAAGAACCAACACAACCAGTTAACTTGGGAACAACAGAAGCTCCTCAATTTGTTCACCTAGAACAATCCTTATCAGAAGAAGAAAAGATACAACTCACTGAATTCCTCAAATAGAGGAAGATCAACTTTGCATGGTCTTACACTAATATGCCTGGACTCAATCCTAAGTTAATAATGCATCACTTATCTATCATTCCTGGAATTAAACATGTGAAACAAAAATTAAGAAAGATGCATCCACATGTTGCATTATTGGTCAAAGAAGAGATGGAACAACTATTAAAAGCTGGATTCATAAGAGTCATCACTTATGCAGGATGGATTTCTAATGTGGTACCGGTTTCCAAAACAGATAAATCTATCAGGATTTGTATAGACTTTAGGGACTTAAAAAAAGCTTGTCCTAAAGATGATTTCCCATTGCCAAATATTGATATGATTATAGATCTCACAATAGACTATCAGATGTACCCTCTCATGTATGGTTTCTCGGGCTATAACCAAATAAAGATTGCTCCTGAGGACCAAGAAAAGATAGCATTTACATGCACATGGGGAATATTTTGCTGGAACGTCATGCCATTTGGGTTAAAGAATGTTGGTGCCACATATCAAAGAGCCATGACAACAATATTCCATGACATGATACACAAAAACATGGAGGACTATGTGGATGATACATTAGACAAGTCAAAAATAAGAATAACTCATATTGAAGACTTGGAAAAGATACTAGATCGAATGGAGCAGTTTCAACTAAGACTTAATCCAAAGAAATGTGCATTTGGAGTCTAATTAGGGAAACTCTTAGGGTTTATTGTATCAGCTAAAGGAATTGAGGTGGACCCCAAAAAGGTAAAATCTATAATGGAAATGTCACATCCTCACAATATCAGTCAAATGAGGATGCTTCAAGGAATACTTTAGTCTATTAGGAGATTTATGTCCCAACTAGCAGATAGAGCTCAACCTTTTACAAAACAGCTACATAAAGGTGTTACTTATAAATGGGATGAGCACTGTGAAAAAAATTTAAAATAATTAAAAGATTACTTGTCTACTCCTCCCAGTCTCACGGTGCCTATCCATCGAAAACCATTACTACTCTATATCTCAGCTACGGCTACATCGCTCGGAGTATTGCTAGCACAAGAGGATGAAAACAAAAAGGAAAGGGTGATCTACTATATCAACAGGACCTTGGTGTCTTATGAACTCAACTAAAGTATCATTGAAAAAGCTTTCTTAGTAGTTTTTTTTGCATGCCAGAAGTTGAGACACTACATGATGTCCCATACAGTGAAACTTATTGCAAAAATAGATCCTCTCAAATATCTCCTAGGTAAAACAACATTGACAAGAAGGCTAGAAAAATGGGTCTTGATTCTCAGTGAATTTGATATTGAGTATGTGGACAGAAGGGCTATCAAAGGACAAGTCCTAGAAGATCAACTAGTTGATTCACCATTTCAAGATGATACACCTTTGATTATAGAATTTACAGATGATACAATCATGCATTTAACTGAATATCTGTGGAAGATGTATTTTGATGGTTCTTTCACACAACAAGGATCTGGAGTAGGGGTATTATTTATCACTCCTCAAGGCTATAATATACCTAAAGCATATAAAGTAATGTTTCCATGCACAAATAACATCTTAGAATATGAAGTATTGGTAAATGGTTTTAAGCTTGCTATGAAATAGAAAATCATTGAGTTACATGTGTATGGTGACTCTCAACTCATTATCAACCAAGTAAATGGTGACTATCAAACAAAAGATGAGAAGCTAATTCATTACAAACATCTGGTAGAATATTTGAAAAAGTACTTTGTCTTCATCACATTCCAACAAATTCCAAGAAAGGAAAACAAAGCTATAGATGTTATGGCTACACTAGTATCCATGTTACAACTGGAAGAACACCCATACCGCTATGACTTCTTGGTGGAAGAATTATCCTTTCTAGCCTTTGATACACTTGAATCCCAAGTGATTTATGCCTTAAATGCCTAAGACCAATATTGATATGCAAAAATAATTGCTTATCTCACTGATCAAACTTTACCCAAAGGCCTATCAAGAAATGAAAAATGAGCTTTAATTAGAACAACATCGCATTATGTCCTCATCACTACTAACTTATATAGATGAGTTCTTGACTTAATGCTTCTTAGGTGTTTAGAACAAGAAGAGTTTGACCATGCATTAAAAGAGGTTCATGAAGGTGTATGTGGATCACACTCGAATGGCTTTTAATTAGCTAAGAAACTATTAAGAGTTGGTTACTATTTGCCCACAATGGAAAAAGATGCAGTGCAATTTTGTAAAACATGTCATAAATGTCAAACACATGGAAACCTTATCCATGCTCCAACTAGAGAACTCATACCTTTTATAACACATTGGTCATTTCAGCAATGGGCCTTTGATCTTGTTGGACATATTTATCCTAATTCTTCAAGTGGACACAAGTACATCATTACAACCAATGAGTATTTCACTAAGTGGGTCAAGGTCGTGTCGCTGATCAAAGCCACTGGAAAATAGGTTGTTATGTTCATCTTGAACTACAACATTTGTAGGTATGAGATAACCTCTTCTATTGTAATAGACAATGGGGGTCAGTTCAAAACCCATGATATCGAAGACCTTTGTACACAATTTCATATCACTCAACATTGTTCTTCAATCTATTATCCTAAAGGTAATGGACAAGCTAAGGCTTCAAAAAAGAACATTATGTTAGGACTGCTAATAAATTAGGGTTTCCATGGCACTAATAACCGAGGAGGGTGAAAAGGCATTAAACTATGATGCAAAAATCACCACCCAAACTATTTCAATCCAAAAAAGACTTAAAACATATTTTTAGGAGTTAAATGCATATGCATTTCATCCAAAATTTGCCACTATGCCTTTAAGTTATTAAAAACAGGCCTTTCACATGCAAATACATGTATAAATGAGTTGGAATTTGTCACTATAAAACTTATAAATTATAAGGTTTATAATAATGGGCTTCTAATATGTAAACTTATCTAAAACCCCCACTTACACATGTTAAGTTATATGCTTTTGCATATGTTTTTAACTTAACATATGTATTTGCATTTAAAAAGCCCACCTTTATGCATTTGGGACTTATAATATATTGATAGTGGAGTTTTAAAAGTGATGCATTATGATGACATGCAATGATAAATAAAAACCCCACCTAATTGCTTTTAAAACATAATATTTATATGTAACTTATAGTAATAATAATATAATATTCATAATGACTTAAAAAGTCCACCATCACATATTTAAACCATAAAAATTTATAAGTACAACTTCTCAGAATGATGTGAAATTTTAAAGTGGGGTTCTAAACCCACTTTACATGTAAATTACATTTTTATTTCGTGCAATTAGCAATAAAAAACCCACTTTTGAAGGATTTTAACAAAGACAAGCAATCAAGCAGAAAAACCCCACCTGAAGCACAATTAAAACCTTAATAACTTGAGCTAGACAACTCCGATTGACACCTAAGATAGCTCAAAATGAGTAGAATTAAAAATGCTGCAATTCTAGGATTAAAAAATACTAAACACTAAACTCAAAACTAAGAAAAAAGAAGAAAAGACTTGAAGGTTTCTAATAATCAAGTGCTTGCTGGAAGAGAAGAAAAACTCATTTCAACAAGCAATATGGTGATTATCTTGACGCAAACCTTCAAAAAGAATACATATAAAAGGGTGAAATTTAGGACTTTTCAAGGAGAATGAATTGCCTTCATAACACACTATTAAAAGTACCAAAACTTACAGGGAACACCTACGAATTCATAGGATAATTCTGTAGGGTTGTCCAATTTTGTGAATGCAAAATTGAGGACAACAATTGGCTCTAATTGGGGAACGTAGATCGTTTGTTCTTAGAAACAAAGAGGAATGTAGAATCTAGAATCTCCAAGTGCCTTAGTATCCATTGGGATACAAATTCAAGCATCAAAAACACAAAAAAAGATGAAACGACTGATGCTACACAAAACCTATTTAAAGCAAAACAAATTTGTGCAAATGCACTTATTGAAAACAAAGAAAACCTACCAAATTAAAACTAGCTGACAATGCAACTTTTTAGATGAAATTGTTTACTGGCTCAGCAAAATAGCTACCTTTTTTAGTATCTTATAGTACCTTGCATGTTCATAGGCAACTTTGTAACTATGAAACACAAATAGATGGAGCAATGATGCCAATGCTTAATACAACACCTCTTGAAAGAGATGAACACATTTACCTTCCTAATGTGAGTCATATGTACTTCTACTCCAAGATGATTCCATAGATCCAATCTGCTCCTATGAAACTACACATTCTTCTTTAGTACCTTCTTTAATTGTATCTTCATGCTTAGGTACAAGTGGAACATCTAATTTTCAATTGGTCTCTAACCAAGCGAGATGTCTTATGGGACATCCCCTTGATTGAACAAAGACTGAACTCTTCTTTCTAGCTGCAACTTGAGTGATTGGTTTTTAAACTATGACAATCTCATGCTCCAAATGATTCCATTCACGTGATTCAAATGAATACATGACTACAATGCATTATTCAGTATGTTGTTCACAAACTTTAAATTGAGGAGAATTATCAACAAGATTTGAGCAAAACTCTTCTATAGTAGTCATGAAATGATATTCATCAAGTTCAGGGGTAGGATATTTATGCAAAGCGTGTTCAAGTTTATGACCTTGATACAAAGATGCATTATTAAATCATCTTAATTAGGAATCGCTTGCATATCAATATTTTCATGTTTGGTGACATGATTATCTTCATTCGCTTGAACATTAGATGGAAATTTTTCATCTTTCTGCTTTTCATCAATGAATTTCTGAGACTGCGTGAAATAGAAATAAGAGTCACCAACTATGTCTTCTTCATTTTCTTGGAAGATTATACCGAGATATTTGTCCTCAGATTCAAGATGCTTTGTTGTTTCCTTCGCTAATGGTGCCTCAGTAACAAGATTCTTTGGTGATGAAACCAACTTTTGTTGAATCCCAACTGCAAAACTATGAGCAACATTTAGAAGAGGCTTTCTTGGTACATACTTATGAGGAATGAAGAACATACCTTGACCTATTTTATTTTGAGGGCAAGCAACTAATTTTCCAACCTCTGCACCGCAAGATCTATCCTTGTGATGGAAGAAATGCATCCAAAGAGAAAGAACTTTCTTCATACCCACTTGCTTCAATTCTTATCTACCCAACAAGAATAAGATCATCTTATATTCCAATGGCCAATGTATGTGCAACTGCAAGAGTAGTGGGAGCTACTCTTCTCAATAGAAAACCAACTTTAGGAATCTGAGCATTGACAAAGAAACACTTCAAATTTGTAGTTGTAGGTTGAGCGACAATTGACATTCTTCATGTCAATTTGTTAAAATGAGCCAAAAATTCACACATAGGTACGTGAGATGCCTTCTTCAAATGAGTGAGTTGGGCCAACAGGGCATGAACATCTCTAGGCGGCTTGAACCTTTCTTCAAACTTGACTATGAGAGTAGAACAGTTTGTAATGGTTTATGGTGCAAGAAGATAAAACCAATCAACATCTACACCTGGAAGAGTTTCCATGAACAACCTTACAAACATGTCCTCATGTTCAACACCATGAACACCACATGCAATGTAAAAAGTAGCAATATGTTCATTAGGATGTTGTTGTCCACTATCGAAGAACTTGGGAAAATTCTTCTGTGATCCTTTAGGAAGAGCATGTAGAGGTAGAGATAGATTCAACGAAACAAAAACATTTCCCCAAGGACCTTGGCAACCATTTACTATTAGGAATAATAGTCCACCAACACAACTAAGAGGGGGGGTGAATCACTTGTGAGATAGATTATTAAACATTAACCTTTATAAACCAAATTTTTTATTTTTTTAAAGCAAAAGTGGATTATCCACCATATTTTTAATCATTATAAACCAAAATTTTTAATCCAAATGATAACACAGTAAATGCCAACACAATAACATAATCCTTTGTTATCGAGGAAACCCTGTTAAAGGTAAAACCCCAGTGGGAATTAATACCCACAAAAAATGTATTGAGAGCATAGTATCCATGTTAAAGGATTTAGCCTTGTTAGGAGCTTATTAATGCATTACAGTAGATAGTCCCTGTTAAAGGAAAAACCCTGTTAGGAGTCAAGAGAAACAATGGGCTCACTACCTAGGGACACTGCCTAAAGAAGGTTAAAGCCACCCTCAAGGACTTACAGTCTGAAACACAAGTGTATATAGAAAATATACAATCCAGCTGTCTTTGCTTGGTTAGTTCCAATGAAGTACCATAATCACATCCTCTGCTCTACATCCAATAGACAATCAAGCTCACAGCTTCCACACTTCTCTGTCTCTTCATTTGCCTCTTCCATACATACATCTTTTCAAATAAAAAAATCTCTCATATATACTCTATTACAATAATTGATTAGGTCGGCCAATTAAGCTTTACCAATATAAAAATAATTATTTAACCCCTTGGTAAGATACACATAGCACCTATAAAAAGTAAAAATTAATTACAATTCATCAAATATAATCCATGATCTGTAATCCACACTCATAATCCACAATACATGCTACATCTATGAAGTCGGCCCCAAATAGGTCTCCTTCAGAATACATGCCACAACTGACATCACCAACAATCATACGACTTGCAACCCATAAAAAACATTCCTTAACATGTCTTCCATCATCCCTTAAGCTTGCATAACCTAAATCATCATTGCTCATAAGATATACTCAAAACATAGAGACTCACTCTGTCAAACATCACTGTCACAATACAGTATCCAGTCTTCACTAAAACATCTGTAACTCATCTAATATATAATATTAAGCCATGCAACCTTAGAAATAAGATCACCATACATCCTTCTACATATCATCATCTTCGCTCATTCTGATTCAACCGTACAGTATCTGTACATTTGTGTCAGTCATAATACAACAGTAATAACCAGTCTGTTCTTCTCCCAAACAAACATATGTTGACATTAGTGACAAAACATGAATGCTACCAACATCAATAGTAACAAATTCCAACAACATCCAACAATCTCCCCCTTTGGCATTAATGACAATATTTGGGAAAATCCATCAACCCAAAAGTACAATCTTCTCAATATCCTCAACACATCTCTCCCTAAATAGTAGGGATTTTCTCATAGAATCTCCCCCCTTTGAAAACAATGACAAAGGGTGCCATAAATATTCTTCATTCTTCTACAAGGTGTAGCTTTTTCAAATCTTCATGTCTATAACAACCGAGTGGAAAATCACCCAAATATGTTCTATAGTGTTCCTGCGATCACTCCCCCTAAGGAGTAGATCCATACATCAAGCCCAAAAATTGATATAGCTTTGATAGCCATTGGATTGATGCATTCTTCCATCAATTAATTACCACAGGGAGGGGATCTCACCCCAAGAATGCTTATGAGATACTCAAAATCATCGTTTGACAAAGGTTTTGTAAATATATATGCTATTTGTTCCTTTGTGATATCATATTACAATATGATCTCCTTCTCTGCTACCTTGTCTCTCAAGAAATGATACTTTTATGTTTAGTCTTTGAATGCATTACAAGATTCTTCAACATATTCATTGTGCTAGTGTTATCACAATGGATACCCACTGGCTCTTCAAAAATTATTCCAATGTCCTTCAACATTTGTTTCATCCAAACAATCTATGTATAATTAATAGCAGCAAAAACATACTCAGATTCAATAGTAGACTGAGCTATACAATCTTGCTTCTTACTTAACCATGAAACCAACCTTTTTCCAAGGAAAAATTCCCCTCCACTTGTACTCTTTTTATCATCCACACTACCTGCCCAATCATCATCAATATAAGCATGTAAAATAAAGTCATCACATTTTTCATACCATAATCCATACTCTATTGTTCCTTTCAAGTATCTGAAAATTCTTTTCACAACAACAAGGTGTGTCTCTGTAGGATCTTCTTGATATCTTTCCACAATTACAACTACATTGAAAATATTTGGTGTGGTGTGAGTTAGATATTGTAGACCTCTAATCATTGATATGTACCTTTTCTAAAAAACACTCTGAGTTTCATCATTATTAGTAAGTTTATAACCAGTCACCATGGTTGTCCCAACAGGTCTACAATCTTCCATTCCAAATTTCCTCAACATTTCCTTAAGATACTTGGTCTGAGATATAAAAATACCATTCTTGTTATGATTAATTTGCAATCCAAGGAAAATTTTCATCTCACCAATCATTGAAATTTCAAATTTATTTTCCATCTCTTTAGAGAAATTTTTACTCATTTCATCATTACCTCCAAAAATGATATGGTTAATGAAAAATTCTATGATTAGAATTCCATCTTCACTAGTTCTTAAGTATAAATTAATGTCTACATTACCTTTTCTGAAACCAAGACGAAGTAGATACCTGTCTAGTCTTGCATACCATGCTCTCGGTGCTTGTTTAAGTCCATACAAATCTTTCTTCAACTTGCAAACCATTTCTTCATCTTCTGTCAAAGGAAATCCATTAGGTTGCTCTATGTATACCTATTCCTCCAGATCTCCATTCAAAAATAGATTTCACATCTATCTGATATACCTTAAAGTCTTTATGTGCAGCATAAGGAAGAAATAATCTCACTGCTACCTACCTAGCAAAAGGAGCAAATGTTTCTTCAAAGTCTATGCCTTCTTGTTGTGAGTAACCTTTACAAACCAATCTAGCCTTATTTCTTACCATTGTTCCTTCCTCATCCATTTTGTTTCTGAAAACCCACTTAGTTCCTATAACATTCTTGTTTTTAGGCCTTGGAATCAATTCCCTAATGTTTTTTTTCTTTATCTGTTCTAATTCTTCTCACACAGCTTTAGTCCAAGATTCATCTCTACATGCCTCATTAGTAGATTTTGGTTCAACTTGAGAAATCAAACAAATTTCATTTCTCAATTTTGATCTTGTCACCATTCCTCTATTTGCTTTGCCAATGATTTTATCTTCATGATGGTTCTTCTTAACATACCTCAGAGTCTTAGGAGTTTCAGTAAGCTCATTTGATTCATCTTGCCATACTTCGATCTCATTGTCAATCTCCAAAGGTTCTTCAGGATCAATAGTGACCTCCTTAATCTCTGCAGTCTGAGCACAGTCATACATTCTCTCTTGAATCTTAAACCTTTCATCTATCCTCACATTAGTACTTTCAACCATCTTCCTCAATCTCATATTGAAACATTTATAGGATTTTCTCTTAGTGGAATAACCAAGGAAGATACCTTAATCACTTCTAGCATCAAACTTCCCTATCTCATAATCTCTTTTGATATAGAATTTACTTCCAAATATTCTAAAATATTTTACAGTAGGAGTGCGATTAAACCATAATTCATAAGGAGTCTTACTTGTACCTTCTCTGATCTGAATTTTGTTAAAGGTGTACACAATAGTACCAACAACTTCTCTCCAATGAACATGTGATACATTTCCTTCCAAAAACATAGTTCTAGAAGCATCTAATATTGTTATGTTTCTTCACTCTGCTATCCCATTCTGTTGTGGTGTCCTAGGACTAGATGTATGTCTGTATATTCCATGCTCTTCTCAGCAAGTATTAAACAAATCTAAAGTAAACTCACCACCTCTATCTAATCTCAAACATTTTATCTTCAAGCTTGATTCATTCTCAACTTTTGCTTTGAATATCTTGAATTTGTCAATTGCCTCTGATTTCTCTCTCAGATATGTAACCCACATCATCCTAGAAAAGTTGTCAACAAAAAGTATAAAGTACCTTTTACCTCAGTAAGATCTTGTTCTTGTAGGACCACACAAATTTGTATGTACTAGATCCAACTTCCCTTTTGCTGAGTAAGATTTTATTTTAAAATTGCTTCTAGTCTTCTTCCCCATAACACACTCTCTACACATAGTGTTAGAAAGTTTCACAGTCTTAGGTAGATCTCTAACTACATTAGTCATACTTTCCTTCACAATATTACCAAAGTTAACATGAAAAAATCTTCTATGCCATAACCAACCATCATCAACCTTTGCAACAAAACAAGAAGCCTCAGATGTATTTAATTCAAATACATTGTCTCTATATTTAGTACCAAATGCGTTCAAGTCTCGTGACTTACTTCTCATAGAGCATTTCCCATCAATGAATTTCAATCGATAACCCTTGTCCACTAACTTTCCAACACTCACCAAATTATGCTTAGGTCCATCAAAAAACAACACATTGTCAGTATTAGTTTTTCCATCCAGAGAAATAGATCCAACTCCAGTGATGCTTAGGATTATTGTCACCAAATCTTACAACACCACCATCATACTTTTTCAAAATTTAATAAACTTACTTTTATCTCCAGTCGTACGATGTGAACAACCATTATCTATAACCCATTCATATTTATTTTCAACATGAGATAATAAGGCTCTTTCTTCATGTATAGGTTCATCATCCTTAATAGCAATAAATCCAATCTCATCATAGTCAATAGCTTCATCATCAAAAACACCTTCGCTAGTATAATAACATTCCTTATCCTTTGAATACTTAGGTTTATAAAACTTAGGTTTATGCTTTGGAACCCTTGTAGGACATCAAGATGCAAAATGACCTTAGGTTTATAAAACTTAGGTTTATGCTTTGGAACCCTTGTAGGACATCAAGATGCAAAATGACCTATCTTATTGCATGAAAAACATTTCAAAGGTAACTTTCCTTCAAATTTACCCTTACCTCTCTTTTCTCTTCTAGCGATCAGGGCCATAATTTCATCTAGCTTTCTTTCTTCTTCTTGTATATGTTCTCATTCATCAACATATTCTGCAAGTTCTTCTCTTAAGTCACTACTGTTGGTGCTCACAATTCCTGATAAGGTCTTTTTGTTTCTATGCACAGTCGCCTTGAATGCTGACTCAACTTTAGGTAGAGAACCTTCCTATTCTGCGGCCTCAAAGGTAGTTAGTTTCCCAATCAACATCTCTTTGTTGAAGTTTGATGTCAAGGGTATAATCTCTTCTATAGCTTGTACTTTAGTTCTATATACATGTGTCATGGATATGAGAATCTTCGCAATCACTTCTTCCTCACTATAAGTACCTCCAGATTTCCTAATGCCAGTAAAAAATTCACTAACTCTCTGTGCATATGCTCTAATGTTCTCATCATCTTTCATTTTCAATGTTTCCATCTTTGTCTTCCACTTTTGAAACTTTGCATGCTTTCTAAACTTATCTCCTTCATACAGTGCTTCCAATCTTGTCCAAATTTCATGTGCAGAATCTAAATATTTTACCTCTGTGAATTCACCTTCAAAAAGTGCGCTAATCAATGCTTCTCTTACGACCATGTTACATGAGAATAAATTCTATTCATCTTCAGTAGCTTTATCCAGTTCATCCTAAGATTTCATTTGTTCATTCTTCTTAGTAATCATCTAGTAGTCGATTCCTAAACATAGCAAATGTGTTCTCATCTTGTTCTTCCAACTGTCAAAGTTTTTAGGATCAAATTTCAGACTATCCTTCCTATAGTAAGCCATCTTAAGGATCACCTCAAGCTATTAATATTTCTCTCTAAGGACCAGTAGCTCTGATACCAATTGTTAGGAATAACATTCCACCAACACAACTGAGAGGGGGGGGGTGAATCAGTTGTGAGACAAATTATTAAATATTAACCTTTATAAACCAAAATTTTTAATCCAAATGATAACACAATAAATTCCAACACAATAACACAATCCTTTGTTGTCAAGGAAACCCTGTTAAAGGTAAAAACCTGGTGGGAATTAACACCCAAAAATAATGTAGTATCCCTGTTAAAGGATTTAGCCCTGTTAGGAGCTTATTAATGCATTTCAGTACATAGTCCCTGCTAAAGGAAAAACCTTGTTAGGAGTCAAGAGCAACAGTGGGCTCACTACCCAGGCACACTGCCTAAAGAAGGTTAAAGCCACCCTCAAGGACTTACAGTCTGAAACACAAGTGTGTATAGAAAATATACAATTCAGTGAACTGTCTAATAGCAATTGTCTTTTCTTGGTCAGTTCCAATGAAGTACCATAACCACATCCTCTACTCTACATCTAGTATACAATCAAGCTCGCAACTTCCACACTTCTCTGTCTCTTAATTCACCTCTTTCATACATACATATTTTCAAAAGAAAAGATCTCTCATATATACTCTATTACAATAATTGATTAGATCGGCTGATTAATCTTTCCCAATATATAAATAATTATTTAACCCCTCTCAAAGATACACACGGTATCTATAACAAGTAAACATCAATTACAATTCAACAAATATAATCCAAGATCCGTAATCCACCCTCACAATCCACAATACACACTACATCTCTGAAGTCAGCCCCAAATAGATCTCCTCCAGAATACACGCCACAACTAATGTCACCAATAATAATATGACTTGCAACCCATAAAAAAATTCCTTAACATGTCTTATGTCATCCCTTAAGCTCGCATAATGTGAATCATCATCACTCGTATGATATACTCAAAACACAGAGACTTGCTCTGTCAAACATCATTGTCACAGTACAGTGTCCATTCTTCACTAAAACATCTGTAACTCATCCAATATACAATATTAAACCATGTGACCTTATAAATAATATCACCATACATCCTTCTATATATCATCATCTTCGCTCATTCTGATTCAACCGTATAGTATCTGTACACTTTTGTCAGTCATCATACAACAGTAATAACCAGTTTGTTCTTCCTCCAAAGAAAGATATGTTGACATTAGTGATAAAACATGAATGCCAACAACATTAGTAGTAACCGCTTCCAACAACATCCAACATTTACATGTCCGTAATAAAATCTTGAAAATTTCAAGAAATAAAAATACAAATGAATAATCACAATGAACAAGACACATGAATATTGTTTGATTCCTTCCAGTGTGGACAATTATATCAACCTTAAAGCAACCCTTTATAACATAAATCTATACTAAATTGGATGGAACTTCGTTTAGTTCTCTCTTGTAGAACAAACATTTAATCTTTTCCTCTCTTTTTTTTTTCAGAAAAAGATTGCAGTTGAAAGTGTGTAAAAGATTTAAAATAAATTTAAAGAAGAAAAGTGTCCATAAAGGCACAAAGTCCTTCGTTGCTTCTCCGAGATGAGAAAACAAATTTGAAGCTCAAATTCTTCTCAATCAATCTTCTTATCAACCTTTTGGATACAAGTAGTAGGTACAATGTATTCTTTACAACTTCTCAAAGTTAGTTTGTAAGATACACTTCCTTATGCATTTGATATCCCTAGTGGAGTTGCCAAAAACTGTTGGCTAAATTTTTTGCAAGTAACTAAGACCACAACTTGGAAAAACTAGAACTTTAGACAACAATGTGTGAAATTTATTTCTCCTCTTAGCAATAGGGGAGGATCCCTTCTTACTTTAGGTGGCTTCAATAGAAACTGAACTGGAATACAAACAATTCCTACTACTACAATAATACTGGTGGCTTAAGGGTTGACATAAGAACAACACTTAGGACAACAATTTACTTATAATAAATTGAAACACATGAACACAAAGTCTCTTGTACTTACTTTGAAAGATGATTATGAAAATAGAATAGCCAGGAAAACACAAATTCTTCCACTGAATATCCTCTTCCTTAACAAAAACACTTATCACTGAAGCCCAAAGTCTTCATCTTTGAGTCATTGCAGCCACTTCTATATATAAAAAATTGTCCTCTTGCATCACAAAGTTTTCAAAAGTTCAAATTGGCTTTGAATGCAATAGGCAGCTCAAATTCTACACAATTGAATTAAAATCCCTCTTGAGCAAAACTCCAAATCTCACAATCAATATATTGAAAATGTCATCACATAACACCTTGAATCAACACAAAGTTTGAAAGCAAGTTTCCCCTTATAATGAAAGCAATCTGATTTACATCCAAGCACAAAGTCTCAAAGTACATATACAAATTGGCATAATTTTATTGCATTGCCAAAAGATAGAAAATATAATAGGTCTCAGTCCTTTATATAGGAAAAGAGGAGAGAAAGGTGAAGAGGAAAGGGGAAACCCTTAACCACCTTGACTTATTCAATACTTATCCTTAACTAACTAACTTGACTTATTCAATGCTACATGGCTTAATGCACTTGTAACATGATTATATGGAACAACTTTGCATGTGACACTATCATACACAGTTACATCTTGTTTTTACATTACATGTAATCTGTTAAATACAAATTACAAACACATGATTAAAATATTCTAAGTTTCTGACAATAAACGACATCTACTACATCATCCTTTATTGGCCCTCATGCTGTTGTAGGATGCTTTGTGAGTGATGTGTCCAGGTTGGATGAAAACATCTTGGATATGAACCACACTTGCATCCTTGATTTATGATTATTGGGAAGACATCTTTGTTTCTTTCCATCTCTGTCTTGAAAGCATTCTATGCTCTAATCATTTTGTCGCTCATCCTTTTCCTCGTATGGTTGCATCATGTTGTCATTCTTACATCGTGTCATTCTTTGCCTTGTGTCATTGTTACCAAAAAAGCCATAACACGATCTTTTAAGCTATAAATTTGCAGATGTGGAAGAGTATGCATATAGGATATGAGCAGAAGGCCTTTGAGAAACAAAGGGTGAAGGATTTTAGGCAAAATCGGCTCTTTAAAATGGAGAGAAAAACCAAAAATGGGTTTTTCTGGGAGTAGTGCATATGTAGACAACAAGCTTTGAAATGATAAAATGAGGAAGGAAAATGGATCACATACATGATGGTGCTTTTATACGAAACATTTGAAACTTATATAAAGCATGAAATTGGGCTTTTTGGTCTACATTGCATATTGGGAATCTCCATTTATTTACTCATAAATGAGATGTTTATGTCTCATTACAAGTCATTCTTCTTTGACATATAAGCATGAAGGTAGGCTTTTTGGTTTGTTTTGCATATTAGGAATGACTTGGCTATCTTTCCTTTCCTTTTTAAAATATATCATATCAAGAACGAGGTTTTTAGTCCCAACTGCATATGAAAAATAGATGAATTCTTTGCATATGCATCTTAAAGAAATGAAGACGGAAGAGAGAGGATACAAATTAAAACAATAAAAACATGTAAATTTGAAAGTGAAATAGAAGATTTACATTTAAAAAAACAAAACAAAAGTATATACATGAATGCCATGAAATGAAAACAAGAAAACTTACCTCTTTCTCCAAAAACAAGAGAAGAAGTTTTCATTAATCCTTGAGCAAAATATGAAACAAAATTCAAAAGATTTTCAGATTAGGAAAATATTACAAAAACAAGATTATATAGACTTTGAATCTTGATTCAATTCTCTTGAAATGAATGCATTTTGGAGTCAAGATTCGTTGGTTGCCAAGTGTTAAATGATGGAGAAACAAAATGCATAGGTATAGAAACCATATTGACTAAATCAAATGCATATGTAATGGAAACCAAAAACGGTGCCTAGGGCATCAAAAAAACTTGAAACAAATGAAGACCAAGTTGGAAATGAAGTTGCTTACCCTAGAATCCTTCCTAAATGCAAAATGTTTGAGATTTAATGCATAAATCTTCCCTCAATGAGCCATTTTCAGCAAAAAATGCCTTTAGATGAGCTATTTTTGAGTGTTTGCATGTGCTTGGAGGCATGCAAATGCATGTAAAAATGCCACCCAAAGGATAGAGAGAAAAAACACATGGAGAAGGAAGCAAAAATGAGTTTTTCAGACTTAAATGCATAAGCATTTCATCCAAAATTTGCCACCCAAACTCTTTCAATGCAAAAAAGACTTAAAAATGGGTTTTTAGGAGTTAAATGCATATGCATTTCATCCAAAATTTACCACTATGCCTTTAAGTTATTAAAAATGGGTTTTTTCACATGCAAATACATGTGTAAATGAGTTGGAATTTGCCACTATAAAACTTTTAAATTAAAATGTTTATAATAACAAGCTTATAATATGCAAACACATCTAAAAATCCCACTTACGCATGTTAAGTTATATGCTTTTGCATATGTTTTTAACTTAACATATGTATTTGCATGTAAAAAGCCCATCTTTATGCATTTGGGACTTAGTTTATATTGGTAGTGGAGTTTTAAAAGTGATGTGCATTATGATGACATGCAATGGTAAATAAAAACCCAACCTAATTGCATTTAAAACATAATCTTTAAATGTAACTTATAGCAATAATAATATAATATACAAAAGGACTTAAAAAGTCCACCATCACATATTTCGACCATTAAAAACTATAAGTAAAACTTCTCAGATGATGTGAAATTTTATAGTGGGGTTCTAAACCCACTTTGCATGTAAATGAAATTTTTATTTCGTGCAATTAGCAATAAAAAAACCCACTTTTGAAGGATTTTAACAAAGACATGCAATCAGGTAGAAAAATCCCACCCAAAGCACGCTTAAAACCTTAATAACTTGAGCTAGACAATTTCGATTGATGCCTAAGATAGCTCAAAATGAGCAGAATTCAAATTGCTACAATTATAGGACAAAAACAAGACTAAAAACTAAATGCAAAACTAATAAAATGAAGAAAAGACTTGAAGGTTGCCAAAAATCAAGTGCTTACTGGCAGAGAAGAAAAACTCATTTCAACAAGCAATATGGTGATTATCTTGACGAAAACCTTCAAAAAGAAAAATAGAAAAGTGTAAAATTTAGGAATTTTCAAGGATAACGAATCACCTTCATAACACACTATTTGAAGTACCAAAACTTACAGGGAACACCCATGAATTCATAGGAAAATTTTGTAGGGTTGTCCAATTTTGTGAATGCAAAATTGAGGACAACGAAAGGATTGTTGATATTTAAAATTACATGGAGTAATGAGGTTCAAGTTATGGTCAATCAACTCCCTTAAAAGATTAACTTTATCATCCTTGGCAAGCGTTGTTAGAAAAGGAGCAAACATGCAAGTGATCTAGATGTGTATTTTGGTGCAAGTATGCAATTTTTGGTGCTCCAAACCTAGTTGTTCCTACGACTGTTCCTTGTAAATGCCCAAGATGTTTGAATGCTCTAGATTAATGTTTAAATGTTAAGAGGAATGTCTTTAAATGCCAAGTTATAATGAATTGTACAAATATGTACTAATTTGACTTCTAATGTTTAATAGAAAACAATAAAAGTTGAAAATTTGAATTAGAAATAAACAAAATTTTAGACCAAATCTATGTCATGTAAAATTGCTCCTTAAAATTATAAAATTTCGTAAATAACTATAAAGAATTATCCAATAATATATAAAAATAATACTACACTATGACTCATATATATATATATATATATATATATA